>CM032796.1:10046523-10534023 GCA_019155185.1 Beaufortia kweichowensis
CAGAGAGTTCACTTTAAAAGATCACTTTTTTTTCACAACTGCATTACTCATATTTAATGTGTTGTTATAAATTTTATAGAGAAGGTTTAACATAGAAATATAGAGACATTCTTGTCACAACAGCTAATCAGTAGATACAATGGCGGTCTGTGTACAGCTGGCTGGAGGCGGAAACTATGATAAGGTCTTTGTGTAGATACTGCTGACATGCATTAATGTTTAAACTACCTAAAAAGTTTATTTTCAATAATAGTTTAACTTTCCACATCTTGGATGACATGGAAGTGAGTAAATAATAAGCTAATTTTTATTTTGGGGTGGAGTAATCCAAGCGCAACTGGACGATAATAATTTACTTCTTTCTTTTATGTGTGTGCAAAGAACCCTAAAATTAGGTTGGCACATAGGTGCCAACTCATTTGCAAATGCCTTTAAAATAAAAGCACTGAGATGGTTCGATCCTATGGCCTTCCTCTGTTTTAAATTCTTTACTTTATCAAACCTTAAGAAAAATTGATTTACATAATTTGCAAACTCTTTTCAATCACTTATAATTTCAAGGTGGTTTACAATCTATTTTCATTTTTAGGCAAAGTATTTCTTAAAATCTCATCAAAACAGTAAATTGTACCTGAACACAATGAGTGTAAAAAGTGTTTGATTTACTGTCAAAGCTGACCTGTGCCAGAGAGGTGGACCACAACCGCGAGGTCTCTACACTGGGTCTGTCTGCTGGACGTGATCCTTGACTGGACATACATTTGTAGCAGCTCCATGAGTACATCGTCTCGCCCAATATACCTGTTTCTTTACGCTGAAGACACTGGCAGTGGTACAGGTGACCACAGCTACAGATGAAAGATAATTTCAGAATGATGGTGGACATTGATCTTGGGTAGAAATATTACAATGTTACAAAACTATCCAGTGTGGCTATTCAATATAAGCTGTACCTGTTCTGTTTGATAAACCAAATAAAGTAAAGAGTAAGTTCTTCATTAGCATAGTGTTTACGTATATATTTGTATGCTGTGTTTTCACCTGAAAATAATGATCTCCTCCTCACTTTCCTGCCATCTTTTGTACTGTTGTAAGCATATGTTGCAGTGGTCTTGTTGGGGGTGGAGCCCTCTACTGACAGCCTTACGCAGATGTGACAGAGACCAGTGTAGATCAGAGTTCAAAAGATTGGTGGTCGTCTCCAACAGGGTCTAAGAGAAAGAAAGTACCAAGCACAATTTAACTAACATAGGATATCTTAAGATATTATAGCCATGGCACAGCGGTAAGCATACATTGCTTATGCAGGTTCAGACACAGGCCTTAAAGTGGAAGTATTATGGAAAATCAACTTTTAGAAGTTGTTTAAACATACATTTTTGTCAGCAGTGTGTGTACACAACGACCCAATTGTGATAAAAATTCTCATGAAACCTCAACATTCTAATATTACAGATGAATGGCGATAAGCAATGTATGTGACCTCACACCAAAGCGCCCGCTGCAAACAGCCACTGAGGGAAACTGCTGTATTATCATAGTTTATCACAGTCAGCTGTATGCAGACCGCCACTGTTTCTACAGAGCTGCTGTAGTGATAAGAATGGGATATAAAATTGAACAGAAAAGTCTTTATTTAATCTTAAGATCTGAGCCGCTGAAGATAAAGAGGATTTGTTTAATTTATGAAGAGAATATGCTGTGCAATATAACTACATTTGTTTATGTCTCTGTGAATCGTTTACATCAGACAGCACAACGATTGTGTTGGCTGAGGAACCAGATCAATGTTGTAATTTTTATGTTAAACCTTCTCTATATAATTCATACACACACATTAAATATAAACAATGCAGTAAAGGGATTGCCTTATTATGATTTGGGATAAATATCATGTAATTTAATCATAAACTATGTGAATTTAGCTTTGTGCTATGAGTGGATTTTCTTTTTCCAGATCGCAGATCTGATCACAGATCTGATCGCCGCTGGGTCAAGTGTTTTGACATGCCCTGATATTTGCGCTTTTTTCAGTTGCTAATAAACACATTACTGGTTAAAGTCACACTTTACTGTATTCAGCACAAGCGGTGTGACAATAATATACAAGCAACAGGTATGTGCACACTTGCGTTTTTGAGAAAACTATGTTTATGTTTCTGCCCACTCATTCACCTTAAACAATAAATCAATAAATATATTGATTTTACTTTTGTGAGGCACGTTTTGTTGTATAAAGGCCATATGCGAGGGAGTGTCAATGGTCATGATGAATATTGATGTGTTTCACATTTGGGAGACAAAGACCCAACGCATACTGGGCAAAGTGTAATGTTGTGAGGGAGACAAAAGAAAAAAATGTGAGGAGATTTAAAGATGAAATGTTTTATTTGCATTTTATTTACAAACTAGGGCACATTAGTCAAAATATAAATAATGAGAGTCAGAGGCACATTTTTGAGCACACAGTTACATGATTGTGCCATTTTTGGAAACAGTTCCTCTGCAACTGAAGAAGTAAACATCATACTGTATGCTTTTTAAAGCATGCAGATCCACATTTCTAAAATACAATTTTAAAGAATTGTAAGCATTGTGCATAGTACCAGTAGACTACATGCATAAATTATAGGCAAAAATGCTGACAACACAAAAATCTTATTAATAATAATAATAATAATAATAATAATAATAATAAATTACCCAACAACTAATACTAATAATGCATAACGAAAAACATGTAAAAGTGAAGTTTTTCATCACTGTACACACACCTGCGTGTTTGTCGACCTCTGAGGGTAACCAATGTGTTTTTAAATGTGTGAAGCGTTTGTCTGGTGTCTGTTCACTCAGAGAACAATGTGTTTGGTTTTTAAAGACACGGCACAGTGCTTCTTATCCACTTCATGTGACTCTCTTTAACCATAATGCACACACATAGCTCTATTTTCTCTCTTCCAGAAGGGAGCGGAGAGCAGCAGATCTTTCAGACACACATAACAAAAACCTTGATACTGAATCAGACCTAATAATGGACATTAAAACATGATATAATAAATAATATGTGGTGTATTTTGAGTAGAAATTTCAAAGGCACAAAAAGAACAGAGAGCAAACTAATGCTCGTGTAGTTGCAAGAGGATAACATATCTACATGAGAGGACAGGAGAGCCTGTGAGCTAGTTTTAAACTCTTGCGCGTGCATGGCATCTCCCTATGCACGCATCACAAGCTCTTCTGGCTCTGCCTGTTTTTTGCATTTTTGCACATGTTGAATGTAATTGGACACAACATTTTCCATGTAACAGTTCATTTCTTTTTGGATGCAGGGCTCACACTACAAGTACACCTATGGGGTTCCTTTTCCACTATTTTCTTTGTGGAATTTGTGTGTGCAAAAGCAAGAGCACGCAATGATCCAAGCTTCAATTTTTTGTCACTCTCTGTAACCCCTGGATGAAAGGAAAGGTATAGCGAAAGCCACACCCACAATCATAAACCTGTCTCTGTCCATAAAATGAATGTAATGCCCTCCTCTAAGCCTTCTCATGTCAAGAGTCTTCAGAAAGGGATTAATGTCACTGATAAGCAATGTCAATGTCAACATCATAAACTCCACCCAAGAAATGCAGAGGTTTCAAAGAAAAACCATTATAGGAACGAAAAAGGATTCTAAAAGAGCTGTGTATTTGTTTCAGATGCTGCTCCTTAAACAAGCACATTGCTAAGAATTGTAATTTGTCAATTATCTGAATGCGAGAGTGACAATAACCTGGCCGCCCTTCACCCAGACCCTGGACTCTGGCAAAGGATTTAGTGAGAAATCAAGCTCCAAAATATGCCTTCTGAATGTTTATCTGGCTAGAAGCCCTAACCAAAGTAAACAGATCTATGCCATAATAGACGAGCAAAGAGCAGAGTTAATTTTTCCAGAGTTAATACTTTTTCCTCCAAAATAGTTGTTTTTGCTCTGTTTTGAGTGAACAAAGTGAAATGTGTCAGTAGAGTGGGAGTAAAATTGCAGAGCAAAGCAGGTCGCACACCGGATGTTTTACTATGACTCCACCCCAAAGTGTTCCCATTCACAATCACTGTTAGTCACGGTGTAACGGACATTAAATGCTGCTGAGAAGACGCATTTCTGCTGGATGCTAAAGTAAGTACATTTTAAAATACTAGTGTTCATTTTATTATGAACACATGAACATGAAGTGTTCATAATATTCCCTCTGTTTTGAGCTTAGATAAGTTTGCCACGTTTTTTAATATTACAGAGATCACTTTCTCATGTTAACTTGAGAAAATTTAGGCTGCAGATTAAAACTTATTTACTTAGTAATTGGTAAACACATAGCTAGCTTGTAGATTACGAACATTAACTTACACCAGTGAAAGTATCTATCTGCGAATCAAATGTTTGTTCACTAACGTTAAACGACACATGTACTTGACTCGGTGGATTGCTGAAGCCCGCGTTTTTACAAACGATTACAGAGATCGCTTTCTCCTTTTACTTGAGAACTAATGCAGTGTCTAAACCGGACGTGTCAAAAGACAATATAAACCTATTATAATCAGTGATATTGTTCATGCAGCGAAACACGAAGCCACACAGCACTTTCCGACAGTAAATGGATTGCCTATTCTATTTTCTGAGGAAGCCGAAGTGCTTTGCAATGGTCGCTTTCTCTCAGAGTTTAGTGTATTTGAGCTGTTGCGGTAGCGTCCGGTGTAGACATGTTTGTCCACTAATATTGTGATGAGCATGTACTTGACTTGGTAAAGAGTAAAGGTAGCCATTTTGATATGTATCAGCTCTATTCATGCGGTAACGTTAACAGTTTCTCATGAAATGTAATGCAGACAAACATTGTAAATAGTTCGTTACAGCATAACTGTATAATATGTTAATATTATATTGTCTACAATTAGGTGTTATCGCCTTATATTTAACTTTGTCTTTTTGGTTCCTTCAGGATGCAAACTAACAACGTTGTCAGAGTGAAGTTTAAAGATCGAAAGAAGTAAATTTGAAGTAGCTCTGAACTGAGTAAAGTGGTACTAGAGTTTATTTAAAAAAACACTAAATAGATTCAAATATTATAGGGCAGAGTAAAATATTAACACTACATTGAGCATAATTAACTCTGAAAAAACAACTCTATCAAAAAAGTAACTTTTACTCTTTTTAGAGAGGGACCAAATGTTATCTGGCATAGAGTAAAATATTCTTCAATTTGAGTAAATTTTACTCTGGCAAATTTACTGTGCAGAGACGAAATACCAACTGCTGTTGCCGCATTGCATTATAGCCATTTGAAAGCAATAGCAAAAAAATTAAATAAATAATAAATATTACTGTTTTGCTATATAAAATAATATAAATATATTGTATAAAAAATAAAATCGTATAATAAATAAAAAAAATAAATCTGTTACTGTTTTAAAAGGGTTAATGCTGCAACAAAATTGCTTCAGTTTAAAAAGTATTCCCCACAAATTACACATTTCCAAAGTTTATATCCTGGAACAGTTTTAGACATTTTAAGAAATACAGAATATTATTCTTTCGGCACCAAGAAATTGCAATTACAAGAGTTTTTTGTCTCTCTCCCACTCTTTCAGCAAGTTTCTTTGGCAATGGTTTGTGGAAGCAACACTGTAAGTAATGATTTAAGCTTTTGATTCTTAAAAGGAACTAGCCTAAATGCCTTATTTAGTTTACCTTACAATAAAAATAAGATTTGGCGAAATAAAAAGTCAATTACTGTATGTGACAACGTTATTAAGTATTATTTAATTTGTAGCCTACTTAAAGCCAAATTTAAAAATATAGCTGCATGCAGCAATTATGGGGTCTGATGATGACATGTAAAAAGCAGTTGTAAAACAGGAAAAGCATATAAAACACAATAAAATTCCTTACAACTTTTAACACTAAATTACAATGCGGCGATAAAGATGTTCTTGTGGTGACACCCACCAAGTTTTAGTATCAATACATAAAAGTTTTGCAAAGATACAACCTCATGTCCTTTTAGCATGCTGACATTTGAATTCCTTGTCATGGTATAAAATTCCTCCTCACGGCTGTCACCAAATCTATTTTCACCAGTAGATCAAATCTGCTCGACAGCAGATCAGGCGATCAAAATTGGCTTGTGATGACATCTACCAAGTTTCATGTCAATACACAAAAGTGTTATTTCCTTGTAGAATGCTGACATTTGCATATGTTGACACGGTATACAAGAATCATTCGACCAATCAAAAATCTTTTAATACCTTTTTGTCTGGTCTACCTCTACATGCTAAGAACCAAATTTTATCCCAATCAGACTAGAAAGTAGAAAGAGTTTGAAACTATGAAAGTAGAAAGTATGTGGGAAAATGGCTAATTTGGTATCATACGAATCGGCATGCGTTCCAAAGTTATAGGCAAAAACAGCCATTTTTCTTATCTCTGCATCACTAGGTGAGTCTGTAAGTCACCGCATATCATGAGTGTGATGACCGGTACCAAGTTTCATGTCAGTATGCCAAAGCGGTATATACCGCTTTATAATTACCGGTATTACACTGAAGGGGTGAAGACCCCTATTGTTTTTGTTAGTTTCTTATTATTTTATAAACAGGAAGTAGGCTCAACTATGATCATAATACTTACAATTTGCCATCAAATGCAATTAAATAAGAAAAATGACAAAATGAAAATGAAATGGGATAACACAAAATTTAGGGCTCACACCATAACAATTTGACAATGAAAAATAGGATAATATACACACAAGGAAAAATGTATTGATTGTACTGATGTACTGATTTCTTTCAAATCACTCAGAGGCCTTTAGGACCATGAGTTAAACATGCCTCACGAGTTTCATTCCGATAGGTCTCTCGTAACCTTTTCTAATATGTGCTTGTTGGCAGCCATGTTTTTCAAGAAACATAAATGTCCTTTTTTTAAAGGTGATTCTTATGTCACCTTTTACAAATACACTGCATGCCAATTTGTAAGTTGATCGGACAAAGTGTCGCTTATTTATAGCCATTTTTATGTTTTTTGTATATTATATATTTTGTATATTATAGAACCAACAGGCGGCCAATCGGCACCATTTTTTTCAAATGAGGTCAGATTGAACAATTTCACTTGCATTCTGACTTTGGTGCAAATAGCTTCTTCCATTCAAGAGTTATAGTCATTTTAGTAAACATGGCTCCACCTACTTTCGAAATTCTTATTTCGACAATTTTTTGATAAATATTGATATGCAAATGGACGAGAGTCTTACTACACTAGATTAGTTCCGATAAGGCGAGAAACCTAGGACTAGTTCGCAAAAGTAGGTTTTTTCACATTAATATTTAATTCATTTAATTGATTCTTGAGGCAAAGTTGTTCACCATGAGGAGACCTAACAAGTGATATCAATATTTTGTATATTGTCAAAATGCTTTTAGCTCTTTAGGACCATAAGTCGAACATGCCTACCGAGTTTCGTTAATCAATAAAGACAACTTAGATACAGAGAGAGCATACCAAGTTTCAAATCAATCGGACTGAATTTTGTAGTTATAGCTGTTTATACATTTTATTCATGTTATAGCACCACCTATTGGTCTACCACCATGACTTTTTTCTCAGAGTGAGGTCAAACAAAACATATCCAAACCCTGTTAAGATATCTCAAATGGTTCATGAGCAGTAGCCATTTAAGTAAAACTGGCTCTACCTACTTCGAACGTTTTGGTCAGGATATTCTGTGACGCACAACACACTGATATAAACACTAAGAAACATGCTTAGAGGATTTTAACCTGCATTCTGCAAGACAAACTGCACCATACAGTGGGAAAATTCTTAATGGCCACATCTGAATAGCACTATACCACAACAACTGTCAAATATATATTTACTACACAAATAAAAAACACAATACCTGTTCATAGTTGAAAGTCTCCAGCATTCCTAATATGAGGACCTGGATCTCAGCCAACTTCCCCGTCCCATATACAGGGTCCTGTGCAGAATGAACAAACAATACTTTCTTACAACTCTGATAAGATCTGTCAGTTTATGCAAGTTTCTACCAATAGGAAAAGATGATGATGATATCCACAGATGTGTTTTGCAGTAAACAAAATTTAAAGAGCAATGAAACTCCCTCTTTTAACTCAGTTTCAAATTCAAATTAAATGGATGTGGACAACTGCAAGAAGGCAAGAGAGTGGGTGGGGCGAGCAACTGTCATATAAATATATATATATATAAGAGTCTAGGAGGCGTCGGAGAAGAGCGACCGTAGTGTTTCCGATTGACCACATTAAAACATATTTTTACATTGGGCAACCCCAACAAACAGTGTAATTTATTGGCCCTAATTTCTTTAATATTTTAGCTCACCCCTCCCACTTGGGCACTGGCAAAGCCAGAGCTCAACAATAAAGACTGCCCAATAAAGACTGCCGAATGGCCCAGGGCCAGCATGACCGATGCTCTGGACAGTAGACTGGATTGTCACAGGACCTGATCGGGCCAGTGCTGCCTCGTCGCTAAAGTTAAAAATTTGCCTGTGACCATTTGTCAATAAGTGACCAGAGGTTAAGGCTAAAGCAATTTAACAATGTAACTAAAAATTTAACAATGTAACCACTTACTATTGTTAAAAGGTACCCATGTAGCCCCATACAATCGCCTATATAATGCAATTGCATAACAACTTAGTTAAAGTTAAGTAATTTAGATAATCAGAGGTTATGGCTAAAGCAATTTAACAATGTAGCTCTCGCTTACTATTATTAAAAGGTACCCATGTAGCCCCATACAATCGAACTCTTCTCTGACTAAACAGAGGATACACAAAACTCTTCTCTGACTAAACAGAGGATACACAAAACTCTTCTCTGACTAAGCAGAGGATACACAAAACTCTTCTCTGACTAAACAGAGGATACACAAAACTCTTCTCTGACTAAGCAGAGGATACACAAAACTCTTCTCTGACTAAACAGAGGATACACAAAATCCGACTGCATAACAACTTAATTATTTCAATATACTTAACCCTGGTCGTAGTATTGCGGTAACACGGATGCATCATAGTCTACTAAGCCAATAATTCAGAGTATTTAGAATAGATACAAACATAACAATTTATTCAACAGGTAAACGACAGCAATGATTCAATATCTAATTCAAACAATTTAGTAGGTGATCAATTCATGTGAAACAGTCAATAATGCAGAGATGAGAGAATTTAGAAATGTTTACCCGACAATCAAAACTACACACAGCAACTGTGCGGGAAATCCGTTTACAGACTCCGACTATAAGAACTACACACAGTGATTGTGCGGGAGATCCGTTTACAGATTCCGACTATAAGAACTACGCACAGCGAATGTGCGGGAGATCCGTTTACAGACTCCCAGAACCTTTTGCTTGCTTCCCTTAAATACCCAAATCAAAGTATACTTCCTCCAAATGGAGATGTAATTTACATTGAAAAGACTCTGAACCTGATCAGGCCCAAATGGCCATTTCCATGAAAGAGCCCAGGAAGGACACACCCACAGCAGTGAGCAGAATATCTCCAAACTTCTTAAACCTTTGTTATGATCTGCTCTACTGTTGTGGGGATAAGACCATTGTGTAAGTCGCACTGAGACATTTCAAATTATATGAGACATGAATATTTAGTTACTTTGATCACACAGAATGTGGTATATCTTAAATATAGTTCATTGATGAGTTTTGGGGATCTCTGAGCTGAGGGGAAGTAGATGAAGAGAGGGGGAGAAAGAGACAGATGTGAAGGTGTGAGTTTGCAATCAGCATCCTTTGAGGTGTGCTATTTGAGATGGGGATGCAAACTATGTGGGGGAACTCAATATGTTGGAAAGAGTCCTTTGTTCCCCAGGATGTGATGTCCTGTTGGTTTGGACAATTTGGCACCAGTCTTACAATAGCTTAGCTTCTTCCGTCAGCACAGTTTCACATGTGTTAAATGTAAAGACGTAGTAAGGCTGACGGAGAAGGTTACAGATTTAGAATTACGCATCCGTACTCTTGTTGAGGCTAGTAAGGCTATTAATAATAACTCTGACACTATTTCGGATGTGCCTAGCATAACGTGTAATACTCATGGCTCGGTTCCGACTGTAGGCCCGAAGCGGCTGGGCAGCTGGGTGACAGTCAGGCGGCATAGTCGTAAAGAAAAGCGGCACCACTCTCCCGCTCCTGTTATTATCTCAAACCGGTTCTCCCCACCATTGCTGAATGCATACCAGGAGCCAGAGCGTCTGACATTAGATCCAAACTGAAAGTGCTGGCTAAGACTAAACGTAAATTTTCTAAGATTGTTATTCACGTCGGCACAAACGATATGAGACTCCGCCAATCGGAGATCACTAAAAATAATATTAAGGTGGTGTGTGAACTTGCAAAAACTCTGTCAGACACTGTAATTTGATCTGGTCTCCTACTCGCTTACCGGGGTGATGAGACCTATAGTAGATTATTGTCACTGCATGGCTGGATGTCTAAGTGGTGCCCGGAAAACAATATAGGCTATATAGACAACTATATAGACTATATTTCTATGTAGAAATATTTCTGGAGGAGACCTGACCTGTTAAGGAGAGATGGCCTCCATCCCTCACGGGAGGGAGCTGCTGTCCTCTCTAGAAATTTGACCAATAGTCTTAAAAGTAAAATCTGACTATCCGGGGCCCAGGTCAGGAAGCAGACCAATCGGCTTAACCATCCGTCTGCAAGCTGCCTTGACATGTCACATAGGCCACATAAATCACAGCATATAGAGTTTTTACAACCCACATATCAACATATAGAGATTGTGTCTGTTTCCCGAACAAACAAACATATAGCATACTCTAAACCAAAACACACAAATCTAATTAATATTAAACTAGAAAACAATCCACAAACAGATGCTACAAAAAAGTTAAAATACGGCCTGCTTAATATCAGGTCGCTTTCCAATAAAGAATATATTGTCAATGAAATTATTATAGACCACAATTTAGATGCACTGTGCCTGACAGAGACATGGCTTAAAACAGATGATTTTATCAGTCTGAATGAATCTACCCCACAAGACTATTACTACAAGCATGAACCTCGTCTGAAGGGTAGAGGTGGCGGTATTGCTACAATCTATAGCAACCTATTTTGCGTCAATCTTAAATCTAGAAAATTTAATTCGTTTGAAATAATAGTGCTAAATATGCCACTTCCAAACGGTCGCAACAAACATTTGCCCTTCATCATGGCTACTATTTACAGACCACCGGGTCATCATGCAGACTTCCTTAAAGAATTTGCAGATTTTTTATCAGAATTAGTAGTCAATGTAGATAGAGCCTTAATCGTCGGTGAGTTTAATATACACGTCGATAACCCAAAAGATGTGCTATGTATAGCTTTTATGGATATCCTAGACTCGCTTGGTGTTAGCCAAAAGGTGTCAGGTCCCACAAATAAAAGTAAGCACACTTTAGACCTAATTCTATCATTTGGACTAAATATAAATAACATAGAAATACTACCTCAGAGTGCCGCTATCTCAGATCACTGCCTCATATCATATACTGTACTTTTAGATAAGCCCCCTCGTCCTCCACACTGGTTTAGATCAAGCAGAACAATCATCTCTACTACTAAAGATAATTTTATTAACAATGTTCCGAATCTGTCTCAAACCCTTAACAATAAAATAAAAATAAAGATCTTGATGCCATAACAGAAACATTAAACAAAGCCTTTTCAGGTACTTTAGAAACTGTCGCACCAATTAGATTAAAGAGAATTAAAGAAAGAACGCCAGCTCCATGGTATAATAACCACACCTCAGCCCTAAAAAAGGCAGCTAGAAAAATGGAACGTAGATGGAGGATTACGAACCTAGAAGTATGGCGTGATGCATGGAAAGAGAGCACTAACAAATACAAACAGGCTCTAAAAACCGCCAAATCTTCATATCTTAGCAAGCTGATCGCAGAAAATCAAAATAACCCGCAATTTCTTTTTAATACAGTCGCAAAACTGACTAAAAACAAATCATTAACAGAAAAAGATGCTAAACTACAGCACGATAGCAATGATTTCATGAAATTCTTTGCAAATAAAATCGAGCAGATTAGAGACAATATTGCATCTACACAGCTAGCCATCTCTATATCCGATAGTATCCCGTTCCGCATGCAGCCACTAGTAGATCTTGAATCATTTAATGCTATTACAATGGATGATCTCACAAAAATTATAAATTCTTCAAAATCATCATCCTGTATATTAGATCCCGTTTCTACAAAATTACTAAAAGAAGTTTTTCCTGCAGTATCGGAAACAGTGCTCAATATTATCAACTCATGAATTAGAATTAGGATATGTCCCAGCAGCCTTCAAAATGGCAGTTATTAGGCCTCTCATAAAAAAGCCTAATCTCGACCAGGGAGACCTAACTAACTTTAGACCAATTTCAATTCTCCCCTTTTTATCAAAAATACTGGAAAAGGTTGTGTCTAACCAACTACAGACATTCCTAGCTAAAAATAACATTTATGAAAAATTTCAATCAGGATTTAGGCCCCACCACAGCACAGAAACAGCCATGCTTAGAGTAACAAATGACCTCCTATTAGCATCGGATCGCGGTGAAACCTCTCTTCTGATATTACTCGACCTCAGTGCAGCTTTTGATACAATAGATCATACAATTCTACTCGATAGACTAGAAAACCTTGTTGGCATTAGTGGTCAAGCCCTAGCCTGGTTTAAGTCTTATTTAACCGATCACTACCACTTTGTTTGTGTTAACGAGGATAAATCTTGTAGTGATATGGTGGGTTCTCCCTGAGTGGCAATATTGCGAAAAGACAGATACGATGGGAGGACACCTTAACCCCATCGGCTCCAAAGAGTCCAAAGAGTTAACAGGTTTATGCCCCTTTGAGGCTAGCCAGGGGAGACCCCCTGAGCTTCAAAGGAATTCCATGGACATGGGAGTAATAAACTTAAACATCTTAAAACAATGTGGGAAAAATCCCTTTTCCTTTGTATGCCACTAAATGGGTCTTTAAGTACATGTAGGTATAGTGTTTGTTTGTATACTTTGCTTTTTATAAATGTTAACCTTGTTTTAACCAGTAGATATGTAGGTTGTGTTAGGGTTTAATTCTGTTCATGCAGGGGAAAGAAACTTAATGTAATCCAAACACTGTCATATTTACTACCCATAGAAAGCTTTTAACATTTCCTTTCCTGTGGTGCATGTTATGTTACCATAACATGCATCATATTCTTTTTACAATAATAGGGTTTGATATTTGCACATGTGCCATAAAGCCATGAGCCTGCAAATAGGTTGGGAAAGGGACAAGAAACCTTACCCCACTATATAACCATTGGTCAGTCTTATCATCATAGGGTGTGACCCCTTTTGAGGATAAAACTGCAGAGCAACTTCAATTTTTTTTCTCTTCTTTTCGTACTTCAATTCCCGCTCTACCTGACATCTGTGTGAGCTCCACTCCTCCCCCTGAGGGGGGAGGGAAGACCACTCACGCTGACTTCCAAACTTTGTTTGGGACCTCCAATGGTGGACTTTAACACAGTTTCAACATCTTCTTGGAAACCACACAAAGACTTTCAGCACGCGCACACGGACACTTCAGCACGACCGAAACCGATGCAAGTATCCATTTCTATCTCGATAGATGCTTTAAGCAGCGCCCCTTTGTTAAATGGTGATTCTAAAGTCTGATGGTTCACTCAGGAACTGTTTAAATCTGCCGCTCTTTCTCTCTCTCTCTCTCTTCAGACCATTCACTTTCTCTCACTCTCTTTCCTTTGGTTCATATGTGTTTGATGTTTGTATGTTTTAGTACAGCTTTGTATAGCTGTGCGTGTAAATAGTAGTTTTAGTTTTAATAAACAACATTTGTAATCGCCATGAATGTCTCTGTGCTTGGTTATGCTTGCAGACAACTGTCACTTAAACTGTTTAGATTTTGCTACATGCTCAGTAGCCCTGTGAAGCAGTTGTTTTCCCTGGCCAGGAAGATATACTTAGGGCCGATATGATCGCTGTAGTGTACTCGAGACGAAGCATCGGATCGTGGATTCCTCCTGCTGCTCAGATACTACAAAATATGTATACTTGATGACGATTAATTATACGTATTTTCCTTTGAGCTAAATCAACAGTTCCCTACGGAGAATAGCGCGTTAACGACCTATTCCTCGACTTTCGCTACAATCTTATTACTTTCAGGTAAAATACGGTGTGCCACAGGGATCAGTTCTTGGTCCTATTGTCTTCGCATTATATATGCTTCCCCTCTGAGATATTATTAAGAAACATGACATCAACTTCCACTGTTACGCTGACGATACCCAGCTTTATATTTCCTCAGAACCTGACAAAACCCATTGTTTTTCTAGGCTAATAGACTGTATCAACGATATTAGAAAATGGATGGCAAACAACTTCCTTCAACTTAACCCCAATAAGACAGAGGTTTTGGTTATTGAACCTAATAGCTCCAAGCATGACACGATAGTCCACAATATCTCCATAGAAGGCTGCACCATTGTCCCATCTTCTGCAGTCAAGAACCTAGGTGTGATTCTAGATAAGAACCTGTCTTTCGATGGTCACATTTCTAATGTGTGTCGTACCGCTTTATTCCACCTTAGAAACATTTAAAAGATGCGCCACATACTGTCTGTCCCGGATGTAGAGAAGCTAATCCACGCATTTATGACCTCAAGAATTGACTACTGTAATTCATTACTGGGGGGGTGCCATGTAAAGCAAATAAATAGGCTTCAGCTGGTTCAAAATGCAGCTGCTAGAGTGCTTACTAGATCAAAAAATTCAATTCAATTCAATTTTATTTGTATAGCGCTTTTCACAAAGGACATTGTATCAAAGCAGCTTTACATGTAATAACAGATAGCAGTCAGTGGTCAGGGATTCAAAAAAACTCTTTAAGAGAAAAAACCCTGACATGACGTGTTATAGTTGCAATCTGTAGCATGTGCAATCCGTAATAAAGGACACAATTTGCCATTGATCGCATCTATAACTCGCTATGCAGTTTACAGGATACAGAGACATACATTGTAGGATACAGAAATTACTTTAGAGAGTGATTAAAATGTTATATGTGAAGTGTGATGTGGTAGATTTGATTGTAATTTAACAGGTGCAGGAGGTTGTCCTGGGTAGTCGTCATTTAGCAGCACCATGATGGACATCAGGTGGGGTAGTGTTGTGCCAGCTGGAACTCATTCCTCGGGATACCTCGGAGAGAGGGAGAGGGGGATAGAGGGAGAGGGGATAGAGAGAGAGAGAGAGAGAGAGAGAGGGACAGAACTGAGTAGCATTAGCGTAGCAGCCGTTCCTATGTAGATGTAGGCAGTTATATGTGATAACACATGCAGTATGTAGTATGTGTGTGTGCCCGGTTCCAGTTGAGTTAACTATTGCGGCCTTAGAGAGTTGGATCTGAGATTATGTGAATGCGAGGCTAAAGAGATAAGTCTATAATTTAATTTTAAACAGTTCGAGTGTGTCTGAGTCCCGGACTTTACTGGGAAGGTCGTTCCATAGTTTTGGTGCTAAGTAGGAGAAGGATCTTCCACCTTTAGATTTTTTTGATATTCTTGGAACTATTAACAGCCCGCCATTTTGTGAACGCAATGTCCGTGATGGATTGTATGCTGATAGTAGTTCATGGAGGTATAACGGTGCTAAGCCATTTAGGGCTTTGTATGTAATTAACAGAATTTTAAAATGTATGCGATACTTTACAGGTAGCCAGTGCAGTGTTGCTAGGAGTGGACTTATGTGGTCATACTTTTTGATCTAGTGAGAACTCTAGCAGCTGCATTTTGAACCAGCTGAAGCTTATTTATTTGCTTTGCATGACACCCCCCCAGTAATGAATTACAGTAGTCAATTCTGGAGGTCATAAATGCGTGGATTAGCTTCTCTATACCTGAGACAGACAGCATGTGTCGCATCTTTGAAATATTTCTAAGGTGAAAAATGCAGTTCGGCATACATTGGAAATGTGACCATCGAAAGACAGATTCTTATCTAGAATCACACCTAGGTTCTTGACTGCGGAAGAAGGGACAATGGTGCAGCCTTCTATAGAGATGTTGTGGACTATCGTGTCGTGATTGGAGCTATTGGGTTCAATAATCAGAACCTCTGTCTTGTTGGAGTTAAGTAGAAGGAAGTTGTTTGCCATCCATATTCTAATATCGTTGATACAGTCTATTAGCTTTGAAAAACAGTGGGTTTTGTCAGGTTCTGAGGAAATATAAAGCTGGGTATCGTCAGCTTAACAGTGGAAGTTGATGTCATGTTTCTTAATAATATCTCCGAGGGAAGCATATATAGTGCGAAGACAATGGGACCAAGAACTGATCCCTGTGGTACGCGGTGTTTTACCTGAGAGTAATAAGATTTTTCCTCGTTAGCATAGACAAAGTGGTAGCGATCAGTTAAATAAGATTTGAACCTGGCTAAGGCTTGACCATTTATGCCAACAAGGTTTTCCAGTCTATCGAGTAAGATTGTATGATCTATTGTATCAAAAGCTGCACTGAGGTCGAGTAATATAAGAATAGATGTTTCACCGCGATCTAATGCTAGAAGGAGGTCATTTGTCACTCTGAGCATGGCTGATTCTGTGCTGTGATGGGGCCTGAATCCTGATTGAAATTTTTCATAGATGCTATTTTTCGCTAGGAATGTCTGTAGTTGTTTAGACACAACCTTTTCCAGTATTTTGATAAGAAAGGGAGATTAGAGATTGGTCTAAAGTTGGATAGGTCTCCTGGTCGAGATTAGGTTTTTAATGAGAGGCCTAATAACTGCCATTTTAAAGGCTGCTGGAACATAGCCTAATTCTAAGGATGAATTAATAATATTGAGCACTGGTTCCGAAACTGCAGGAAAAACTTCTTTTAGTAGTTTTGTTGGAATGGGATCTAATATACAGGATGATGATTTTGATGAGTTTATTATTTTTTTGAGTTCATCCATTTTAATGGCATTGAATGATTCTAGTTGTACTATTGGCATGATGCGGGACGGGATACTATGAGATATAGAGGTGGCTGGCTGTGTAGATGCAATATTGTCCCTAATCTGCTCGATTTTATTATCAAAAATTTCATAAAGGTGTTACTATCGTGGCTGTAGTTTAGCATCTTTTTCTGTAAATGATTTGTTTTAGTCAGTTTTATGACTGTATTAAAAAGAAATCGCTGGGTTATTTTGATTTTCTGTGATCAACTTGCTGAAATAGGACGATTTGGTGGTTTTTAGAGCCTTTTTGTACTTGTTGGTACTCTCTTTCCATGCATCGCGCCATACTTCTAGGTTCGTAGTCCTCCATCTACGTTCCATTTTTCTAGTTGCTTTTTTTTAGGGCTGCGGTGTGGTTATTATACCACGGTGCTGGCGTTCTTTCTTTTATTCTTTTTAATCTAATAGGTGCAACAACTTCTAAAGTACCTGAAAAGGCTTTGTTTAATGTTTCTGTTACAGTGTCAAGATCTTCATTTTTTGTTGATTACATTAAGGGTTTGATATAGATTTGGAAGATTGTTAATAAAACAAAAAGTATGACCACATAACTCCACTTCTTGCAACACTGCACTGGCTACCTGTTAAGTATCGCATACATTTCAAAATATTGTTAATTACATATAAAGGTGGAAGATCCTTCTCCTACTTAGCACCAAAACTATGGAATGACCTTCCCAGCAATATTCGGGACTCAGACACACTCGAGCAGTTTAAAACTAAACTAAAGACTTATCTCTTTAGCCATGCATTCACCTAATTACAGATCCTAACTCTCTAAGGCCGCAATAGTTAGCTCAACCGGAACCGGGCACTGCATAAATATTACATATTGCATAAGATAGAATTTGCATACATAACATATGAACGGCCGCTACGCTAATGTTAGTCTGTTTTGTCCCCTTTTCTCTTTCTCCTCCTCTCTCCTTTTTTCTCTCTCTCTATCCCCCTCTACCTTTTCCGAGGGATCCCGAGGAATGAGCTTCAGCCGGCACAACACTGCTCACAACAGTCCTGCCCCACCTGATACCCATCCTGGTGATGCTAAACGGACGACTGCCCAAGACGACCACCTTATTTATAATTCATTTTCATTCACTCTCTTAAATAAGTAAATGTCTGTGCCTTGGAACTGCATAGTGAGTTATAGATGCGATCAATGGCAATTTGTGTCCTTTATTACGGATTATACATGCTAAGGACTGCAACTATAACATGTCATGTCAGGGTTTTTTTCTCTCTTAGAGAGTTTTTCTGAATCCCTGACCATTGACTGTTATCTTTCAATGCATGTAAAGCTGATTTGGTACAATGACCTTTGTGAGAAAGCGCTATACAAATAAAATTGAATTGAACTTTCTGAAGCCGAGAGGGTTCTGTTGCAGGTCCCCTCACGGGTTAGGAGTTGGTCTATAATTTTATGACTTAAAGGAATCCAACATTTGGCCCTGCTAAGGCTCTACAGTGAAAAGAAGGAAATTTAATCAGACAGGAGAGAGCTACACCACATCTTCAATGAACCATATGATGGAGAGATACAATGCGGCTGTTTGTTTCTTTCTTTCTTTTGGTGATCGCTTTGGAGAAAACAAGACAGCAAAGCAGAGATGAGAAAACGTGGGTTTAGTGATGTTTATGCTTAAAACTTATAAGAGAGCGCTCCGGGATGAGATGTAATGTATAAAAGTTTATACTGAGATGTGCCCTTACTTGGTGTCATACACAAAATTGTTTTATCCAACTGATATTACATCAAATCAAAAAGCAATACTTATTAACCATAAAGAGTTACTACCACATAAAAGTGTTTACCGTAATTTCCGAACTATTGAGCGCACCTGAATATAAGCCGCACCCACTGAATTAAAAAAATATATATTATTTTGAACATAAATAAGCCGCACATGTCTATAAGCCGCAGGTGCCTACCGGTACATTGAAACAAATGAACTTTACACAGGCTTTAACAAAACACGGCTTGTAACAAAAATAAATAGGCTTTAACGAAACACAGCTTGTCACAAAAATAAATAGGCTTTAACGAAACACGGCTTGTAACAAAAAATACAAAATTAGGAGTAAACAGTAGCCTACCAAGAAAGTCATTGGTCACTATCTTCCTCCTCCTGTGCACTGAAACCACTGAAGTCATCTCCTTCCGTGTCGGAGTTGAATAGCCCCAGAATTGCTTCATGCGATATTGGATCGTTTTCATTGTCACTCTCGTCACTTTCATCCGGAGGCAAATCCCCCGCTGAGCCCTCTTCAACACGCAACAGTCCAGCCTTTCGAAACCCGTTGATGATAGTGGATTTTTTGACAATGCTCCACCGGCAGACTTGACCATAAGTTGCTCTTCGCATCCGGCCCGTTTTAGTGAAGGATCTCTCCCCACTTGTCATCCAAGCCTCCCATTGAACACGGAGCGCCACCTTAAATGCACGATTTACACTGTCGAGTGGCTGCAAATACTTTGTTGTGCCTCCAGGAATCACAGCTGGAATTGAGTTTGTCTTCTTGATGGCTTCTTTCACCGAATCTGTTATGTGGGCCCTCATGCTGTCCAAAACGAGCAATGCCTTGTTCCTGTGAAAGAATCCTCCTGGTCGCTTGCCGTAACACTCCGTATGCCATTCATGCATTAGGCTTTCCGTCATCCATCCTTTCTTGTTGACTTTCACAACAATTCCTCTCGGGAATTTTTCTTTTGGCATCGTCGTGCGTTTAAAAATCACCATCGGTGGAAGCTTTTCTCCCGATGCCGTGCAGCTCAGAACACAGGTTCAGCGTGATGGATGATTCACCTTTCCTGTTGACAGTCCGAGTGAGAGGCAGGTCAAACGTCCATATTTATGATGTCGTGCGGGCCAATGGAATGCTCCGCTATCTTTGCATCATTGAATTTGCGGAAGTTTGAAATGTTTTTTCAGGGAGCTGCTGACACAGATTTGTCCGTACCCTGATGGACAGGCCTTTACGTCTCATAAATCTGAGACACCACGATGGTCCACCTCTAAAATCCTCAAACTTCATTACGGTGGCGATTGTTTTGGCTTTCAGTCGGATCTGCACAGTTGAAACACCTTGGCCGTCTGCTCTCTGTGTGTTGACCCAGTCTTCGAGCTCATTTTCTAGTTCGGGCCATCTGCTTTTCTTCCCTCTGAAAGCTTTAGTTGTCTTTTTGCACTGAGTCAATTCCTCACGCTGCTGTTTCCAACGTCTTATCATCGACTCAATAAGACCAAGCTCCCATGCAGCAGCTCTATTTCCTTCAACTTCAAAGCTGCATCATATGCATTTCTCCGTGTCTTTGCCATGATAAGGGTGACAAAATGACTACCGTAATCAGAATGATGGGAAGTTTGAGCGCGCTCGATTTAATCTAAACAGTAAACAAAAAAGTTGTTTGACCTTAACCCGTTCGGCATTTCATTTTCAAAATTGAAAGCGTGAAAAATCTATATATTAGCCGCGTCATTGTTTAAGCCGCGAGGTTCAAAGCATGGAAAAAAGTTGCGGCTTATAGTCCGGAAATTACGGTACATAATGTGCCACCAAATTATCTGCACATTATTTGTAAAGTCAGCTCTACAAAAATGTATTGTTTTTTATTGAAGGTAAATATCTCTCTGTAAACATGTATTTATAATTTGATATATTACTGTGTAAACGTTTTGCCTGACACACAAATACAATTGTATTTGCATATCAGAATTAAACTGCTGGAGATCAGAAAACAAAAGTTTTCTTGTCAGACAGATATTTAAATAATGGAACACACGTTGATTAGAATGTATAAAGTAAAAAAAATGCTTTAAAACACCTTGTAATAATGTCCATAAACTGTAATAGTAATAGCTTTTTGCAGTAAGTCCATTATTATGGAAGGAAACCTGTTTAAAAGAGCCTATGTTCCTGGAGGTCTGGGCTTACTTCAAGGCACCTCTTGCAGTTCCACGGAAAACACGCATGAGAGGTGGGCGCAGACCTGAAAGAGGCCAGAGGTTCCAGAAGTTTAGCTATTTATTAATTTATATGCTCCCTTTAGTGGTAAAACCCTTATTCATTGTATTTGTGTGATTTATGAGTTCATGTGACACGAATATTAACACATGATAAAAACTGTAATCATTCAGTAGATGTAGCTTTAGCGTGTAGCATTGCTTGTCAATTACAAGTCAAGTGGGCTAAGCACCACAGACCGCTGAAGGAAAGCACTCAATCTGACTTTTTGAGACAATGGGTTGATAATATTGTGGAAAAATGCTATTTGTTTATTTTTACTGTAAAAAATAAACATTCCCCTTCAGGGAACACAAAGATCCATGCCACCTACCCTTTAAGGGCCCCAAAAGCAAAAGACTTGGGACCTAATAACAACTCTTACCCAATACCATCACAAGCTAGCAATCCCAAATATTTTAAGTGCATATCAGATTTGCGTGCCAATTCCTATGTAATCTTTTTTGATTATTGCTCTGTAGATGTACTTTCACACTGGGTGTAAGAAAGCGAAGCATTTTTAACCCACCCTTAACAATATAAAAAAATATATATATACAGCAATTTCCAAACCTTACAGCTGTTTACAAAAGCAAAATTATCTGCTCACCTGTAGGATACGGTGTATGATGGCAGGTGGTGCAATAAAGCTAGACATCTTGTTCAAGACTTCCATGGTGAGTTCTTTAAGCGCTGAGAAAGGAAGGAACCATTAAAAAAGCTTAGCTGAAGTTTCTGTAGATGAACAGCATGAGTCAAATGTAGAGCTAGTGTATGTTCATGTCTCACTCTCAGAAATGTGTTTGGCATCTACACCTTTGAAAAGTTTCTGTGGTGACATCATTGCCTCCAGGAGAGAAAACCACAGAGCCTTAAAAAAAAAAACCAATAACACACGCACACAAACAATGGGAATAATTACAAAATACAAATACAGAAATGAATACAAAAAACAAACTAGGAATTAGTAGATTAATGCATAATGAAAAACACCCCTTAGTTGCTCATACAACTAACACAGATACACTAACAGACACCTCTCTGTGTTGCTGGTTGAGGATGTGCGAGCTTCTCTGACACAAAGCAATGATGTCACGCAGAGGTTCTTCCACTCCTTGTAACAAACTCTGCATTTCACCAGTGTTCTCCTCTTCAGTACTGGGCCTGTGTGCCACCGAGCTATCCAGGGCAAGTTTGTGCAGTTTGTCTTTCAGGGTCTGAGAAGCAGAGATCAACAAATTAAAAGTGCATTTTCACCTAAATTAACTGGAAATTTTAGAAATTGGGTTTAAAATGTGACTTTAATGTGCGTGAATGGGAGTACATTTATGTTGGCTTGAGAAAACCAACAAATTTTAGTGGTGATAGGTTGTACTTTTTATTAGTGGTGCTTGCGAAGCAAAGCATCACTATTGTTATGCACTAAACTTAGTGGTGCTTGCAGAATGCAAAACATCACTATTGTTATCCACCATACTTATTAGTGGTGCTTGCAGAATGCAAAGTGGAGTAGTGCATTAGCCACCAGCATCGCTGTGACCTCTCTCAATGAATATGCTTCTGGGTACTGTCTTCCTTTGAATGTTTATATAAGAGATTTCCTTTGATTAAAAACATGGCACTCTTTAACAAATCCATAGCAGTTTCTTTGTCTGCTCTATCCCGGTAATCTAACACTCTCTTAAACCTGAAAAAGGCATCAGCTTGAAGCGCAGATAATCTCATCAACAACTCCACCACTTGAATACTCATCATTGTATTCTGAGCTTCCTAAAACTGAATATTTTTCAGATTCCAATGGTAAAAACAGATAGACCACTGACACACAGGAAGCCTACATGTTTGTTAGGGCAGCAAACGCACTGAATGTATAGCCTGTTGACATCAATACCATTAATTACATATGCTCTGCACTGCCGTCACCAACAAACCCGCTGAAATGTGTACAAACACTGCACACTCAAACGCGATATGCTCGACTTATGGGTCCAGAGTTCTGAACCAACAGTTTTAGGTGATAATGTTACTGAAGAGACAGGGATTCCCTCACTAGACCTCGAGAATGATAAAATAAAGAGTCACCAGATAATAATTTATGGGCTGAGCAGAGCAACTTAAATACGTATAATGATGAATTGAGAATGTTTCTTGAGAACAGATGCATTGCTAAACAAAACTTTTCATACGCAGCAAACACAGAACAATTGACTAAACTCCAGGTAAATTCATAAACCGTTTTCTGTGTGCATGGAAAGAGGAATCTAAACAACCAACTTATAACACACACTGTGTTTATTTTATAAAAACGTGCCCGAACACCATGCGTCAAGACCAAGCACAACTGATTCGTGTAATAACTCCCAATTTGCTTACAGGAACAGTCGAAGAATTTTGCACACGCACTAGAGATCTTGAATCAGCCGGTGGCTTCGCACCGCATGCAGTTTTTAAAACTGAATCTGTAATGGCAAGTGTAGCTCCCCAACAGGTGTCAAACCAACAATACAGAAACTCCTTGGGTGGGGGGAAATTGCAGCCACGTTTTAAATCAAGACACAAAGGTAATTGTCCATATTGTGGGAGGCCACATCCACAATTTTCACCACATCCACAATTCTTAGCGCAACCACATCCACAATTTACATCACAACCACATCCACCATTTCCAGCGCAGCCACAATATTCGACACAGTAACATCCACAAACAGTGTCACAGCCACAAGTGTATCAAACTCAATGGACTCCGAGCTAGGGCTGCTTACTGACTTTTACCAAATATGAATACACATTGCATTAAATTACCATTACTCACAATTAACATTAAATTATTGGTTAATGGTAGGATTTTCTATTCTAATTGATGCAGGTGTGACTTATTCTTCTACTTTTTGAGCAACAGTACACTGGGCCTGTATCTGCTAAAACTATTCACACTGTGGGAAGTTATGGGGTCCCCTGCCCTTTGTGCGGTACACAAAGACGAAGCTGGGTTATCAGTGTGAACCCTTACACAGCATTGCTTAAGACACAAACACCAGTGTATGTAAAACAGTATCCCCACTCAAAATAAAAAGAGGAGGGTATTGCTGGTGTTATACAAAATGTATTAGTTGAAGGCATTCTGGTAAAAACACACTTGCCTTACAACACACCAATTAATCATGTAAAGAACACTGATAAAACCAGCTGGTGTCTAACTCAAGCCTTGAGAAAAATAAATGACCTTGTGATTCCAATATCTCCTATTGTGCCTGATATTCCCACTATTATGAATTCCATTCCTGCATATCACTCACATTTTACTATTGTTAATCTCTGTTCTGCCTTTTTCAGTTTTCCTGTTGATGAGGGGGTCGCAGCAGCTTTTTGCGTTCACCTTTAGAGGGCACCTATCCACCTACACACCTGTGCTCTCTGCTGTAGTGCACGCAAAACTCAAGGCCATTGTAATGCCACCTGATACATGTCTACTCCAATATGCAGACTACCTGCTTATCTCTGGATCCTGTGCCAGAGACTGTGAGAATGCCTCAGTTATTGTCTGCATTGTGTGCTCGCTGCTGCTGGATTTAAAACTTCATGTCAAAAGGTACAATGGGTCCGAAACAAAGCTCACTACCAGGGTCACCTGCTGTCGAAAGGGGAGAAGCAGCTCTCTGCAGAAAGAGTTCAGCTCATTCGCTTGTTCCCCAAACCAAAGACTGTAAAACAAATGCAAAGCTTCTTGGGACTTGTTAATTACCGCCGATCATGGATACCAGACTGCGCTGCACGCGATAAAGTGTTACGTGAGACAACAAAGGGCTGCACCTCACCTAATGACACCATTGAATGGAAAACATGGTTATGAAAGCAGCTGCACTGGGCCTGCCTACAAAAAGCTATTTCATCTGTATGTGCACGAGGCGGGGGGGCACAGCTGCAGGAATCCTGGCACGAGAGCATGGTGGCCAATATCGGAATACCTCTCCAAAACTTTAGATCCTGTGGTACAAGGTATGCCTTCTTGTTTAAGAGCTATTGCTGCTGCCTCCTTGCTCATCCAGGATGCTCATCCGAAGATTGTGCTGTCCCACCCACTGACACTTCACACCACACATCAGGTAGGAGGTATTTTACACAGTCCTAACACCCAGCAAATGACAGCTCAGAGGAGATCAGGCTATGAAACCACATTGTTAACTACTGCTAATCTAATTTTTAAGCCAAGTTCTGTAATAGACTCTTTTGATCACACAAATTTGGTGGAACATGATTGTTTGGAAGCAATTCAAGATGATACTGCATATAGGCCCGATCTTTTAGATACAGCCCTAGAGGAGGGGGATAAACTCTGTGTCGTGTTTGAAACTTTCTGATGTTTTTTCTTATGTGGCTATGCTGTAAACAAGATTACCAAATGATATTGTTAAAGCATATGCACTTCCATTTAATTTAGCACAAGCAGCCAAAATAGTAGCTCTAATTCGTGCTTGCTTACGAGATAAGCAGAATAGAATTGCATTGCCAAAACTTGCTCTGTTACCCTTAATACAACATTATCATGGTATCTCACACGTGAGTAAACGTAAAGTAATTGAAACCATAAATAAACTGTACTGTGTACGAAAAGTAAGAGATGGTGTTAATACCTGATTCCTGTCTAACATGTGCAAAAACAAATCTACATCGTCCAATTAAACATGATGCACTACCTCCTCCTGACGCACCATTTCAACATGTTCAAACACCATTTCCTTTGTTTAATGACTATAAGAAATTACCTGAGAAAAGGCAAATAGGGGAAGAATTATGTGTATCGTTTGAAATTGGGGGACACTTGTGTATGTAATGAAGCTCAAGGTATGGAGAATAGGTTAGGGGTGTCAACATGCAAAACTATGTTAGATATCTTTCAAGTAAGAGGGACAACTGAAGTTGGGAAGTGGCCCTTTAGTCAGCTTTACAGCCCAGCAAATTCATCACACTACTGAATATGTGGGCGAAGAGCTATCACTTCTTTTCCTGCTAACTTTCATTGGACTGGGTGTTGTTATCCAGGGGTGCTTCTTGAGCACATGAACCATATAATACGCATGAAAAGGGTAGAATGAGACAAAATATTGCTTGTTTCCTTTTGGTGGGGTAGTAGCAGCTGTGAATACAATCAATGGGTTAGCTTTTATGCTAGAATCTGTCCAATGACAGACATCACTGTTCTATTGAATGAAGAATTAGCTGCTATTAGGATTGCTGTGTAGTGATCCTCACACGGGGCACCAATTAATAGTATGCCTCACACAGGACACTAGAGGTGTTAGTGAGACTTGACCCCACGTCACTTCAAGTGTGTGTGTGTGTGTGTGTGTGTGTGTGTGTGTGTGTGTGTGTGTGTGTGTGTGTGTCAGATGACCTCTCCCTCCTTTTAACTCGGGGCACCAGCTGAGGAATTCCACCTCAACATTTGTTGGAATAAATCCAACATAAAACATAAATGATATAAGAAAAATTATGTAAAGTGGAGGGAGTAAATCACCTGGGGTATCTTAGGTCTCTAGAAAGAGGTTTGGTAAGTGATATTTACGTTCACGTGAGCAGTCCGAGGGTGGCGACGTCTTCCACTGGTGAGGCTGGGCCTTGTTACAGTGGCAAAGGAGTCTGAATCCGTTCAACAGCCTTGAACACGAAGCACTGTGGGATGCTAATCTCCTGGAGCACCAAAAGGGTCCTAGCGATGTGGAACACGCAGATGAGGCCCTGAAGCTGGTGTGGAAGGTCCTTGACAATCTGGAACATGCAGATGAAGGTACCTGGAAGTAAGGTTGCCCTTCTGGGCTTAACCTTGTTGCAGACGTTTGTGATTGCCTTTCTGGACAGCAGGCTCTAAACGTGGTTTCTCCATTTCAGTCCTTGCGGGGAGACTCAGAACTGGGTGATCTGTTATGCTTCCTAGCACGACAGCCAGAAAACTCAGAACGGGCGATCTGTTATGCTTCCTTCCCGGAAACTCAGAACGGGTGTTGCTGTTATGCTTCCCAGCACACAGCCTGGAAACTCAGAACGGGTGATCTGTTATGCTTCCTAGCACAACAGCCAGAAGACTCAGAACGGGTGATCTGTTATGCTTCCTAGCACAACAGCCAGAAAATTCAGAACGAGTGATCTGTTATGCTTCCTTCCCGGAAACTCAGAACCGGTGTTGCTGTTATGCTTCCCAGCACACAGCCTGGAAACTCAGAACGGGTGATCTGTTATGCTTCCTAGCACAACAGCCAGAAAACTCAGAACGGGTGTTGCTGTTATGCTTCCTAGCACACAGGCCAGAAAACTCAGAACGGGTGATCTGTTATGCTTCCTAGCACAACAGCCAGAAAACTCAGAACGGTTGATCTGTTATGCTTCCTAGCACACAGGCTGGAAACTCAGAACCGGTGATCTGTTATACTTCCCAGCACACAGCCTGGAAACTCAGAACCAAGAATTTGTGTTGAAAGGGTACTTTTATCCCCTTTCAGATAAAATTGCATTTTGGCACTTGTCCCTTGCAGGGCTATGATTGGCTGATGATGTCAGAGAGGGCTCACTCATCCTTTTGCCTCAGTAGTGAACGTATTTTCATATATAAAGCACAGCATTAAAACTGTCTTCACTGTTTTACCTATGGAATTCTCACTTCCCAAACCACTTTCAAAATACCTTTGGCTTTGTTCTGAATACAAAGAGTATAAACATGACAAAAAGATGTTAAACTATCATGCATGAAATCATTCATATGTGAATAGCATTTGTAAAACTTCCGTATTTAACACAAATGACTATTACAAAGTATGTTCTCAAAGAGTACAGAATGAATATGTGATATGTCCATTTTTATAAATTAAGGAATGTAGAGATGTGTCCTTTGTTTTAGCCAAAGCTGCCGCATGGCCAGTTAATTACCCGCCACATGTGGAGGTCCTGAGGAGTTTTATGGCCAGGCTGGCCTATATCTTTGGGTGAGGGTTTTAATTTGATGATAAGGCTGCCCTATAGAGGGTGTCTGGCAGTTTCTCTGGTAGCCTTATCTGATGACACTGGTCCTTAGTTTACATTAAAGAGGGACCCTGCTTGTAAAGTTGGGACCTGAAATGCCTTCTGGAGTGCTGTTCACTACAACTGTAATTCAGAATCGATTGACACTTAACCTTTTGACTGCTAAAGAGGGCGGAGTTTGCAAAGTTTTGAATAATTCCTGTTGTTTCTCTATCCCTGATCATTTCAAAAATATTCATGATCTGATTAAACACATGAAAACTGTTGTGGTAGACGATCCCCAAGTGGAGGATTGGTGTGCTGAATTATTTGGAAGGTTGGGAAGTTGGAAAGCTCTCTTTACAATGTTTATTCCTCTTTTTTTTTAATGCATTAACTGCCTTGTGTCTATATCTATGTATTCTACAATGTATCCAATCAATGATTCACAGAATGATGAATGTCATACTAAAACATCACTACATGTCTAGAGCACCAAACTAATTATTGGTAACTTGATTCATTTCTAATCATTTACTTTGATTGTGAAAAAGGTTATTTTTATTTATGTACTTTGATGATGAACTGATTTTACTGTTACTTTTGTTTGCTTATACAAACCCGATTCCAAAAAAGTTGGGACACTGTACAAATTGTGAATAAAAACAGAATGCAATGATGTGGAAGTTTCAAATTTCAATATTTTATTCAGAATACAACATAGATGACATATCAAATGTTTAAACTGAGAAAATGTATCATTTTAAGGGAAAAATAAGTTGACTTTAAATTTCATGGCATCAACACATCTCAAAAAAGTTGGGACAAGGCCATGTTTACCACTGTGTGGCATCCCCTCTTCTTTTTATAACAGTCTGCAAATGTCTGGGGACTGAGGAGACAAGTTGCTCAAGTTTAGGAATAGGAATGTTGTTCCATTCTTGTCTAATACAGGCTTCTAGTTGCTCAACTGTCTTAGGTCTTCTTTGTTGCATCTTCCTCTTTATGATGCACCAAATGTTTTCTATGGGTGAAAGATCTGGACTGCAGGCTGGCCATTTCAGTACCCGGATCCTTCTTCTACGCAGCCATGATGTTGTAATTGATGCAGTATGTGGTGTTGGAAAATGCAAGGTCTTCCCTGAAAGAGACGACGTCTGGATAGGAGCATATGTTGTTCTAGAACTTGGATATACCTTTCAACATTGATGGTGCCTTTCCAGATGTGTAAGCTGCCCATGCCACACGCACTCATGCAACCCCATACCATCAGAGATGCAGGCTTCTGAACTGAGCGCAGATAACAACTTGGGTTGTCTTTAGTCCGGATGACATGGCGTCCCAGTTTTCCAAAAAGAACCTCAAATTTTGATTTGTCTGACCACAGAACAGTTTTCCACTTTGCCGTTCATTTTAAATGACCCTTGGCCCAGAGAAAACACCTGCGCTTCTGGATCATGTTTAGATATGGCTTCTTTTTTGACCTATAGAGTTTTAGCCGGCAACGGCGAATGGCACAGTGGATTGTGTTCACCGACAATGTTTTCTGGAAGTATTCTTGAGCCCATGTTGTGATTTCCATTACAGTAGCATTCCTGTATGTGATGCAGTGCCGTCTAAGGGCCCGAAGATCACGGGCATCCAGTATGGTTTTCCGCCTTGACCCCACTTACGACAGAGATTGTTCCAGATTCTCTGAATCTTTGGATGATATTATGCACTGTAGATGATGATAACTTCAAACTCTTTGCAATTTTTCTCTGAGAAACTCCGTTCTGATATTGCTCCACTATTTTTCACCGCAGCATTGGGGGAATTGGTGATCCTCTGCCCATCTTGACTTCTGAGAGACACTGCCACTCTGAGAGGCTCTTTTTATACCCAATCATGTTGCCAATTGATCAATTGATGCCAATTGATTGTTCCTTATATGTACATTTAACTTTTCCGGACTCTTATTGCTACCTGTCCCAACTTTTTTGGAATGTGTAGCTGTCATGAAATCCAAAATGAGCCAACATTTGGCATGACATTTCAAAATGTCTCACTTTCAACATTTGATATGTTATCTATATTCTATTGTGAATAAAATATAGGTTTATGAGATTTGTAAATTATTGCATTCCTTTTTATTCACAATTTGTACAGTGTCCCAACTTTTTTGGAATCGGGTTTGTATTTTAGGGTTACCCCTAGGAAAAGGAGGCACAAGCTGAATTTCACATGCATGACAATTGTATAATGTCAGAATAGGGTGAGCTAGATCTTTTACCATCCCTTGTCAGTAAGAAAAGGAAAATAATTAAATTGAAAAGAGAAATAGAGCGGGGTGGACGTTTAGTCTGGGCACCAAGAGTGTGGGATAGTGATTTTGTCTTATTTGGTAAGTATACCCCGATTTCGGGATAGATGCTTTTAAGGGGGACGGATTATTGTCTTACACTGTTTTTCATAGGTTAATTTGTAATAATATTCATAAGAGCACTAAATCATCAATGATTTAAAGTGGCCAATGTAAAATATTATTTTATGGTACGATTATCTTATGATTGAGAATTCCTCTCTGCTTAATATGACCTTACATATTCACTGCCTGGGTGTCTGTACTTTCTGTTCTGATAACCGTTGGAAAACAACTGCCTGTTTTCTAACTAAACCACTCCGTACCAGTTTTCAAGGATGTATCAATGAATTTGAGCCTCTGTTTGTCTGCTCTATTAAACTGAGAATCAACTGAGACGTAGTTTACATTTACATTTACATTTATTCATTTAGCAGACGCTTTTATCCAAAGTGACTTACAAGTTACCAGTGGCACCACTGGGAGTGATTAGGGGTAAGGTGTCTTGCTCAAGGGCACCTCAGTTGTTTCCTGCTGGTACTGGGAATCGAACCAGCAACCATCTCGTTGCTAGTCCAATGCTCTAACCACTAGGTTACAACTGCCCCTAGTAGTTCTGTGTGTGTCGCTTACTTGGTTCTCCCGGACAAAAAAAAACTACAGAGATTGCTCCATTTCGACTCTGTGGTAGAAGACTTTTAAGTGGATTACAAAATGATCTTACACATAGTCATACAAAGAAAATTTCATAGAGCAACAAAAACACACAAAAAAGCACATTGTGTCCCCCAAAAGTTGGTCGTTTTTGGTATTTGGTTTTTGGTTTATTCTAGGAAAAATTTAAGATGAACAGTTTTGGTATTGTTGATCCATGGAATTTTCTTTGCATTGTAACAGACTTCCTGTTCTTTTAGCACCAATTGCCTTCTCAATTAAAAATGGTGATTTCTTATGAGCCTGAAATTGAAGGAAGTACTGATTACTTATTGCTACTGCCTCCACCACCGCTTAACGAGAAAAATGCATCCACTTCAATCCTGTAAGTAAGAATGAGTAAGACTGAATGTAAAATGAATGAATTGGGGAAATATCTTGAGGTGTATTCAACAGATATGCAGCAGAACATGGATCGGCTAAGTTACAGATGGACAGTGTTTGAAGAACAGATGCACGCCATGTTAACTCAACAATAGGACCATCATAAACGGATACAGCAATTGGAGAGAATGTTGCCTATAGAGCTCAAGTCTGAATGTCAACAGGTAAAAGAAACTCTGGAAAACAACATACAGCAATTAGAAAAGGCCTGTAGATATGTTCAAATGAAATCTTTAAATTCTTGTCAAACTAAAACATCTACTCCCCATTTTAGTCCATATATTTCAGTGGACAAACCAGCATATCCTGTACAATTTAAACCCCAAATCAAGACAGATCTCCCAAAGTATGGTAGTTTGCGATAAAAAACTAGGTAGTTGCTGAGCTCCCTCTCAACTTCCTGCTGTGCACTCAAGCCTTCTGTGTTAGTAGTAATGGTGGGTCTGTTTGAAATAAAGGTAGCCAGAGACCACTTTCTTTTATTGGCTGGTTTAGAAGAGTCTCCCATGGCTTCTTTTCTGGACTCCCATGGCTTCTTTCAGCTCTCTCTTTGATGTATTAATATAGTGTACTGATGCTAGAATCTTGAGTCAGCAAAGCATGCCATGTCAAGTAGCTTATCAAAGGTTGGGTCATCATACTTTTCGTTGAGGTATTCCATCACTGCTGTCTTTATGGTCCTGGTGAGCTCTGTGTCATCCTCTGCCTCCTTAAACATGGAGGTGTTAAGGAGATGCATCACCAGTTTTAGGAATGATACACTGACATAGGTGTATACTCACCGGACAATGCAACAGTAAATTCGAGGAGTGGGCTTAGGGCTTAATCTATAAACTAAAACCAGCAGCCTGGTCTTCTTGTCCTTTGTATTTATAACTACAATTTATATTTTTTTCTATTTATATTATTCTTACAGAAAAATTCACAATTCTCATGCTTAGATAATTTTTTTTCAAACCTGATTTGCAGAGTAAACATCTGTTCCACATGCCAGAATTTAATTGACTGAACTGCTGTACAATCCATACAAATATGTATGTCTTGACTAAAGATTAAATTAATTGCCTATAAAATCACTTAAAAGGGGGGAAAGAAATAACCTAATAAATACAATGCCACTAGACCAACTAATTATTAATCCTCTGCCAGCAGGAGGTGCTTTTGGATTTCGACATAAATAGCAGTTTCCCTGGTAACGTCTGTACACAAACCAGCGCAGTCTGTACTTCATAAGGCATTATAGGAAAGATTAAATGAAAATCACATATAGTGTACTGATAGTGTACTAATATAGTGTACTGATGCTTGAATCTTGAGTTAGCAAAGCATGCTGACTTGATTGTTTTCTCAGGTGTTGCCACTCAGGTTGTTTGGTGTAATGAGCTCTAACCTGTAGCAGCACTTCAAAGGCTCGCTGTACATCTCCCTTCTTCTCCAGCAGGTAGGCTGTGGCCTCATGCAACTTGTGTCTCTCTGTTATCTGCAATTAGACAGTTAAAACAATCACTAACCATTTGTTATTTTAAGCACACCTTAAAATAATAAACCCATGGAAAATTAAATAAAAAAAAAACATAATAAAATTTAATGTGTATAATCTTCAAACAAGCTGCATTTAAATTTGTTAAATCATGCAAAAACCGTGAAACTATATTTTTTATATGTGTTTTGTATACTTCAAATGGTAGCTTTTGCAATTCCCTAAATATTCTGCCATTTTTTTACAAAGATGTTTCAAATTCAAATTCAAGGTTTTTTTTTCCAATGAACCTTCATTTAAGATGAAGTGGAAAAATGTTCACTTTTAGGGCATGAAAAAAGCTTTTAAATAGGCTAAAAGAAATTCATATGCAGCTCCGCACCTTTTAAAATAATTATAATTATTCAAGTCTGTATAGGTTTGTCCATTTTCTCCATCTAAATTAAATTGAATTTCCTTTATACTTAAAACATTTCAATTTCTTTTGTCCCCCTTTCTTTGTATTGTGTATGAATTTTTCCTTTTCGTTTTTTTATTGACATTATATTATAAATAATTATTTATAAATATAAACAAATTTTAAATAATATATGTACTATGAGAATATGAGAATAGTTTGTGTTATTTTGGTAACACAAATTATTATTTTCAAAGAATAAAAATATGTGAGGAAGCCTTTCCAAGGTCAGAGGTCAACAAGGAAGATGAGTGACAACTTCATCCCAACCACTGACTGCATTTGGTGACAACACCCAAGCCTGTTCAGTACAGAACTTTCTTATTTTCACCAGGCATGACAGTTAAAGCCAAAAGTCATGAGTTTTTGAGCATTGTAAGGGCTTTAAAAAGAGTGTAAATTGAAAGAAAAAAATAATAATAATTAAAGCTGCAAGGAGCGATTAAAGGGCCCTCGACCCTGGCCTTTATGAAACCAGTATGAAATGCATTTCGGCTAGTAAATATGTGGGAAATATGTCAGAGTCATCGATACATGCAACAATTCCTGCTGCCAGCAAGTAGCACTGTGAGTATAACTGAATATTGGCCTTCCAGAATATTTGGCACTTGATGGCATATGTTTCTGGGAGCACATTACAGTTCAATGCATGTCATTTCCTGTTGTCAGCATGTGACGCTATGACTGATATAAATATTGTCACGAAGACATCTTTAGGCAAGGATGTTCATGAAATGTGAAGTTTGGGGCATGTTGGACATTGTATGCCTGAGTTTTGTGGTGTTAATACTTCCTGTTTTTTTGTGCACTTAGCTAAGAAGTGCTAACATGTTTTACCATGTTCCTAGCATATTTGAATGATTATTGCACATTTTCATAGGTTGGTATTTGTAAATTACTGTGTAAAACATGCCATAGCATCAGCAGGTGGCATTTTTGCTGAATATTGTCATGTAGAAGTTTTCAGGCCATGACCCTTATCAAAACTGTAAAAATAAGGGAAGATCTGATTTCCTCTTGCATAGCGAAACATCAAACTTTTTTTTATCATTTTTTAGATAGGAAAGTGTAGAGAGACAGGAAGTGAATGGGGAGGAGAGAGAGGGTAACGGGCTTGGAAAGGACGCCTGAGCCGGGATTCGAACTCGCATCGTCATGCGCAGTTGTGCTGTATATGTGTCTGGAGCGCTGTTCACGCAGCCACAGGCTCCGACGCGAAACATCAAACTTTGTCAAGCCGCCCTGGACATGCCCAACGAAAAATCAAGGTCTTCCCAATTTCACATCTCATAGGCATTTAGATCAGCCTGACAAAATATAATGTTTATCTGGTTAAATCTCTGCGAGTAGTTCATCACAATATAATGCAAGTTATTTTCTGCTGCCAGCAGGTGACACTATGACTATAAATGAAATCTGGCATGTTGATGTGTTCAGGACAGGAATCTTATCAAACGTGAAGTCTGGGGCTATTTGGACATGGTATGCTTAAATAACAACAGCTTTCTCTTTCACGGCAAAATGCCAAAATGTGGCAGGCCTCCACAGACACGTGCATCAACGAAAAGTCAAGCTCTTCGCAATTTAGCATAGCAAAGGCCTTAAGATGAGATTGAGAAAATTTGGTATTGATCTGATTAAAACTTTAGGAGAAGTTTGTTAAAGTACAACACCTGGAAATGGTAAAAACTGCACAAAAATTGCGGAGAAAAATTAAAAATAGCTGACTTCTTGTTGGGTTTAGGGCTTGGCTCCAAGATACTTTTTTGAATGTCTTGGAATGACACATGAGCCCACCGAATCTCATGCATGTGCGTAAAACACAGTGCAAGGGCCACTTCGCTGAACCTTTGTAGGTTGCGCTATAAAGCCATTTGTCCATGTCCATTTCTGAAACCTACACCACATGTAAGTTTTTACCACTCTTGAGGTGTCTGCAAAGTTTCATGACTTTTCAAGCATGTTTAGGCCCTTAAATATCCGATTCATTTCAGAGAAGAAGAAGAAAAGGAAGAAACAGAGCAGATACAATAGGGCTTCGCATCTCAGTGCAAGGGCCCTAATAATAATGAGTTGTTGTTGTCCCCCTGTGCCACGTAGGGCCCTCGCACAACTTTGCAACGGTAACCATGGCAAACCCAACCCAATTTTGATAGATGCCAGCTTTAATGAATGTCAAACAACCACGTTTACCATGTTTTAAATTGTATACTCTCGAGTGCTACATCTCACGCAAATCAGTTGCCGTCATTTTGCTATAGTTTTATCTGTTTACTACTCCTTCCCAATTTAACATAAAATATGTCTGTAGTTTACTGCCACAAAGTTTTAGTGAAATCCTGTGAATTCTGTATCAGGAGTTCGAAAAGGTTTGTAAAAAAAAAAAAAATCACCAAAAATTTCAAAATTTCTGATTTCTTGTTGGGCATTTTGGTGCATACCAAAATCTGTGAAAATTAGATAAATTTTGGACACACCATGACGATAAACAGACAATCTTGAGTGTTGTGCCTTATGCAAATTGATTGGCCACCATTTCAATATCGATTTACTTATTTATTATTTTTTTGCAATTTACTATCACATATGTTGGTAGTGTGTTGCAAAAATATTTGAGTGAATTCCCATGCAATCTCTAGGAGGAGTACGAAAATATTTTGTAAAAAATAGCTAAAATTGTGACAAATTGTCGACAAGCTGTCGACTTCCTGTTCACGGAGCTAAGTCAAGTGAATTAATAAAATGTTTAGCTTGGTGATTAGAATACTAACACCAAAATGTGTAAATAATACATTAACTTTGGGACAACTACACAGATATACAGATATACAATATACAGATTCAGAAATTTTCTTAAAGAAATGTTAAAGTGTTGTCATCCATTGATAAGTCATCAAAAATACATGAAATATGTAGGTGGCACTATAGAGCTAGTAAGGACTATCTCTGCTGAATTTTGGAATCAAATGAAACAGTGTCTTATGTAAAATGTGTTATGCAAATTTATATCATAAGCCCCTTAAAACACAGCGAAAAAAGGTGAAAATCCCACATTCCACGTGCAGAGCTGCAAGTGCAGCACGGAGCCACAAGAGCAAAAATGCACAAACTTAATGTACATGAAAAACAGACAGGTTATTAAGAACAGGTGAGAATGAACTCAAAATGAAGACTTTAGAGATAAACTTAACATTTGCCCCACTTGGGTTTTGAACTAACCCTTGAGGCTTGCGGTTTATCAAAGTTGCCCCACTCAGATGACTTGTGTGGCATGGGCTCCTGAGGAAACTTTTAAGAGCTGTTAGCATTGACACGTGACAATCACTGAATGTGCAGAAATTAAAATGCAGAGCAGACATACAAACAGAACGTACATTAAAACCAGATGGCATAAGTGACAATGATTTCAAGATGAAGATTTTGTATATTAATGCATTAATATTGTCATTAATATTAATGATTAAGTTTATTTTGAGTCCGAGACAATGTCACAGGCACGTTGAAATTCAGAGAGGTAATACTCAGGAACAGTAGTAAATATCAAAAGTCACTTCTGTGCTGTTTGGTCCAAAGATTATATGAGCCAAAAACTGCTCCAAAAACTTTGTCAGGTCTTAACGTTTGTAAAGCTGTTTGTGTGTGCATGCTGTTAATCTGATCATTCTCTGTTTATTCATCTTCTGTTTACCTGTGGATGTCATAGTTACCTGTGGATGTTATCATTGTTACCTGTGGAATATCATTTGTTACTGCACTTAATTCAAGTAAACCCTATTGAGCACATCTTCAGTCTCTGGTTTATCACTCACCACCATCCCGTAACAGAAGACCTGACCGATTTACAAAATGGATCAGTCACCCCTCACTGATCCCATTGCTGAATTGGTCCATCTCATCAAACAACAAATTCTGTTATCTTCACCGGTAACACTGCTATCCCTAATAGTCCCATGGCCACACCAGTTCAACATTCTGGACCTGCGGAAGAGTGTAGTGGTTTTCTTCTACAATACCAACTGTTTTTTTAAATGCATTTTCCTACTGAGAAATCAAAGATAGCCTACATCATCTCGTTATTATCTGGTCAAGCTCTTTAATGGGCCCAAAGCCTTTGGAATTCACATGGACCGGTAACTCAATCCCTCACCTCATTTATTGGTCATTTTAAAGAAGTTTTCAGTCAAACTACTCATTCTCTTTCTGTGCTAGATCAATTGTATCGTCTTCGCCAAGACCGATTGTCTGTAGCAGAGAATGCTTTTTGAACCCTAGCTGGGGCCAGTGGCTGGAACGAAGCAGCACTACTGGCCGCGTATCTTCAAGGGTTGAATCCTGAGGTCCGTTTACAAATGGTAATGTTTGACGATACAGCTGGACTGGAAAACTTAATTCAATGATCCATAAGAATATCTCAACGTATATCTGCTTGTAAAACTAAAACTATTTCAGCATAAAATATGCTGAAAGTGCCCTAGTTATTGGAGATTCTATTGTACGGAACGTAAAAATAGAGGCAGCAGCCACCATAGTCCAATGTTTACCAAGAACCAGAGCGCCTGACATCAAAGCAAATTTAAACGTGCTGGCTAAAGCTAAGCGTACATTTAGTACGATTATTATTCACGTCGGCACGAATGATGTTCGACTCAATCGGAAAGAGGTGTGTGAACTCGCAAGTACGATATCAGAAGCAGTAATATGCTCTGGTCCTCTCCCTGCATATCGTGGTGATGAGATACATAGCAGACTCTCATCTCTAAATGGTTGGATGTCTAAGTGGTGCCTGCAAAATAATATAGGCTTTATAGATAATTGGAAAAGTTTCTGGGGCAAACCTGACCTGTTGAAAAGAGAGAGATGGTCATCATCCCTCTTGGGTGGAGCTGCTCTCTTATCTAGGAATATGGCACATAGTCTTAATGTTAATGTTAAACCCTGACTAACTGGGACCCAGGTCAGGGAGCAGACAGACTGGCTTAACAAACCATCTGCCAGCCATCACATGCCACATACCACAGATAATTTACAGCACATAGAAATTCTGTCTTCTAAATATCACAATATAGAGACTGTCTGTCCCCCGGACTAGCAATCACAAAAAACTGTGCAAACCTTGCAAGTGTAGCGAAAGTCAGGGAATAAGTCGTTAACACGCTATTCTCCGTAGGGAATTGTTGATTTAGCTCAAAGGAAAAATACGTATAGTTAACCATCATCAAGTATACATATTGTAGTATCTGAGCAGCAGGAGGGGCGACACGATCCCGTGCACTCGTCTTGCGGGCGCACCGCGATCATCTCGGCCCTAAGTGTATCTTCCTGGCCAGGGACAACAACTATCTGCTTCACAGAGCTACTGAGCATGTAGCAAAATTTAAGCAGTTTAAGTGACAGTTGTCTGCAAGCATAACCAAGCACAGAGACATTCAAAGCGATTACAAATGGTGTTTATTAAAACTAAAACTACTAGTTACACGCACAGCTAATACAACGCTGTATTAAAACATGCAAACATCAAACACATAGGAATCAAAGAAAAGAGAGAGAGAGAGAGAGAGAGAGAGAGAGAGAGAGAGAGAGAGAGAGAGAGAGAGAGAGAGAGAGAGAGAGAGAGAGAGAGAGAGAGAGAGAGAGAGAGAGAGAGAGAGAGAGAGAGAGAGAGAGAGAGAGGAGGAGTGAGGAGGAGTGAGTGAGTGAGGAGGAGAGAGTGAGTGAGAGTGAGAGAGAGAGAGAGTGAGAGAGAGAGAGAGAGAGAGAGAGAGAGAGAGAGAGAGAGAGAGAGAGAGAGAGAGAGAGAGAGAGAGAGAGAGAGGCAGATTTTAAACTGTTGAGTGAACCATCAGACTTAAAATCACCTTTTAAAAGGGCTGCTTAACGATCTATCGAGATAGAAATGGATACTTGCATCGGTTTCGGTCGTGCTGAAGTGTCCATGTGCGTGTGCTGAAAGTCTTTGTGTGGTTTCCACGAAGATATTGAAACTGTGTTAAAGTCCGCCATTGGAGGTCCCAAACAAAGTTTGGGAGTCAGCGTGAGTGGTCTTCCCTCCCCCCTCATGGGGAGGAGTGGTGCTCACGCAGACGTCAGGTAGAGCAGGAATTGAAGTATGAAGTTGCTCTGCAGTTTTATCCTCAAAAGGGTCACACCCTATGATGGTTATGTAGTGGGGTAAGGTTTCTTGTCCCTTTTCCCAACTTATTTGCAGGCTCATGGCTTTATGGCACATGTGCAAATATCAAACCCTATTATTGTAAAAAGAATATGATGCATGTTATGGTAACATAACATGCACCACAGGAAAGGAAATGTTACAAGCTGTGTAGTAAATATGACAGTGTTTGGATTACATTAAGTTTCTTTCCCCTGTATGAACAGAATTAAACCCTAACACAACCTACATATCTACTGGTTAAAGCAAGGTTAACATTTATAGAAAGCAAAGTATACAAACAAACACTATACATACATGTACTTAAAGACCCATTTAGTGGCATACAAAGAAAAAGGATTTTCCTACATGGTTTTAAGATGTTTAGGTTTATTACTCCCATGTCCATGGAATTTCTTTGAAGCTCAGGGAGTCTCCCCTGGCTAGCCTCAACGGGGCATAAACCTGTTAAAAGGGACAGACTCTTTGGAGCCGATGGGGTTAAGGTGTCCTCCCATCGTATCTGTCTTTTCTCAATATTGCCACTCAGGGAGAACCCACCAAATCACTACACAAGAGTAATTTAATAAATGTTCAACAAATGAAAAACAAACAAAATCTAGATAAACAATTGATACGCCTTGACATGCTAAATATTAGATCTCTCACTAATAAAGCACTTTTTGTTAATGGTATGATCACAGATTGAAAATTAGATGTGCTTTGTCTAACAGAAACATGGCTGAAACCAGATGATTATATCACTTTGAATGAGTCTATTCCCCAAGACTACTGTTATAAACATGAGCCTCATCTAAAGGGCAGAGGGGGAGGTGTTGCTGCACTCTACAGTAATAACTTTAGCATTACTCAAAAGTATAATTTTAAATATAACTCCTTTTATTACTTAATATTATGTCATGTAAATGATAAGACATTCCTAAAAAAAATTCTGGCTACGGTATATAGGCCACCATGTAGATAATGACGTTTTGGGACTGGCTTTTAAAGATATTCTTAACTCCGTAGGCGTTAGACAACATGTCTCAGGATCCACTCACTGTCGTAATCACACTTTAGATCTAACACCATCATATGATATAAATGTGGACAATGTTAAAATTTATCAGCAAAGCGAAGACATTTCAGATCACTATTTAGTATCTTGTACGCTTCATCTGCCTATAGCTACAAACCCAACTCTGCGTTATAAATACAGTAGAATAATAACTACTAGTGTCAAAGACAAATTTTTCAGTAATCTGACTGAATTACCTCAATTGCATAGCATATATGATAACTTGGAAGAACTTGATTATATTACAGAAAATATTAACTCTGTCTTTTCTGAACACGGATGCTCCCCTGCGCTTAAAGAAAATTAAAGATAACAATCCAACTCAATGGTATAATCAGAACACGCATGCACTAAAAAGAGCTGCCTGTAAAATGGAGCGCAGCTTTAAGAAAACAAAACTAGAGGTATTCCACTTAGCTTGGAAGGACAGTGTCCTAAAATTCAGAAAAGCTTTAAAAAAACTCTAGATCTGTCTACTTTGCGTCATTAATAGAAGAAAATCAACACAACGCAAAATTTTTATTTAACACAGTGGCTAACTTAAAAATAAATCATCACCATCCTCAGAAGCTGGCTATCAGCATAGTAGTGATGAATTTATGAATTTCTTTACAAATAAAATTAATAATATTAGAGAAAAAAAATATAACTATGCAACCAGATGCTATATTCCCAGAACAGACAACACATTCCAGCTCTCCTACTGAGCAACTGCAATTATTCTCAACCATGGAAAAGATGAACTGTTTAAGATAATTAAATCAGCAATGTGCATACTAGATCCAATCCCTACTACCTTATTAAAAGAGAGGCTGCCTGAAATAATAGACCCTATGCTTAATAATATAAACTCATCTCTAAAATTAGGATTAGGATATGTCCCTGCAAGTCTATAAACTGGCCGTTATTGTGCCTACTATTTACAAACCACAACTTGACCCTAGGGACTTAGTAGACCTATATCGAATCTACCTTTCATTTCTAAAGTACTTGAAAAGCTAGTCTCACCACAGCTATGTTCCTACCTCCAAAGGGATGGAATCTGTGAGGAATTCCAGTCGGGATTTAGAGCTCATCACAGTACAGAGACTGCTTTGATCAGAGTTACAAATGATTTGCTCTTGTCATCTGTGGCTGCATCTCATTACTTGTATTGTCAGATCTTAGTGCTGCCTTTGACACCATTGATCGTAGCATACTTTTAAATAGAATTAAAACTTAGGTCAGCATTAGTGGAATCGCATTAGAATGGTTTAAATCATACTTATGTGACCGCTTTTAATATGTAGTAATAAACAATGAGAAATCTTACCGATTACAAGTCCAGTACGGAGTACCACAGGGATCAGTTCTAGGACCTCTACTCTTTGCCCTGTACAAGTTACCCTTAAGAGTTATAATTAAGAAACATGGAGTTAATTTTCACTGCTATGCTGACGATACTCAACTCTATATCTCCTTGAGGCCTCACGAAACACAGCAATTCACCAAAATGATGGTATGTATAGTTGACATAAAAAGCTGGATGAGTAGAAACTTTCTGTTGTTGAACTCTGACAAAACAGAGGTGTTAATCATTAGACCTAAAACTGCAACACTTAACCAACAAAAATATTATCTAACTATTAACGAGTTTTCTACCAAGTCTTCGTCGTCAGCTAGGAATCTGGGTGTTTTATTCGACAGTACCCTCTCATTTGAAAGCCATGTTGCCAACACCTGTAAAACTGAATTTTTCATCTCAAAAACATATCTAAACTATATCATATGCTGTCAATATCAAGTGCAGAAAAGTTAGTTCACGCATTCATGACGTCTAGACTGGATTACTGCAATGCATTATTAGGTGGATGTCCAGCTAGCCTATTACAAAAGCTCCAACTAGTTCAAAATGCAGCGGCTAGAGTTTCACAAGAACAAAAAAGTTCGAACATATTAGCCCGGTACTGTCAACACTGCACTGGTTACCTATCACGCAACGTATTAACTTTAAGAGCTTCTACTTAACTACTTATAAGGCTTTACATGGTTTAGCTCCTCAGTGTTGAGCTGAGTGAGCTCCTTATACATTACAGTCCCTTACGTCCATTACGCTCTCAGGACTCTGGCCTTTTAGTAATACCTAGAATTTTTAAATCAAGTGCTGGTGGTAGATCCTTCTCTTATTTAGCACCTAAACTTAGGATATACATATATACATTCATTAATGGAGTTTGGGTTCCTTGCCACTGTCGCCATGTTAAAGTGCTCACTAGGAGACTGCTGATATTAGATATTAGTTATTAAGCTAGCTTTTATATTTCCCTGCTCGTGTCATTCTGTTTATTTAGCTGTAAAGCTGCTTTGAAACAGTGCTACATTGTTAAAGCGCTATACAAATAAACTTGAACTCATCAAGACTCAATCTTCCTCGAAAGGGAAATCGACCTTCACTAACCATTCACAATATCCTGGGCAGACCGTTGGGTCGAGGATGTATTGGATATTTCTCTCCTCTCATCACACTTCAATTGGACAAAGGCATTCTCCCGAAAATCTGCTGGAAGACAGGTCTGATTGTTCAATGGGGAAAGGAGTGTGTTAAGAACTGTCTCGCTACCAAACCACCTTCTTCATCTCTTAGCATACATACCACCTCCATCGAAAGTCCCGAACCAGAAGTACCAGTTTAGATTCCTAACAAATACCGGGCGTTCGATGATGTATTTAGCAGACAACTAGCAACTTAATTACCCCCTCCCATCGGCCATGGGACTGTGCTATTGAGCTGCTGCCTGGGTTGTCTCTACCGAAAGGAAAAATCTACTCGCTCACTATCCCGGAAGAGAAGGCCATGGATGATTACATCACGGAGTCCCTTACGCAAGGTTTTATTCGGCCATCTACTTCCCCTGCTGCTTCCAGTTTCTTGTTCGTAGGGAAAGAAAGGAAGGCTGAGACCTTGCATAGATTACCGTGTCCTAAACAACAGCACTGTCAAGTTCCGCTATCCACTTCTCTGGTCCCTGCTGTCATAGAACAACTCTGTGGAGCATTAGTATTCACCAAACTCGACCTCCAGAGTGCTTATAATCTCATCCGAATCAAAGCTGGAGACGAGTGGAAAACCACCTTTATCACCCCCTCTGGTCATTTCGAATACCTGATCATGCCGTTCGGGCTGGTCAATGCTCCATCCATCTTTCATCTCCTTCCATCTTTCAAAACTCACTTCATGAATAAGATCTTCAGGGACTACCTCAACCAGTTTTTCATCATTTATATTGACGACTTATATTATATAGATCTTAATCTATTCTTCAAACCTGTCAGAAAACCGTCACCATGTCACACTCGTCCTCCAACACCTAAGAGAGCATAAACTGTATCTGAAGGCAGAGAAATGTCAGTTTCACCAACCAACAATTCATTTCCTGGGATACATTATTGATGCCTCTGGAGATCAAATGGACCAGGGGAAGGTAGATGCAGTGCGGTCATGGCCTCAGCCCTTATCCGTCAAAGACCTTCAACGCTTCCTGGGGTTCGCTAATTTCAATCGCAAGTTTATTAGTAACTAGTACAATCAGCTCCACCTCTCAATTCGCTCCTGAAGTCACTCAACTGGACTCCACAAGCCGTCAGAGCATTCTCCCTCCTCGAAGAAGCTTTCTGCTCGGCTTTCTGCTTTCCTGACGTCCTCTCACAGCAGCAGGGGAATCCAGCTGTCCCCGGCGTAGCAAAATTACGACATCGAGAATAGAGAGCTGCTTGCCATAAAATTGGCCCTAGAAGAATGGAGACACTGGTTGGAGGGAGCATCACCCGTTCATAGTTTCAACTGACCATAAGAATCTCCAGTACCTATAAAAGCCAAACATCTGAACTTTCGCCAGGCTAGATGGGCTTTATTTTTTACTAGTTTTCTTGTTTTCATTTTTTTCATTTTATTGTCACCTCTTTCTCGCATCTACTCTCCAGATGTTGATTCGTCATCACCTTATCCTATCCTCCTCCCTCCAGCCATGATTCTAGGGCCAATCCCATGGGACATCGAAGAACAGATCCGAGCAACCCAATGCCTCCAGCCTGCTCCGCCAGGAGGTCCTGAGGGAAAATTATTCGTTCCTTAAGATCTGCGAGTTTCCCTCATGGACTGTTCCGGGATCCGGTCACCCAGGCAGCCACCAGACTCTCTCGCTCATCGCCAAATGTTACTGGTGGCCCAGTATGTCCCATGATATCTCACAATTTGTAAAGGCTTGTTCCATCTGCGCCATCACCAAAGTGTCACGTCATCTTCCTCAAGGGAAGCTCATGTCACTACCAATACCTCATCGACCCTGGTCCCATATTGCGGTCCTTTCCTTATTGGACACATTCACCTGCATTCTTGTCATCGTAGCTTGATCCTTTAAGGCATGTAAGCTCATCCCTCTACCCTCTCTACCAACTGACATGGTCACAGCTGAAACCCTCAAAACATCTTCTGTCACTTCGGCATCCCTTAAGACAACGTCTCGGATAGAGGCCTCCAAGTTTATATCTCAAGTATGAAAGGCATTCTTCGATCTACTGGATGTTACAGTCGGTTTGACATCAGGCTATCATCCCCAATCAAATGGTCAGACTGAAAAAAAAGATTCAGGAAGTCGGGAGGTATCTAAGGACATACTGTCATCGCCATCAACACAGCTGGCACAAATTTCTCCCCTGGGCCGAATATGTACAAAACTCTCTCTGACAAAAATTAACCGGTCTCATCTCTTTTCAATGCATCCTTGGATATCAGCCTCCGTTTTTCCCCTGGTCTGAGGAACCTTCATCTTTAGTTTGGGCAGCTTTTCTAGTTTCTAGCATTTGGCACTTGATGGCATATTTGAATATTTCTGGGGGCACTTTACAGTTTAATGCATGCCATTTACTGTTTCCAGCAGGTGGCACTATGACTGTTACTGAATATTGTCATGTAGATGTCTTCAGGCCAGGATTTTTATCATACAAGTGATGTTTTTGGCAGGTTGGACATCATATACCTGAGTTACAACAACCTTCCTGTTTTGTGGCGTTAAAGTGCCTATTATGTATTTTTGAAAAATACCTTTCAAGTGAAGGAAAACATTCTGCAAAGTTTTAAATTTGTGCACCATGTATAAACTTATCTCAAAATCTTCAAGTTCTATCTAATGTCTCTCAAAAGAAAAAGTTGACTCAGAGTCATTATAATGAGTCATTTTTTAAACAAATCTTTAGCCGTTTCATGTTGACATTAACATGAAACATTAACATATTTATGCCCGCAACACTTTAGCGCATAGCATCATGTCTTGAAGACTCTGTGCTCTGCAATGTGAGGCAAAAAATGTTCACTGCCAAAGCAAAGAATAAGGCTGTGAAGAGTAAATGATTAAAGTTAAATTTTTAAAGTTTTAAAGTTAAATTTTACAACAATACCACAGCAGTATAGCCCCAGCCTTGTGTTGTGTCCCCTTTATTTCTCTGATAATTACTACAGCAACCTAAATGCGTACAACACGGGATTTGCAGGCCTGTTGTTATTTAGGTAAAGATCAGTAACCAATTTATTTGGACCAGCTTCTTCCTCCTCTGAATCACATCCTGTAGGTATGGTTAAAATATAATTGCTCTCTTGTTCTCTGTAGCATGTAAAATACGTATTTAGTTTTGTATTGTATTGTAATACGTATTGTGTTGTGTTTGCGCCGCACAGCTTGTAGGTCTCTGGCTAATGGGGTAATGTCTCCGGTTACTATCGTAACCTCAGTTCCCTAAGAAAAGGGAACGAGACACTGCGTCAGTAGCTGACGCTACGGAGAATTCCTTCCTCCCCATAGCGTCAGCTACTGAAGCATTTTCGAGTGAACCATTCTCAAAAGGGAACAGCAATACATGTTCGATCGCAATTGTCAAGAATTGGTGTCGATAAATAGTTAATGTTAAATAGTTAAATAGTTAATGTTTGTCATTGTTATTACTTGGAGTTATGATAAAGAATAGAGCAATATGTTGGTGTACAAACTGCAGTACTTTAATCAGTATGTTTCTGCATTGGGCTAGCGCATATACCATAACTATTTGAGTGTTTACCACTAAAGGGAAATTGTATTCATAAATGTTTTAACTTTCTTTTACAGAGTTCAACATTAATCATTATCTACTCTGATATATTCTTGTGTCTTTAATAACCATTATTTACTCTCATATATTCTGGTGTTGATATTAATCATTATAATAACATTAATCAGTAAAACAATATTAATCACTATTTTGCTATTCATAGTCTTGTGTGCTTGTATGAAATGCTTGCCAGTGGAAATTTACCAAGGAGAGAGAAGGACCGGTATAACCATATATAGAGTATTCTATCTTAGGTCAAAGTGCCCTAAGCACTCCGAGTATGTGTCTTAACCCTGAATTTGTGCAGACCAAGATCTATCTTTGCAGACTAAGCAGACTAAGCAGAAGATAACAGTGACCAAATATGAGAAGATGCCTACCGGAAGGGTGGAGAGGTGCCACCTGCTAACCTTGGGGAGAGGAGACCATTAAAATTGGGTTTTGAGGGATAGACAGGGTTCATTCGGTCGTATTGCTCGATTGGTGGACTCCTAGGATTATATAATTAGGTACAGAATTGAACCCAGAGCTCTGCATATTTTCTTCAAGTGTGATATTATTCAATATATTTTTGATTGTTAAAATAAATCCTTTTAAAGGTATTTTTTGAGTCTTCCTTCCTGAATAAACGAACACGCGGACTTGAGGAATTAAATGCCAAGTCCAACAATTTGGTGACCCCGACGTGATTTGGGAAAAAGGAGGAGACTGGACAACGGACGGACTTTTTCTGACATCAAGAGCCGGCTGACAAAATTAAAAGGTAAGCAGAAACCTGTTATAATCAAATTTCTGCGATTGGCTATAACCAAATTATTGATGTCAGAAAAGAGAACGTAAGTTGTATAGTAAAATTGTATAAACATTTGAAGAAAATATCCTTGTAAATATAGACCGGTGAAATAGTAAGAGGATACTGTATTCCCACGAATTAGTCGTGAAAGAGTTTGAAACTGGTAGGAAAAAGGTTGAGTGTGACGAGTAAACGGTAGGCAAAATGGTAATGAAGATGTCTCCATGAACTAGTCATGGGAGAAAAATAATTGGTTTTTAAGCGGCTAGATAATTTAAAGGAAACTGCGACTGAGTTGTGATGAAAAAAGAGCCTGAGGGTTGGTGTTGGAGATATAATCAAGAAAATATATTATCCTTTATTCTGTCTTTATTAAGTTTAAGATTTACAGGTATTAATCTTGTGTTTTTCTAATGATATATGTTTCTGTTTTTCTGCTACGTTTGATTTTTTAATATTCACATTCCACAAGTATTAATCATGTATCACAGAAAATCAAGGCCATTGAGAGGCCCACACTCATAATGCTTATCTGTATTATTGCACACATGAATCCTTTCATGTCCTTCAATGGGAGTTGTCCCATGGGAGTTGTTTTATGCAATAAAAAGGCTACGAGGGAGAAGAGACTCTGAGAGAGAGTGATAGAGAACCTTTCTGAAAGATCTCAAAGCTGCTCTCTCCCTCGCGAGTATTGAAACACCAGTCTTGGTCTGATTGTTGTTCTTTATTGATAGAGATTTTAAGAAATAGACCTATCATTTTGGTCCTTCGAGCCGGATTCCAACATACCCGAAGATCAACGGTGGGGGAGACACGCCGAAGCCCGTCGACAGCCGGATTCTTTGATCTCGGTGATCTCGGATTGACGGAATTCAAAGCAGGACAAGAATCAGACGCAGTGCACTGGGTGAGTTGATTTAGACTTTGAATTGTCTAAATGGGTAAAGAGCCAGGGGCATTTACCAGAAATAAATCCAGGGGTATTTACTAATTGTCTAGATGGGTAAAGAGCCAGGGGCATTTACCAGAAGTAAATCCAGAAGTATTTACTAATTGTCTAGATGGGTAAAGAGCCAGGGGCATTTACCAGAAGTAAATCCAGAAGTACGTACTAATTGTGTGTTAGGGTAAATTAAAATTTTTATTTCTATTTTTTATTTTATTTTTTATTTTTGGCAGTTTAATAATCATTTGTGATTATGGGAAATTGTTGTTGTAGTAAAGACCAGGAAGAACTGACAGGAGATGTGAAATACATGGGAAAGTTAGGACAGGAAAATGTAAAATATGTTAAAAAAATGGAAAAAGAAATATCAGTGGACAGGAAAGTTGGATGTAGAAGAATGTAAAAATCTAATGCAGAGATTAGAAATAAAGGCAGCAGTTAAAAGGGGAAGAAATAAAAAGAAAGCTGAAGAGGAAATTCAGTGTGCGAAACAATGGGTAAAGGAGAGTTTAAAACGGCAAACTCGTTAGGTTATTTGTTGTGTAGAGGAAGTGTATCAACAAATGTTAAGTTGTGTATTTGTATGATCTGTGTTTTTTGTTAAGTGGGCCTTGAGGATAGCAATAAATGTGAAACAGATAAAGTATAAGGAAATCCGTCCTGGAGTAAATTGCAGGGGGTGAAAATCCCTGTCAATACTGCTTTTCTCCTGTGATAATGAAAAGTTGCAGTGAAAGAGTGAGTAAAGCTGATGGGTTGCTCAGACAGAGTGTAATGCGATTGGAAAAAGGTTGGAGGGTGAATCTGCTATGGGTTGACAAGAAGGCTATCGCACAAACTGGCGCGCCATTATAACGTAAGCATATTTGCTTTTATTATAGTAATGGTTTGTGTGATATGCCTGAAGGTGAGCCTGTGGTGGTATGAGCACTTCAGTAAACTTCTCCAAATTGAACTAAGTTAAATGAGATAGTCAATTGTTTTTGTGAAATACAAAGAAGGTTCCAGATCTCAATAAGAAGTGTGTGTGTGTGTGAGAAGTTGCTCAAGGTTCAGTGTGTTGTTTATGTGTTGAAAAGAAGAGTATGTGAGAAAGTAAGTGTGGTAGGTGCGCAAAACAAAAGAGAGTCTGAGAGAAACAGAAATGCGGCTGTGTGTGTGTGTGAGGCTTGATAAGAAGAGAAGAGACAAATTTGCTCTATAGCTTTAAGGAGCAGTGGTTTTTGTGATTATTGGATAAGTCTCGTATGAGAAGTGGTTAGTAATATATGTTGATGTGAAATATTTTTAACAGTATAAGCAATATAAATACAAGTAAAGAGACAGTGAATTGAGAATAAAGTATAATAAGATGAGAAACTCTAAACATGTTGGAAAAACTAATAGAAAGAATAAATCTAGATACCCAGTTAGCAGAGAACTAATTGAGAAGATATTCAGAAAATGGACTAAAAGAACTAGAAGTTTATTAAATAAATAACATGGAGAAGGCACTTTTGATGTATCAGTATGTGAAGAGATTGAAACATTGATAAAAAATTTACAAGACTAAAAATATGGGTTACAAACAGAAAAAAGGGAGGAAAAGAAACGAACTGAGGAAGAGATAATGGCAGTGTGTAGGAAGGAAGATAATGAAACAGGGCCGGTTGCCAGAGGAGTAAATAATGATAATAACCAAGGCCAAGAGAATATACAAGCTCCAGATAGCCCCTCTAATCCCCCACCCTATGCAGAAGCCCGTGAGACATTAAGCAAGGCCCTAAAAACATCAAGCAGTATGGACAGGTTCCCCTACCCCACACGATCCTTAAAAGGAAAAAAAAAAGTTTTTCAGTAAAGGGTGCTGAAACTTTCCCCATGATCCAAGTGGCCTCTGACACAGAAACAGAAATGCAGAACTGACTCCATAGCTTTACTGCAATATTTAGCAAAAACAGGGAATAAAGTTAAGAAACAAAAACTGCAGTGGGTGAAAAAAGAAGTTCAATACTTAGGACACAGACTTACGGCTGAGGGGAAATTTATACAGGCACAGAGAAAACAGGCTATTTTAGATGCACCAAACCCTGTAACTAAAAGACACATGATGTCTTTTCTGGGGTTATGTAATTATTGTAGGGCATGGATCCCTAGTTATGCTCAGAAAACTCAACCTTTGTTAGATGTTATTTATGGGAACGCTATGACCTTAGCAGACCAGATAAAATGGAATGAAGCAGCTGAAAGAGCTTTTGTAGCAATTAAACAAGAACTTGCATCCTCCTCTGTTTTAGCTCTGCCAGATTATGATAAGCCTTTCCAACAGACAGTAGATTGCAGGGAAGGATTTATGACATCAGTCCTCTCACAAAAACATGGCACTAAATGGAGACCTGTAGCTTTTTACTCTAAAAAGTTAGATTTTGTTGCGTCATCGTTGCCTCCATGCGTGCAAGCAGTTTGTTCCGCAGCAATGGCTGTTGAAGCGTCGGCTGAAATAGTACTGTTTCATGAATTAGTTTTATTAGTCCCACATGCAGTCGACATTCTCTTGTTACAAACTAAGCTATCTTTCTTATCTCCAGCAAGACATTTATCATGTATGACCATACTGCTGTCACAGCCACAGGTAACCATTCAAAGGTGCAATGTACTAAACCCCTCCACGCTTCTCCCTAATGATGTTGAAGGAGAGCCACACAGCTGTGTGGAGTTAACAGATAAATTGATACTCCCAAGACCGGACTTAACAGATAAACCCTTACAAGAGGGAAGTTTATGGTTTGTAGACGGTTCCAGCTTTAAGGCACCAAACGGTCAAACTATGACCGGATATGCTGTAGTTAGCTCACAGGAGGTAATAGAGGCAAAACAATTGCCACATACTTATTCTGCACAAGCAGCTGAAATAGTGGCCCTTACTAGAGCGTGTCAGCTTGCAGAAGGAAAAGAGCTTACAGTTTATACTGACAGTCAGTATGCCTTCTCCACCGTCTTTTGTTTTGCTAAACAATGGGATAGACGAGGTATGAAAACCTCAACAGGGAAACCAGTCACTCATGCTACTTTACTTAAACAACTTTTACAAGCTGTTCTGTTACCATCAAAACTAGCAATATGCAAGTGTGCAGCCCACACTAAAGGCAAAGACATTGTTACAGTAGGAAACCGTAGAGCAGATAATGCAGCAAAGCAAGTAGCCACAGGACTTTATGGCACAGCACAGACTTTCACACACACATCAGTGTTACATCACACGGTCCTTAGAGACATGCAGAAAGCAGCACCACACAAAGAACAGCAATACTGGGTAACACAAGGGGCTGTGAGAAACAATGAAGATTTAATGTGTGTAGACAACAAACCTATACTACCAAAAGCTTTATTTAAAGCAGCAGCAATATTGAGCCATGGGCCTTGCCATGTCTCAACAGGAGGGATGGTAAACATAATAGAGAAATATTTTAAAGCTTATGGTTTCAATTTATACTCAAAAAATTTTTGTAAGGCATGTGTAGTATGCATAAAGCATAATGCACAAGGGAATTTAAGACCAAAGAGAGGCCAGTTTCCAGAACCACAATACCCTTTTCAACATCTCTGTATGGACTTTATAGAATTAAGTCAAAGTGGACCGTATCATTACTGTCTAGTGCTAGTAGACGTATTTTCAAGATGGGTAGAAATAGTACCCTCAGCAAAGGCTGACGCAATAATAGTTGCAAAAGCAATATCTAAGAATATTATTCCAAATCATGGAGTGCCTGAAAAGATATACAGTGACAATGGTCCGCACTTTGTAAATGAGGTTGTTAGTAAAATGGCTGAGAATCTGGTAATGACATTAAAGAACCACTGTGCTTATCATCCTCAGAGTGCGGGGTTAGTAGAGAGAACAAATGGCACTATAAAAAATGCATGGCAGAGACTAAAAGACCATGGCCTGAATGTTTAGATTTGGTTAAATTATATATGAGAATAACACCCACACCTAAAGGATTAACACCCTTTGAAATTATTTATGGCCGACAATTTAAGATGCCTGATTTTCCATCCCCAGTTCAAGAAGCAGAAGAAGAGCACACTCTCAGTGACTATTTAAAAAGAATCCTTAATGAAAGGGAAGTGAGACAAGTAAACACGCTGCCCAATTCTTTTTCTTCTTCTTCTTCTGTTTTACAGGATACAGCTGTTAAGCCAGGCGATTACGTTTTCATCAAAGTAATAAAGAGGAAGACCTGGTCTAGCCCACGGTGGGAGGGCCCCTACCAAGTGTTGATAACTACCCCGACCGCGGTGAAGATCGCAGAAAGACCCTCGTGGATCCATCAAAGCCACATAAAGATACAACCTCCTCTGAACGACTCAGCAGAGTAGTGGGGAAGTCTGACTACAAAGGGGGGCAGTCTTTTAGTGACTGTTCGTCTCAACGTCAGTGAAGAAACCAACGATCCCTACTCTATTAGGAGTCAAGAAAACAGAGAAGGCGGCGGCTATGTGGACGGGTCGACGTTTCCGGGGCGCCATAGGGACCCTTTTCACCCTGACTCTATTCGTTTCTCTGGTAGGAATGACAAGACTGCAGGAGAACAGTGGAAAATCGAAAAAGGAAAAAAGACAGTTTCTGGAGAACAATCTTTGAGGAGAAACATAAGAATACATATGACATAAATTTATGGTACCGGTATGCAAAGTACCTGGCACAGAGCGGGAATTACAGCAACTGTTACGTGTGTTCAAAGATGCCCGTCTCCAGCACAAATCCACATGTGGTGCCAGTTCCTGTGAAAGATACTTCTACCTTGTTTCCAGAATGTTTGGTGTCAGCATACTCTCCGACACCGCTGAATGCGGCTCTGGGAAATAAACTACCACTAACTGTGAATGCATCAAGTTTAACATTCAAGAATTTTCTGGCCTTAGAAATTAACACCACCAGCAAGATCTATGGTCCAGTTCACGTGTCTCCTAAAACGAATTTCACATGTTACGAGAACTCTGTACCGCTCCTGACTAAAACTATCAAAGTAGGAAAAGTTCCAGGTTACAATTGTGGAGCTATATATACACCATGCACTCAAAATGCAACTGGTCATCTTAATAAGTTTGAAGCTAAAGGAAGAGCAAAGTGTGCACCGTATTTCACCGTACCGGACGCTATGGGAATCATCCCTCAGTCAAATTTCGTCTGGCTGTGTGGGTTAAGCGTCTATACTAACCTGCCTACTGGATGGCAAGGACGGTGTGCCCCTATGATACCTTCAGATCATTCATACGTCATCTCAGCTAAACCTCATCATCATCGAAGGAAACGACAAGAGAACTTTAAGAAGCATGATTCTGTTTGGGGCACGGACGTGCCTTTGGATCACAAACTATGGACTGATGGACAAAAGGTAGCTTTGGCCTTCTTTCCCTGGGTCGGTGTTGCCAAATTGATGCTACGTATGGAGACTATGACATATCGATTTATAAGTTTCGTGAACACTACCATAGCGGCGCTGAAAGGCATCAGAGAAGAACTTACTGCACTGCGAATGATGGAGATGCAGAGCCGTATGGTTTTGGACCAACCTACTGCTTCGCTCTGCGGTGTATGTGCGGTAGTGGGAACGTCATGTTGTACTTTTATCCCGGAAAATGACGAGGACGGATACATCATAGAGCAGGCCATAACCAACCTTACAGCATTGCGAAATGTCGTGGAGGAAGACCAAGTGACGACAAAAGGACTGTTACAGTGGTTGTTTGGAGGATCATGGTGGCATGTGCTCCTCAAAATGTTTATACCTATTGCCGCTGTTTTATTACTGATTTGTTTATGCATGACATGTGTGATTCCATTTATTACTACCATGGTCAGAAAAATGATCAGCTCCACTTTTACACGAGTATACATGGTAAATAATCAAACTGATGATGAATTGTATGAGACTCTGGCTGGTGGGAAGAAAGCTACAAATGGGCATTATAAAGATGTTGCAGAGTAGCAAGGTTTCTCATGAAATTCTTTAATTATGATGAGCTGTACTGAAAGTATCAACAGATAAAGGTACAGTTTTGATAAAAACAAAGAATAAATGATAAACAGGAGGGAAATGTTGGAGATATAATCAAGAAAATATATTATCCTTTATTCTGTCTTTATTAAGTTTAAGATTTACAGGTAATAATCTTGTGTTTTTCTAATGATATATGTTTCTGTTTTTCTGCTACGTTTGATTTTTTAATATTCACATTCCACAAGTATTAATCATGTATCACAGAAAATCAAGGCCATTGAGAGGCCCACACTCATAATGCTTATCTGTATTATTGCACACATGAATCCTTTCATATCCTTCAATGGGAGTTGTCCCATGGGAGTTGTTTTATGCAATAAAAAGGCTACGAGGGAGAAGAGACTCTGAGAGAGAGTGATAGAGAACCTTTCTGAAAGATCTCAAAGCTGCTCTCTCCCTTGCGAGTATTGAAACACCAGTCTTGGTCTGATTGTTGTTCTTTATTGATAGAGATTTTAAGAAATAGACCTATCAGTTGGGACCCCTTATTGCTGACGAGTGATCGAAATTGCTGGGTGATGAGTCCCGGGAGCTTGGCTTTACTCCCAGAAAAAACCTGCGATTAGTGAATGCAGAAGACTAAGAATAGCCCTGCGATTAGTTTATGCAGGAGACTAATAATAGTTTTTGAGGGACCCCGTATAAAGAGGTACGGATGATTAATGATTATGAAGAGTTAAACGTCACACAAGAGACATTGTCATGATTCCACCTTGCACCTTTTGTTTGGACTTCGTTTTCCACTCTGCACCTCCCTCTGGACTCAACTTCCCATAATGCATTTCACCTGGTCACCTGTTCACCATTTGCAATCTTGTTTTCACCAGTTATCTTGTTATCACCCGCACCTGTTTTTGTTCATTATGGGTTTATTGTTTGTATTATTTAAAGCCTGTTTTTAGTTTCAGTGGTGGTCCGGTGTTGTTGTTAATTTGACCGTGTTCAGTTTTGCTGTAGTACCTGTTCCTGTTTCTGTAAATCTGTTCCATTGAAGTGTAAGACTGTCTTGTTCCCCTCTGAAGTGAGGATTTGCCTTATATCAAGTAAAGTAAGCAATTTGATCTAAACTTCTCGTGTCTGCCTCGTCTGCACGGTAACAGTCATAAGATATTTGGGATCCCGTATAAAGAGGTACGGATGATTAAGATAAGAGGGGACCCCGTATAAAGAGGTATGGATGATTAAGATAAGAGAGTAAAGAGATAAAAGAGAATAAAGAGAAAAAGAGACAAGTTATAGAGAGAATTAAGATTTCTTAAATTAAGAAAAAATTAAGAAAAGAAGAATTAAGAAAAAAGCGCATACGAAAATCCTTGCAAGTGTATATTGTGTACAAATCGATGAACCTTAAGTGATTAATACATGTATATGTGCGATCTGTTTTCATGCTGTTGCAGTGTTGTTGTGAATTACTGTGTTTTATGGGTGTTTAACTTGTTGTGCGTTTTCCTGAAAAAGTGCTTTGTTGATTGAATGTGGAGGATAGGAGAGTGATGTATTTTTTTCTTTGGAGTCAGATAAGAGAATACAGAGTGTGTATTGTAAGGAGGAAAAGATAATGGAGAGACATTGTTGAACAGTAAATCAGATCTATGAACATGCATGCATGAAGAATGCATTTGTGTTCGTTGTTGAATAGTATTGGGAATTAAATATATTTTTAAGAGAAAATCTAGTAAAGAACAAAAGCAAGTATTTCATTTCATTTGGTTGTAATAGTGTACTGATATGGAACAAAGTGAGTCAAATTGTGTGGTAAAACATAAGGTTGAAATAAGTAGTATCAATAAAAGTATCAAAAGGAAGCAAATTTTATATGACAATAAGAGAGTGGTAAAGAGGAAAAGAAAATAACTAACGAAAATTACGAAGTACATGGTTTACTGTGTGTTGAATGATTTATACAAGCATATATTTGCTGAAGTGAAGTAAAGGAGAAAATTCTCGTTTTGTTGTTTCATGTGCAGTGTCATGTCTAAAGTAGTTAAGTGATTTGTTGTTTCATGAACAGGGCTGTATTTGAATTGAATGGGTGATTTTATAGGGGGTTTAAAAATAAAAGGGGTAGTCACGAATAAATAATAAAGTGTAATTTTGTAACTGTACAACACAGAAAAAATGAAAAATTGTAGACAGTGATAAAACAGAGTGGGTAAAGGAGAAAATACTAGTATAATTAAAACAAAATAGAGGGTTTAGGATTAGTAATTGCTAAATAAATACAAATAATATAAAAGAGTTAGAATGGAGGGAAAATTTGAGTGGAGTAAAAGGAAAAGAAAGAAAATATATGAAGGAAAAAATGAGAAAATTGTATGAGGAGATTAAAGAGGAAGGAAAGATTGCTGACAATAGTCTAGTTATTCTCTCGAAATGGGCAGATAAATTTGAGATAAAATGGACGGAGAAATTAAATGAGGCTAAGGAAAGAGAGAAGCTGAGAGTAATTAGAGAAACAAAAAGTGTGTTTAAGAAAGAAGTGAAGAATTCAAGTATAAAGTTTAGATTGTGGCATACAATTGCTTTGACTTGAGCGATTCAGAGAACGGAAGCAGCGAGAGAAGGCGGAGGAGGCAACGCCTCTAAGAAAGAAGGAGTGGTCTAGTATTGAGCCCTCTGCCCCACCTCAATATGAGAGGGGAGGGGGAGCACAGCAGCGCAGCAGCTTGCAGGCTGAATTGTTTAATGTTGAAAGAGGGCAGCTAGAAATGGAACAATTACAAGATTTTAAAGTTTTATAACAAGGAGTGTAGCAGATTATAAGTGGAACAGACAGAAAAAAAGCAAGAGAAAAACCAGGAAGGAACTAGAAGGGATGTATACAGATATTGAAAAGGTGTATTTAGCAAGAATGGTGAGAAACCAAGAGAAAGTAGCACATGAGCTAGATGTAACATTTAGAGGGAAACTGTCTGTACAGAGTAAGAGAGGTCATGTCACGAGATCATATACCAGAGAACTGGCACAAAGTTTAGGAGGTTCAGGGGGCACAGATTCAGACACAGCAGGCATTTCAAACACAAAAGATGAGACTCCAGAACCAAGTGGCATGCTTCCATTAATAACAAGAAATAATGTGTTCAAATACCAGGTTTGGTCATTTGCAGATATGGGCGCTGTCCTTGGCAAATTGCCACATATTACAGAGGGAGGTGAAAAATGGCTGAACAAAGTTTTAACTTTGACTCAAGGATATAGATTAGCAATAGGCTTGGTTGGGTCAAGTAGCATCAGCAGGGCAACTAGCAGAAATAGAACACAATGCTAACACAAACACAAGCTAGTCTGACACCCCTTATGGGACAATAGCCACCAGACTGGGCAAATGCCATCAGAAAACACTTTCCAGCACCACTAGGGGCCATTGACAACATTAAGTTCATCCCCAAAGAGGGGGACACGCCAGCAGCATATTTAATGAAATGTAAGGAAGAATGGGAGGCACAAAAGGGTACACCCACATTTAGATAGGGTACATGTAGAAATGTTCAGAGCTCGCGGTAATGGAAGGGACGGAGGAGTGTGTAAAGAGTAGTCTAAAAGAAAATTCAGATATACCGGGCAGCACCACACAAACATGGGAAAGACATTTGATGCACCACATGACTAGAGCACAAGAAAAGGCCAGGGGAAAGGACTGTGAGCTGGAGGACCTAAAAGTACAACCATTAAAACTGCAGTTAGGGGAAGCTAGACAAAAGATAAATGACACAAAAAAGAAAAAATAAGAATTAGTAGCTATTTGCAACACCCAGATATAGACACACACCACAATGGGAGGAGAATAGGTCACATATTACACCAAGAGGTCCAACATTTAGAGCCCAACCATGGTCATATGGCCAGCAAGATGTGGGGTATGGTATGGAAGGCATGGGGAGCCGCGGGGGCATGAGGGGCGGAAGAGGAGGATGGCAGGGCAGAAACTGTTTCGTCTGTGGCCAGCTAGGTCACTTTGCTAAAGAATGTCCACAGCAGCACACATCTGGCCCAGCTCCTAGAGGGAGAGGGGGCTACAATCGAGGCAGTGCATCTCAAAAGGGAGCGAGCGGGATACACAGCACCCCATGCAGCGCTTGCTCCTCAACCAACTGCACAAAGAGAGCCACAGAGAGACCGCAGCAGGGCTATGGCGGAGCCGATGCTGAACATTGAGGTCAACCAAGACCGCCTGAACTTTTTAGTGGACACTGGGGCCACTTTTTCCACTTTGACTATTGACTTCTCAAACAGAGATATCACCAAAGCCGGTGGAGGTCATGGGTTACTCATGGTGACCACTATCGTCCTCCAAAGAACTAGGAGGGACTGACAGATACTAAAGAGAACTTCATACTGAGACTGTTGGCGGGCTGGGACTGTTACTGTTGTACTCCATTTGGAAGCTCTGAGTGCCGACTGGGGCTCCGTAAGTGCCTCCATTAGATCTCCCACATGTCACATTATTATATGATAGGAATTAGACAAATGGTATCAACAAAGTTTTGCTGAAGAATTAGAGGGAACAGAATGGGAAGTTAAATGTTCTGGGATTATTGTAGAATTAGAGGAAATACTGGGGGCTGTAGAACTAACTGAAAAACAGAAAGAATGGTACATGATGGGTAAGGAAGGAAAACCACACATCACTCTAGCAGTACATCACAGACAAGACACCAAGCTAAAGGACTTAGGGCCCATGACAAAGAGGTTACAGGACACCACAGATTGGGGGGACACACATATAGAAGGGGTTAAACATTCAGCGAAAGAGCAGGCTTACAAAATTGATAAGCACACCAGCAACACAGTTACATTAAGACATAGATGGGTAATAGATGGCACGGTAGGGAGAAAACTGATCATGAGTTAGCTGAACAAATGATTAACATATTGCCAGACACATTGTGGTCACTAGGACCTACAGATGTTGGCTTTTGCTCCTCCAGTCCAGAGATCACTTTTGACCTTGTCACATATGAGCCAATATAGCAACCTCAGTATCCCCACAAAACAAAAACTGATGAGGGGAATGTGGACATAATTAAGAGCCTGCTGACAGCAGGAGTAATAGAACCATCACATTTATTCCCAATGCAACACCACATTCTGCCTGTAGTAAAAAAAAAGTTTTAATGCCATTGTCATAATCAACACATTACCTGTATCCAACCTTTACACAGCTCTGACCAACCTGACACCACGACACACATGGTTTACATGTATTGATTAGGCAAATGCATTCTTCCGCCTACCATTAGCACACCATTTAAGGGATATATTTTCATTCACATTCGAGGGCCAACAGTACAGGCACACAAGGGTACCACAGGGGTTCATACTGTCACCAGAGAGAGTGACATAACTGTTAACAGAGTGTTGTTCCAGAAGAAGTCTAAGAAAACAGCAGACTTGGTTATGGGGCATCATCTGACCATTTTAACATCACATATTGTAATGTCGTAGGTTAATTTAGCATCATTTACCATATCATCCTTAAAAAATGAGACAGAATTCTAAAAATTCCGACGTGGCCAAATTTAACTTTCACACATGAGGGGATAAACATGGCTGATTACATGACACAAGAGGAACCACACAAGTGTGAACTTACAGTCATTGCTGAGTCAAAAGTTAGGCCAGACCTAATGACCACCAGATTGGAGGGAGAAGCTGAAGATTTGTATACTGATGGATGTTGTTTCAGGGATGAGAAGGGTGATTTGCAGGCAGGGTATGCTGTAGTCAGGAAAGTAGGAAACCAGTTTGACATTATAGTAACAAAAACCATGACAGGGAAGCAATCAGCACAAAGGGCGGAAGTGTAGGCAGTAATAGAAGCTTTGAAGTGGAGTAGAGACAAACGGGTAAACATTTACAGTGATTCAGCTTATGAAGTTGGGGCAGTGCATGATGAACAGACAGAATGGTACGAATTTTTAAAAAATTGAACACCTGAGGCAAGTCGAACAAACACTTGGTTTGAAACACTAATTCGATAAAGTATATCACCCACAGTCAAAGGGCAAAGTTGAGCGAATGAATCACCACATCAAAACAAAATTGGCTAAAATCTGTGCACAGACCAAAATTAATTGGGTGAAAGTCTTAATGATTGCTTTATTGTCGATACGATCGGCGCTGAGAAGAACACCGGTTAAATCCCTTTTGAACTTCTCACAGGGGGACAATTCCCTGGCCCAAGCGCAGCGTTGAATATGAATGACACCACACCAATGATGTATAGACCATACTATGGTAAACTTACTGCTTTTGTCTAAGATTTCTTGAAAACAGGTTATGGCGTGCATCATACTCAATTTACAATAAGTTTATGTGTTCGGTGCAAACAGGACATACTGCCATACCTGTGTAAATCAATGTCACGGAGAGAAACAAAGAAAATTCTCCCGCGCAACAACAGCCCTTTTTCATTGGTCAGGGGACCTGACGGGCGTGACAGCTGTGTCTTTAAGACCAGCATGCATCGGATAACTCTTCGCTCAGAAACTTGGAATCTATCCAACTTCGTGGGACCTGCCCCTTCTTCAGGACAGACTTTCCGGCAACTTTACTTCGGCAGACTTCGACACTCCTCACAGAACTTCGCTCTTCAAACGGACTCCGCGATTCCACCGGGACACTCTCTCTCTCTCCGCGCACCTGGATTCTTGCCGACGAAACTGATCAATGCAAGTATCCTATTTCTCACAATTCAACAGCGCTAAGCATTGCCCCTTTGCCAAAAGGTGAACTTTGTAGTGAAAACCCGGTGGTTGTGTTCTGCTGATTTAATATGCTACTCTTTACTCTAATTTTTCTATGCTTTCTCTTGTATGAATGTGAATGTGTATGTGTTTTGCGTTAGTTAGTAGATATTGTGTTTTATAGCTTAGTCAATAAATATTCACTCATGATTGTCTCTGCTTAATGCTCATAACACATCCCTTAAACTGTGCGATACTGTTACCGGCTCTGTAGTATTACCGAATGGAGGCACGGACCGTTATTCATCAAGGCCAGAAGAATAATGCGTTCAATAAAAGTTAGCACACAATTGGTTGAACACTCGGCGGACGAGTGCTCTAGAGGCCACCGTTGTTACTTTTACTGTACCAGGTAATGCTACAAAATACATAAAGTTAATAATCTTATCTGTAAGTATTTCCATTTGAGCCACAAATAATTATTCCCTGAAACAGAACAGTGTTTGAAATAACACCGTCCTAGTTTCACTACAATAGGGCCCTCTCACCTCGGTGCTCGGGCCCCAATAATAATAATAAACACAGCAAAAACAATAGGGTGTTCACATCTTACACACACCTACACCTTACGAATATTGGGGATTTGTTTCTTTAACTGTGTCCCAAGCCACTTGTTGTGATGGAGGTGCTGTTTTCCTTGACTTTTTTAAAGCTTTCTGACCCCAAGATTTAACTGATTTCTGCAGTTTTCTATCTGTGGAAAACTCAAATCATTTTCCTTGCTCCGCATAAAAAAAAAAGTAAAGACACACACCATCTTTTTCAAGCAGATTTGCAACATCTCCAGTGAATTAAATGTTAGCCTAATGCTGCAAATGGGAATTTTTATTGTTTTACCTATTTCTTTAAAGCCACTTCTATTTTGTGTAGCTCATCAGTTTTAATACAAATCAGAACTTCTTTATTTTACCTGTTGTGATGAATAATTCGGATATTTAGCCTTTGTGATACTTAATATTTATTCTGATGTGAAACAGAAAGTCATGACTTGACAACATTTTTCTAGTGTTTCTAGTCACCTTGGTGTGCTAAATATCAAATGAAATATACTTCAGAGAAATTTTACTGATTAGAATTTCTAGGGGTGCCAATAATTGTGTCCAATGTGCATTTAAGAAAAAAAGATTTTTTTAAATGCAAGATCAAAAGGATAAACAATGCAGATTTATTTTACCAACTTTCTTTCCTCATATTTAACAGGGGGGTATTTATTTATTTCCTCAACTGTACACTTTTTATGTTAATCCCATAGATTTTTTTTCAGTGCAGCCTCCAGCCTATCCTGATTTGATCACAACCTTTAACCTGACAACTGTCATCTTAACTACATTTTTTTTATATATTAGATATGTAGACATTAGATATTTTAACATTTTTAAATATTTAAAAAAAATACATATTTTAGGTAATTTTATTAAAAAAACAACACTATACCTAATTAACACTTATAACTGTTTTCTTGATATGGAGTGACTGAGTGAGTGTGTTTTATGGAATTATACCTTGATGGCCTCCTCTAGTCGGTAATCCTGAGAGGTCTTAAGGAAGGTGGTAACTTGCTGTGGGCAGAACTGACATAGGAGGTGCACCAACAGCTCATACATTTCTGGGCCCAGTCTCATGACACCCTCAGGATTCAGACCCTCTCTGAAGCTATAGATAGAAATAAAGAAACATGAATAAAAACTGTATGATAAAATCACCTGAAGAGGGAAATATTCAAACATGAACTGAACTAATATAAACACAACAGGGAAAAATTATTTAAGAAAATGTACTGATATATTTTATATTTCATATTTTACATTACTGAAAGTTGGCTTCCTAAACATAAATTTTATTCTTTCATATGGCCTTAGACAGTATTAAATATATTAAGTAAATATATAATATATAAATATAATATAATTTTATTTACCCTATGCAGGATGATTTAGATATCACACTTGTGCATTGGATAAGAAATATATATTTTTCAATAGCTAAGTTTACATGCAACTAAATCATTTGTTAGCAACCAGATTGATTGGTCAATCGGACTGAAAAGCTTCCTTGTAAACGCCTTGATAGTTGTGATTAAGATCCCAATGACATTTCAGTTGTATTGAACAATCTGGTGGTGTAGTTCTAAAATAATCCCAAAATGATCCATTCTAAAGCTTTACAATGATATGTACAATGACCCATTCAAAAGATATGATGGAAAACATCTAAAGCAAAGACTAAAATAAATCCATCGTTTTTGCTTTGGAAATTATTTTAAAGAACATGTATTCTTATTCTTGTTAAGTCAATCATTCCACATCTTTAATCTATTTAAGCAAAACTCTCTCCTCTGTTCCTGTGAATCTTAATAACAGACTGTAATGTACATATAAACAAATGCAGTACTTTTATAATAAAAAATGGGCAAATGTTGTTAAGCAAATGTGAGAGAATCGTTCTCCTGCTATCTTTCCAGTTGGCCTATTGCAAATCTGCAACAGTATACAGTATTTGGAGGTACTGGTTATTTTAAATTTATTTATTCATTTATTTAATTCTGAAACGTCCCCACCATTTTTTAAAACAAAGTTACGAAAATCCTGTACAGAGGTTTATTAAGAAAGTATATAGGTATTTTAATATTACGGACTTAATGTATAATACCACACTGAGAGTCTTCTTTATAATGGTTTACAGTGGGAAAATGCTTAAAGTGTAATGTTTAACTGTAAATAGTATGATTAATTAGTAAGGTGTGTACTAAATTTGGTAACTGCTTCACAGATCTGACTGTTCACGTCTTTGTTTACAAAATTACATCTTAATTCTCAAAATATTCTGGTATGACCTAATTATCAAATTTTGACTTCAAAATATTATGACTTATTATGACTTCAATCTCATAATCTTATTTTTTTTAATGTGGCCCTAATCCTATCCTTCGTAATAATGTACACACGGTACCAAAAGAATAATGCGGATTATAAACTCAAATACGGGATACATGCTGCAGCCTCTCTCAGGTCAAATCAGTCGCCAGGGCATTTGGAATTGGTCCTGGTGCTCCTGATGGCCTGTCTGCAGCATCAAAATCAATGCATATGCCTAAAATAAATGCAAATTCCAGATAAACATAATATTTCACATAACGTGTAGCTCCAATGCCTTCCTTGCTAATATTAATATTGCTATGTTGAAATAAAGTAATTATTTTCTCGTTATAACAACTTATTTTCTCATTAACGCCTTATTTTCTTGTTATAATGACTTAATATCTTGTTAAAACGACTTAATATCTTGTTATAACGATTTATTTTCTCAAAAAAAAACAAGATTTTATTTTGATATAACATGATAGTGTCTTAAAATAATGAGATATTATCACTAAATAACAGAATGTTATCTTGAAATAACAACATGTCTTAAAAAAACAACATAGGCCTTCTTTTATTTTTATCACTTGCGGTTCAGAGCCACCGTAGTAACTAATGGTCAGTTAGACTGACTATTTTCATTAGATCACTAGCATTAAATTATTGTTAATATTTATTTATATATGCCTAATGTGAATTGCCAAATGTCTGTGTGAGTGTATGCTGCAAACATACTATCCCCATGGGACAGATACATACATACATACTAAGTCAACATTTTCAATGCTATGTCAAAGGCATTATGTACCTCCCATGTTCTGTAGGTAGTTTAAAGGATGCACATTAAAAGAAATGAGTGTGTTGAGCTGTAATCTAGGCACAGGTATGTTACTTTAAAGGAGCTTCAATCAATAAAGCAGGTCATCATCATACAAACTTCCCTAACTGAACTCAATTCTCTTGTCCAATGCTGTGGTACAGAAAAAATACTAGATGTCTGAGAACAGGGAATGGGAGAAAATCAATGGCATTTTTTGTTTGGCTAAAATTAAGTTATCCTTTGAATGTCTGCCACCAATTTATTTGTTTGTACCTATACTATTAAAAAAAAAATTCTTTCACATTATTAAAGACAACCATCTCACTCTAAGATTTAAAATGTATTTCCTTACTAGCATTAGTTGGGCATTATGTTGGTTGCACTGGAACTGTTATTATTACCTGGGATCCAGGAGGAACTTCAAAAACTGGAAAACCAAATATTCATCCTAGAGACACACAGAATTCAAAATTAAAATTATTATTCATTTGACTTTTGAAAACAATATTAACATGTTAAATCACAACCTTGGTATGAATGCACAACTCAAAAGAAACTTTCCAATTGGGAGTAAGGCACATGAAAAGATATCCATCAGTAATGGAAACATAAATAATCAGGCGGTGGGCTATGTTTCTACATAAATGAAGGTTAGTGTTAAGACATTACGACTCCGAAGAAGATGTGCTCTCTTAATTTAGAGGCACTCTTCAAAAATGGTAACCCTTCTACTCGCTGCGGGAGTTTTCCTCGTTCATTCTTGTGAATGTGTCAAATCCCACAGATGCATCCCTAGATGCGTGCGCGAGCACATCGCTTCAACAGCTGGTTGAACAAATAAACAAAATTGAGCAACAGTACCCGGATTCTTTTTTAATTATTCTTGGGGACTTTAATAAAGCAAATCTCTCCTGTTAACTGCCAAAATACAGACGGCATGTTAAATGTCCTACCAGAGACAGCAATATTCTATACCACTGCTACACCACATTAAAGGAGGCATATCACTCTGTTCCACAGGCAGCTTTGGGACTCTCCGATCACTGCTTGGTTCATCTCATACCGACCTACAGGCAGAAACTAAAAACAGCTAAGCCTATGATAAGGACTGTAAAAAGATGGACTACCGAAGCAGAGTGGGATTTACAAGCTTGCTTCGACTGCACTGACTGGAGTGTTTTTGAAGCTGCAGCCACCGGTTTAGATAAGCTTACAGAGACTGTAGCTTCATATATCAGTTTCTGTGAAAATATGTGTATCCCCACCAAGACATTCTTATCATTCAATAATGATAAACCATGGTTTACTGGAAAACTCAAACAGCTTTGTCATGCCAAAGAGGATGCTTACAGAAGTAAGGATAAAATCTTGTATAACCAGGCCAGAAACATCTGGAGATTGCAACGGACAGTCAGGTCTGCCAAGAAGATTATTGGTGCCCCCCTACCCATCCTTCAAGAACTGTACACTGCCAGAGTGAGGAAAAGGGCTCACAAAAATCACCCTGGACCCCTCACATCCAGTACACTATCTCTTTGATCTGTTGCCTTCTGGTCCGCGCTACAGAGCACTGCACAGCAAAACGGTAAGACACAAGAAGAGTTTTTTCCCCAAGCCATATCCTACCTGAACGACAAAAAAATAAATCTCTGGACTTTACAACTGTAAATAAACTGTAAAAGCACATTTTGCACACCTACAAATCTGCACACTGTAATTCTATACTCTATTCTTTACTATTGTTAATTTATAATTTTCTTTACTATACTGCTAGTGTTCTTTTTTTCTGATTCTGATACTGTATTTCAGTATCCAGATCAAATGTTGGATCTGACAGAAGGAGAAGGCTTGACTGAAGAAGGAGGCTGTGAATCCCATGAGAACTTGCAACTGACTGATCATCCCAGCTCTAGCTCAGGCATCTCCACCATCACTACCCAAGAGCAAGAAGGACTACTAGTTACTACATTAATGCTAATGCTAAACAGTACTTAGCTACTTAATAAATTTTTTGTCTATGCCAGCAGTTTGAAGTTGATAGCTGCACTCATTTACACTATGCCTTATTGTTCCCCTACCTAAACATTCCTTTGTTGTATGATATCGGCCACATTAACTGTAAACCAGCTTCACACAAATGTAAATTAATTATATCACTAATAAAAATTCAGACCTACACAGCTTAAATTTAGTAAATTTAGTACATCACTGTCGATCAAAAACTTTTAATTAAGAGTACTGATTGCAGCTGCAATGCATCAGAGGATAAATAACTCTCCCTGTGAGCCTGGGTTCTCTCATGTTTTTTTCACCATACATATTCATCAATGGAGTTTGGGTTCCTTGCCACCCTTGCCGTGTTGGACTGCCCACTGGGAGACTGCTAATATGAGATAAGCTTAGGGTTCAGTTAATTCTGTTACAATTTAATCATACTTTTTTCAATATTTACTTCTTTACACTGTAACATTTTGTTCTTTTGTTTTCTCTGTAAAGCTGCTCTGAAACAATACTACATTGTAAAGGACTATACAAATAAACCGAATTATACAAATATAAGAACCCCGCTTTTAAAACTTCCAACAAAAGTCCACGGATATACTTTACATCAAGGAGGGAGGGACAAATGATACGTACCTGAAGAGATGTGATGATAGATTGCACTTTGTCTGCTAAGTGCACTGCCACAAGCTCTGCTGTCTTAGCCAGGTTAATGTTGACCAGATCCTGCAATAAAAAAAAAACTATTATCAGAACTCAGCTAACCTTTAGCTATAGAATTATGGGATGAAATTTGTTAAATACTTGTTTGACTTGCCTTAATGTGTTGTAAGGCTTTGACCATCACAGAATGTTTTTCATCTGAGCTGTAGCCTGGCATAGACAGGATATTATGTATGTAGTTAAAAAGTTCCTCCTGGAGTAGGAGAGATATATTTAACACAGGAACAAAGAGGTACGACTTGAAACTGAACAAAAATGTTAAATTGGGACTGAATACCTTTCTTAAAGGATCTTTCAGGTAGCAGTCAACAATTTTGCTGTAAAGGTGTTTTTTGTCATACATAAACTCGCAGATTTGATAACTAGAAGAGTTGGAAAAAGACAAAAAATTGACTTGCTTTAGGATCAGATTTTTAGTAAAAGAGTAAAGAAATCAATACAGTGCATTTAAACCATTAGCTCTGAAATGTAGTCGCCTCTGTGGCTTTTAGGGTATATTCGCCTTTGTCCTGGGGCCTCATTTATAACTGTTGCGTATGCACAAAACAGACCCTAAAAGATGTGTATACCACTATCTATGAAAAAGTTGACATTTATAAAAACAAACTTGACAGGAAAATTTGAGCACCTGCATGCAAACTCTGACCCATATGTATGCACTTGTTAAAGACAGAGCAGTTTGGCAACGGTGAATGGTGAGCTGAGGGATTGACAGCATATTTAACTTGTTAAACTTGATACAGGGTCACTTTAAAAAAAAGTTTACGATATTAAATTCATAACATATTGAGTCATAATTTTGTAAACAAGTTTCTTGTGGTGAACATTCAGATTTGAGAAGCAGTTACCAAATTCAGTACAAACCAATGTATCATACTATTTAGAGGTAAGCAGATGAGCCATGCCGAGCAAGTTTCACATTAAAAATTTTCCTATAATAAACTGTAACGAGTGCACAGATCTGGGATCGAACCCCGGTCGTCAGGGTAACTTAAGAGAGACTTTACAACTGAACTAACCAAGATGATAAATAGCAGTTGGATCCAAAAGCAGGTGAGTAACAGGAGGCTACGATGACTTCAACAAAAAGGTTTTACTTGATTTCTCAAAAAGTACAAAATCAATAGGCAGGTAACTTCCAAAAAACAAAGCTTAGCTTCCAGGTGAGTTTAACACATCCATAGAAGATTCAAGACTGAACACAACTGAACACAAGAGGTGTGCTTAAATAGAACCAAACACAGTTGTAGCAAATAAACATAATGAGTAGTGACGCAATGAATTTAGTAGCAGTTGAGGCCACCTAAAGACTGGGAGAGGCATTAAAAAGCAGTAATGGCTCCTGACATTTCCCTCGTTGCATTGTCCAAGGCAGCGAAAGTTCCTGATAAGATCTGGGTCAAAAATATCTCGAGCTGGCACCCAAGACCGTTTCGTGAAGGATTTGATGAAATGAGGGGCTAAGCTTCTGTGATTCAAAGTGCAGGGGAAGATTCCTGGTAGACAGCCACACTCTCTGACCTGGCCTAAGTGATGGTCCCACTCTGCGGCGCTGGTTTGCGTATCTCTGTTGTCCTTGAGTGGCCTTTAATACGGCTGCTCGTGCTCTCCGCCATGCCTGTCGACATCATTGCACTAGCTGGGTGGCCGCTGGCACATGAACTTCAAAATCCTGCTCGGGAAACAGTGGGTGGGGGAATCAAACTTACCTTAAGATCTCGGTAGGTCCGTAACAAAGTCCAATGATATGTGAGGTATGTGTGGGAATGGGGAGTAAATGCAGTAAGCCATAAGGATGGGTTCTGGGTTCCTTGTTCTGGGCAAACACTGTGCAAAGTCCCGAACAACCTTCTGCATGTTAGGCCACCAAAATCTTCTCTGGATAAGTTTATATGTTCTGGCCTTAGAACGCAAGAGGTTAGGCACAAATAGACAGCCTGGGGGGCATTACCTGGGTTAGGATGTTGTCGTAGAGCCCTCTTTACTGCTGTCTTGATTACCGACTGAACTGTTGTCACCACACTTGGCTTTACACATGTAGGTGAGATTCCTGTGATCTGTCTATATTAAGAATGGGTATTTGGCACGCACTAACCAGTGTCTCCATTCCTTAAGTGACAATTTCACTTCCAAAAGCTCCCTGTTTCCAATGTCATAATTCCTCTCAGCTGGGGAAAGTCGACGTGAAAAGTAGGCACAATGGTGAAACTTACCATCACTCCTCGCCCTCTAAGATAAGATGGCTCCTCCCCCGACGTCCAAAGCATCCACCTCCACAACAAAGGGCAACTCGGGATCTGAAAGTGTCAGAAAAGGGGCAGAGGTAAAGTGCAGTTTGAGTCAGTGGAATGCTTGTCTCGCCTTCTCTGTCCACCTAAATGGGCTTGCTGTCTTCTTTGTGAGAGCGGTTAGGGGTTCTGCAAGAAAGCAAAGGTTCCTAATGAACATTTTCTAAAAAATAGCAAACCCTAGAAAGCATTGGACCTCCTTGACAGAGCCTAGTTGGGGCCAGTTCAGAACTGCACAAACCTTGCTGGGATCCATCTGGATGCTGCCACTTGAGACTATGAATCCAAGAAAAGAGACAGTAGGGACATAAAATTCACTCTTCTTAAGTTTAACAAAGAGTCCATTCTTCAGCAGATGAGACAAGACTATTCGGATATGTTGAACATGTTCTTGAAGAATACGGGAGAAAATCAGGATGTCATCAAGATATACAAATACAGGCCTATTAAGCATGTCTCGTACATCATTAATAAGTGCTTGAAAGACAGCTAGAGCATTGACTAGCCCAATGGGCATTACCTGATACTCATAGTGGCCATTCAGGTTGTTAAAAGCAGTCTTCAACTCATCTCCCTCTCTTATTCTAACTTGATGATAAACATTTCGAAGATCCAGTTTTTAAAAAAATGGTCGTCCCCTGTAGGAGTTTAAAGGCTGTAGTCATCAGAGGCAAAGGATAGCGGTTCTTAATTGTGATACTATTAAGTCCCCAGTAATCTATGCAAGGCCAAAGACCACCATCTTTCTTAGCCACAAAGAAGAAGCAAGCCCCTGCAGGTGAAGTAGATGGTCGGATGAATCCGCTGTCCATAGCTTCGTTGATATAATCCTCCATTGCAGCTCTTCAAGGGGCAGAGAATAGAGTCTCCCATGAGGAGGGCAGGTTCCTGGGAGAAGGTCGATAACACAATCATATGGTCTATGAGGGGGCAGGGAGGCTGCACGGTTCTTGCTAAAGACTTCACAAAGGTGGAGGTCCCTCCAAAGTTGGACCCAAAAGCAGGTGAGTAACTGGCAAGAGGCTAAGATGACTTAAACAAAAGGTTTTACTTGATTTTCCAAAAAGTACAAAAACATAGGCAGGTAACTTCCAAAAAACAAAGCTTAGCTTCCAGGTGAGATTAACACATCCATAGAAGATTCAAGACAGAACACGACTGAATACAAGAGGCATGCTTAAATAGAACCACAACACAGGTGTTGCAAATAAACATAATGAGTAGTGACACAATGAACTTAGTAGCAGTTGAGGCCACCTAAAGGCTGGGAGAGGAATTACGGAGCAGAAGTAATGATGCCAACTAATGGTTGGGAGAGTCATTACATGCTAGAGTATTACATAAACCTATATAATGAAGATGCTTACTGTGGTTTAATAGATTAAGACGGTGATATTAAAAAACACAATTCAGTACACACTTTATTAATAAATCAAATTACGTACAGGCAAGCAGTTGTGCACAAAAATTAAACACAAAGCGTGGGTGGCGCTTTAAACGTGCTCTATGAGAGGATTCAGCCACATAGCGCTTTGAGTTCATATAGCATAATCCCTTACGAAAATTAAGTTTTCATGTTGTTATGTGGATGAAACTTACCTGCAGATGAAACTTATCTGTAGAAGTTATTTACCTGTGGATGAAATTTACCTGGGATATTATTTAAATGTGGATGTTATACTTACCTGTTCTGTGGATGTCACTCACCCAGCAAACTTGCACTTAACTGTCTGCTGTCTTTGTCTTTATTCATCTTCACCTCACCATCATCACCACCATCACCCGTAACAGAAGAACTGACCATACCCTCATTATGTCCAACCCTGCCATCAAACTATTTGTTACAATCATGTTGAACCAATACATTTATTTATAATAAAACTGTTGTTATACCAGTGGTAATAAATACCTTTTCGACTCGCCCAAGTGGTTAGCTGCATTATTTTAATATGCAATAATAATTCATGAGATAATTTGCATTGACAAATAATGGTTAAATGTGTGCGTGTAGAGGGTGGTAAATGCGAGATATTTTTCACCTACGCTAATTCTCAAGTAGACTGTAATTTATAAAAGGAAAGTGCATGCAGGTGTGTCAAAAAATATCAAAGAATCAAATTCTATGCACTGTTTTATAAATGAGACCCCTGATAAATTGTCATTGTGGGTGAATTTCACAAAAAAAAAATCTCAAGACTATTTCTTGTCTTCCTTTTAGAAGATAATTGTTGTATTGTACATGTTTTATTTGACCACCCATGTATGAATTTTGGAATGTAAGATACGCATAATAATGCATTTCAAAGAATCAAATTTTTTATATCATAATAATCAATTCCTTACAACTCTGCCTTCTCTGCAAGGTCAAGGAGACGTCCCTCCTCAAACTGTACCACACCCCCAACCTGCAGGAGCTCCAGAAGAACCTGGGACAACCAATATCACAGGATCAAATTAAGTGAAGTTTAACAGCATGACCAAACAATCAAAACTGTTTAAAAATGCTGTGTTCATACCTGCTGTCTTTCTGTATGTCTAGAGTCATCATCCGGACTACACAAGAACTCTAAAACCTAAACATGACAATAAGCAGTAGACAAAAGATATCTAAAGTAAAACATCTTAAAGAAGTATTTCATGATAGTAGCTTAACCAGACATGGTCTAATTTAAAACAGACCTCAAGGCAATGTAAAATGAAGCACTACAGACTATAACATGCATAAAACAAGCACAAAAAAGATAATTGTCTTTACCAATCTAACACCAACTCAAAAAGTCTTGCTATTATAAGAATCGTTCAAATTAAAGGGGATGTCTTATGTAGTTTAATGTATTTAGATTTTTTACACTGCTAAAGAGTATTTCTGTGCCAAAATACACTCCTTCTGGGTTCGGACAAGTTTTAGAAAGTTTTTTTTTATAATGTATGGCCCTGTATTACATAACAAAGAGTGGAAATTCCTTGTATGGGTACTTCTCCCAGAAGAGTGCAATATGGATTTACATAGTCGAATCAGAATTGTCGAATCTTGCCTATAGTTGACTGATAGTCGAATCACGTTTGTGTGAGATTGTGTGTATGTGTTTGGACCGAGAAATTCTGCTCTTTCAAGTGCTGTCAAACGTCCGCACCCAGCGTTTTTAGAAGAGCGTCTAGCGTTTTCAGTCGCATTTTAACCTGGCAGGCAGAAGCTTCTGGTTTCAAAAGGGTCATATTATGCATTTTCACTTTTTCCACTTTAGTTAGTGTTTAACGTTGCAGTTTCAGTATAAGAAGAATCTGCAAAGTAACAAAGCTTAATGTTCACTTCAAAGGGGTATATTCTCTTTACCAGAAATCGTTTTTTAATGACTACAGAAAACAACTGATTTCCTGATTTCATATTTTTTGCATGTTTGTCACACATGTTGTTGTTTCAGATCATCAAACAAATTTAAATATTAGTCAAAGATAACACAAGTAAACATTTTTAAATAAAAGTTTTTAAATAACGGCTTTTATTATTAAGGGAAAACAACATCCAAAACTACATGGACCTGTGTGAAAAAAACCCTAAATCTAATAACTGGTTGGGCCACCCTTAGCAGCAACAACTGCAATTAAGCCTTTGCGATAACCTGCTTTCTGTAGGATTCAGGCCAGGACTTTGACTAGGCCAGGAGTCCAAAAGCTTTAAAATAGTTTTATAACCTTTTCCAGACTGACGGATCTCAACTACTTTCTTTCTCATGTGTTCCTGAATTTCTTTGGATCCTGGCAAGATGTCTAGCTTTTGATGATCTTTTGGTGTACTTCACTTTGTCAGGCAGGTCCTATTTAAGTGATTTCTTGATTGCGAACAGGTGTGGCAGTAATCAGGCCTGGGTGTGGCTAGAAAAATTTAACTCCGGTGTGATAAACCACAATTAAGTTGTGTTTTAATAGGGGGGCTAACAGTTTTCCACACAGGTCCATGTAGTTTTGGATTTTGTTTTCCCTTAATAATAAAAACCTTTATTTAAAAACTGCTTGTGTTGTGTTTACTTGTTTTATCTTTGACTAATATTTACATTTGTTTGATGATGTTTGACTTGTGTGTTTAAGGAGCACACAGCACTATGGGGCTTATCTGGCTACAGAATCCCCCTGGCCATTTTGCCAGCTTCCCTTAAATACCCAGATCAAAGTACACTTCCTCCAAATGGAGATGTAATTTATATGGAAAAATACTCTGACCTGTTCAGGCCAAAAATCACCAAAGACCCCAGAAGGGACACACCCAGCAGTGAGCAGAATATATCTAAACTCTTAAACATTTATAATGATCTGATCCACTGTTGTGGGATAGAGACCATTGTGTCAGTCGCACTGAGAAATTTCACATGATACCAAACATGCATATTTAAATATTTTGTCCACACAAAATGTATGTGACAAATAAAAAAATCTTGATCTTTAAAACTATGTTTTTTCCGGATATTCCCACGGGTGCAGCAGTGCCAGCTGTGGTACATTGCGTATGCTCTGACATGATGTACATGTCCTTGCCTTTTCCTCAATTTGCCCGTCCACTCCTGGCCACCAGAAGTAGCCCTTGGCAATCACTTTAATGCGGACCATTCCACAGTGTCCCTGTGCAGCTGTGTCAGCACTGATTTGTGCAGCGCTGTTGGAATAATCACTCTCCTTCAAGCAGTCTGACTAAATCGAAAGTTCCTGATGTCAAGAGATGTATGGTTTGAGTTCTATGGTATCATTTTCACCTCTCCCTGTCATGACCAAATTCATGACCTTGGAGGTCATTTCGTGTGCTCTTGCGTACGCAGACCAGCTGAATCGGCAGAGCAGGGTCAAAAGAGTCTCTTTCGCTCTTTTGAATGTCTCCTGACACTCAATGGTCCACCATTGACCAATTGGACAACAATTTGTGCAAAGGATCCAGCGGGGTAGCAATATTTGGAATGAACCGCTCATAATAATTATGCAAGCTGAGGAAGGAACACAGCTTGCTAACATTTTTGGGCACTGGAGCATCCACTATGGCTTTGCCTTTGGATGGGGACATAGGTAGACCAGGGGAATTAATAATATGGCCCAGGTACTCGACTGCAGACTGGGAAATTTTTTTCCTCTCTTGAGGGTAGTTCAGTTAAAGTCGCCTCTTTTGAGAGGTGTGAGTGCGTATTGCAGATGGCGGCATTGCATCACTGGAATAAATTATATTTTGAAGTATATTTATTATTTAAGTATTATTGTATTTAAGTATTATTATTAAATAAATATATATATATATATATATATATATATATATATATATATATATATATATATATATATATATATATATATACACATATATACACATATATACACACACATATATATATATACACATATATATAAATATATATATATATATATACACACATATATATGCACACATATATATACACATATATATATATATATATACACATATATATATATATGTGTGTGTATATATATATATATATATATATATATATATATATATATATACATATATATATATATATATGTGTGTGTGTGTGTGTGTGTGTGTGTGTGTGTGTATATATATATATACATATATACATATACATATACATATACCTATACCTATACATATATACATATACATATACATATACATATATATATATACATACATACATACACACACACACACACACACACACAGTCAAGACCGGAATTATTCATACCCCTGACAAATTCTGACTTAAAGTTACTTTTATTCAACCAGCAAGTTTTTTCTTGATTAGAAATGACACAGGCGTCTCCCAGAAGATAATAAGACGATGTAAAAGAGGCATCATTGTGGAAAAAATTATTACTCATCTTTTATTTACATTTAAACAAAAAGTGGCATGTCCAAAATTATTCATACCCTTTGCAAACTGTCATAGTCTATGGGAAAATCCAAAGTTCTATACCATTCCAAATAGTCCAAGCTGTTCTAAAGCATCCTAATTACCCTGATTCATTGGGAAGAGCTGTTTTAATCAACTCAACAGGTGAAAAACAGAAGCTCTCTGCTGTTGGTTTGTGAACAGTCATGGCTAAGACAAAGGAGCTCACTGAGGACCTGCGGCTGCACATTGTGGCTGCTCACAAGTCAGGAAAGGGCTATAAGACCATATCTAAATGTTTTGAAGTTCCAGTAGCTACAGTGCAAAGTATTATTAAAAAAATACAAGACGTTCCGCACTGTGAAAAATCTCAGAGGATGTGGTCGGAAGCCAAAAGTGACACCTGTGCTGGCCAGGAGGATAGTGAGAGAGGTAAAAAAGAATCCAAGGATCACCACCAAAGCCATCCTGATGAATCTGGGCTCTGCTGGTGGCAACATCTCAAGGCAGACAGTCCAACGGACACTGCACACCGCTGGGTTCAACAGACCAAGGAGGACACCACTTCTCCAGATAAGGCACACAAAAGCCCGCTTGGCCTTTGCAAATGCTCATCTGGACAAAGAAAAGTTCTGGTCTTCTGTTTTATGGTCAGATGAAAAAAAATTGAATTGTTTGGTCACAATGATGTAGCCTTCATTTGGCATAAAAAAGGAGAAGCCTTCAACCCTAAGAACACCAATCCCCACTGTCAAACATGGTGGTGGGAACCTAATGTTTTGGGGGTGTTTTTCAGCCGGTGGACCAGGGAAACCTACTCACAGTAAACGGCACCATGAAAAAGGAGCAATACATCAAAATTCTCAACAACAACATCAGGCAGTCTGCAGAGAAACTTGGCCTTGGGCACCAGTGGACATTTCAGCACGATAACAACCCAAAACACACAGCAAAAGTGGTGAAGAAATGGTTAGCAGACAAAAACATTAATGTTTTGCAGTGGCCCAGCCTGAGTCCTGACTTAAATCCAATTGAGAATCTGTGGAGGGAGCTAAAGATCAGGGTGATGGCAAGGAGACCCTCCAACCTGAAAGAGTTGGAGCTCACCGCTAAAGATGAATGGGCAAAAATACCAGTGGAGACATGCAAAAAGCTGGTCAGCAATTATAGGATGCGTTTGATTGCTGTTATAGCCAATAAAGGCTTTTCTATTGATTATTGAGAAGGGTATGAATAATTTTGGACACGCCACTTTTTGTTCAAATGTAAATAAAAGATGAGTAATATTTTTTTCCACAATGATGCCTCTTGTACATTGTCTTATTATCTTCTGGGAGACGCCTGTGTCATTTCTAATCATTTCTAATCATTTCTAATAATATATATATATATATATATATATATATATATATATATATATATATATATATATATATATATATATATATATATATATATTTACTTAAATATATAATTTAAATACAATTTAAATTAAGAACTGCAGCATTTAATTGTTCATATTCACACTTCCAAATAATAGAGTGCATACTCTACCAGCCCTACAGTGAGCCTACAGCAGGGGTCAGCAAGTTTGGCATCAGGGCAAAAAAAATGGTTCGCCACTTAATGGCAGCCCAGAACAAAAGAAGTTAAGTTAATTGATGAAAAATGCAACTAGAATTGTCTGTGACAGACTGTTACAGTGTCTTCTGAAACTGGTAGTGAGCTGTTACTATGTGTTAAATCCTGTAGTAGGACAGTCATTAACAAAAAGCCACATTTGTGTGACAGTGTCCGGGTTTTACATGTCATTTCATGACGGCTATTTTAGAGGATTTTTGAATGTCTTTTAGAACTTTTAATTAAAACCTCTTAATTGATTTCAAAATAAAACATTGCAGAAAAAAGTTCTCATACTTTTATTTCGACGGCAAAATCACAAAAAACAAAGTGATTGTGTGGGCACGTGCCAGATATTATTGCTGGCGGGCCAGTTTTGGCCGGTTGCCGACCACTGGCCTACAGCATGAAATAATATTAATACCAACTCAGGAATGCAAGTGGAGTTCGCCATAAGTATATAGTTGTTTGACTTTTTTAAGATTCTTGTATAACTGCATGTGTCACGGAGCCGATGCCGTCAGCATCGAATTCCCCCCATCACGTCACCCGTTCCCTATCACCGGCATATTAATTTGGACTCAAATTCCCATCATGCACTGCACCCGCACACCTGTTCACCATCTGTAATCCTGTTGAGCACTTGTTAGTTTATCATCACCCGCACCTGTTTTATGTCATTATGAGTTTATTGCCTGTATTATTTAAAGTCTGCTTTCTGTTTGATTTTTGTCTGGTATTGTTGTTTATTTTGGTTGTGTGGGTCTTGTTACCGGTCTGTTGTCCTGACCTGGATATACTCTGTGCCTGTTACTACTTTGTTCTCCTCATAAAGTGAGGCCTGTAATTCTGCTCTGATTGAAGTTCAAGTAAAGACTTGTTTTGAGATTATCTCGTGGATTCTGTCTGTCCTTACCCAGCAACGTAACAGTATACCAGACCAACAAAGATAACAGGAGAGGGATCTTGCAAACGATCTTCATCGTGTCGTGAAGTCACGTAGATATCCTGTCTGTTTTTTGTATTTTTGCTTTTTGTTTTTTTGTCTGTGTCTCCAGTATGGAAGCAGCAACACCCAGCACCGCGGATGCCGCTACGGATCTCCTTCACGCTCTCACCCGCCACTTAAACGCTTTGCCTGTTTGTTCTCCCCAGCCGGTAAGTCCTGCAGTCACTGGCAGTCCCATGGCCATGCCTAATCGGTTCTCTGGAGTAGCGGAGGAGTGCGGTGGATTTCTGTTGCAATGCAACTTGTACTTCAGTCGGCAACCTCAGTTGCATCCCACTGAAGCGGATAAAGTTGACTTCGCGATCAGCCTCATGACAGGGGCTGCGCTACGCTGGGCGCAAGGCTACTGGGAGGCAGGAACTCGCGAGTCTCGTACCTGGGAGGATTTCTCCACTCGGGTAAAGAATGTGTTTGATCACTCTGCTTCTTCTCTCTCTGTTGCAGACCAGCTCTGTAGGCTCCGGCAGGGGCGATCATCGGTTGCAGAATATGCTCTCCATTTCCGTACTCTCGCTGCAACTAGCGGCTGGAATCAGGCCGCGCTGTTAGCAGCATATCGTCAAGGTTTGTCCCCAGAGGTAAAAAAAAAAATTTATGATGACTCCATTGAGTTGGAAACCTTCATCCAAAAATCTATTCGAATAGCTCAACGTCTAGTTGCCTGTCAGAGTGGAGCCTCGACGGTTTGTACCGCTCCTCCGCTGCACTCCCTGTCCGCTCCGCGTGCGCAGCAGCCGCCGCGGATCTCAGTTCCTCGGAGTTCGCTTCCTGCTCCACCGAGTCCTCCAGCACCCGAGCCCATGCAAGTGGATAACTTCCATCTTACCAGACAGCGGCGCATCTCTCTCAAGCTCTGCATATATTGTGGGGAACCCGGGCATTTCCTCTCTACCTGTCCAGTATGCCCCTCTCATGCCCGGGTGAGTGCGGTCCAGCCGCCGCAAGCAGGTATAAAACTTCCGTTAACGTCTCTAATCATTGCCTCTCCTACTGCCTCTGTTCCAGTGAAAGCACTAATTGATTCCGGTGCAGCGGGAAATTTCATCTCCCCAGATCTACTGAGACGGCTCCGGCTACATAGGCACCGAGTAGCGCAGCCAATCCCTGTGCGAGACATCTTGGGGAAGCCCTTAGGGCGGGGACTGATTAGATATTTCTCTCCGCAAGTGCGGCTCGAATGGAAACCTGTTATGAATGAAGTTTTGTCTTTCTGGGTGCTGGAGGGGAGCTCAGTGGATCTCGTGCTAGGACGGCCCTGGCTTCAAAGTCATCGTCCGGAAATGGACTGGACAACAGGAAATATAATCAGTTGGCCTTTGGAAAAGGCAGTTAAGCCGGTAAAGTCTGTTTCACTCACTATGTCTCCTATTTCCGTTCCTCTCTCTCCAGAATCCTCGGAAGTTTCCAGAGCAGCCAGTAGTGTTACACCCTGGGTAGGGGCGATTCCGCCTGAGTATGAAGCTTTCCTGGATGTGTTCAGTAAAGAGAGAGCCACCAAACTTCCCCCGCATAGGCCATGGGACTGCGCCATCGAGCTGCTGCCTGGAACCCCGCTTCCTAAGGGGCGTATCTACTCGCTGTCCCTCCCGGAACAGAAAGCCATGGGTGATTATATTCGGGAGGCGCTTCAACAAGGATTTATTCGCCCCTCTACTTCTCCTGCAGCGTCCAGTTTCTTCTTCGTGGGGAAGAAAGATGGGGGTCTCCGGCCATGCATTGACTATCGAGTTCTCAACCAGGCTACAGTTAAGTTCTCTTATCCTTTGCCTCTTATTCCCCCGTCCATAGAGCATGGGGCGAGTGGGGCGTCTGTGTTCACGAAACTGGACCTCAGAAGTGCCTATAACTTAATTCGTATCCGGAAGGGAGACGAGTGGAAGACGGCCTTCATAACGCCCGCGGGACACTTCGAGTGATGCCCTTCGGGTTGGTAAATGCTCCGGCTGTGTTTCAGAGTTTTATGAATGAAATATTTCGAGATGTGTTGGGTCTGTTTGTCATTATTTATATAGATGATATCCTGGTGTACTCGAAGTCTCTCGCGGAGCACCGAGGTCATGTTCAGCTCGTGCTTCAGCGGCTTTGTGATCATAATCTCTATCTCAAGCTTGAGAAATGTGCATTCCATCTTTCTGAGGTTCAGTTCCTGGGATATGTGATCAGTGCCACGGGGGTGCTCATGGAGAAGGATAAGGTGGAAGCAGTCCGGTCCTGGCCACAGCCATCCTCAGTTCGAAGTTTGCAATGTTTCCTGGGGTTTGCCAATTTTTATCGTCGATTCATCCGAAACTTCAGTACTATCTGCTCGCCTCTAACCTCACTGCTCAAAGGGAAGCCCAAAGTATTAGTCTGGTCCCAAGAGGCAACAGAGGCCTTCCATCAGTTGAAAGAAGCCTTCTGTAATGCACCAGTTCTACGTCATCCATCGCCCGAGCTGCCGTTTGTGGTTGAAGTTGACGCCTCCACCACAGGAGTGGGGGCGGTGTTATCGCAGCTGCAGGGGAATCCGGCACGCCTTCACCCACTGCGCTTTCTTTTCCAAGAAGATGTCCCCGGCGGAGCAAAACTATGACATTGGCAATCGAGAACTGCTGGCGATCAAGTTGGCTCTGGAGGAGTGGAGACATTGGTTGGAAGGAGCTAAGTTCCCTTTTATTGTCTATACAGATCATAAGAACTTGTTGTATCTTCGTGAGGCAAAGAGACTTAATCCCCGCCAAGCCCAGTGGGCATTGTTTTTCTCTCGTTTTAATTTTTCAGTAACCTATCGTCCTGGGAGTAAGAACGGGAAGGCGGATGCTCTCTCTCGTATCCACGCCCCAGATGTCAGCTCAGACTCTCCAGAGCCCGTTCTTCCTCCAGCCATGGTAATCTCTCCCATCGAATGGGAGTTAGATAAACAGATTGAAGCCAGTCTTCGTGTTCAGCCTGCTCCACCGGGAGGTCCTGAGGGGAGACTGTTCGTACCAGAAGATCTGCGCATTCCCCTCATGGACTCCGTCCATTGTGTTCCGGGATCAGGACACCCAGGTCAGCAGCGTACCCTCTCACTGATCTCCCCCCGGTACTGGTGGCCTGGCATGTCTGGAGATGTTACTCGATATGTGCAGGGGTGCTCAGTCTGTGCCATCGCTAACGTTCCTCGCCGGCTACCCCAGGGCGAATGGCTAGACTGAGCGCAAGATCCAGGAGGTCGGAAGATATCTCCGGACTTACTGCAACTGTCATCATCACAGCTGGCACCGCTTCCTCCCGTGGGCCGAGTACGCCCAAAACTCTCTCCGATAAGATATGAAGTGAAGCGATACAAAAGTATATTACTGGTTTGTACAGTCATTGTATTTTTGTTTTGGGATAAAACAAGAAAAACCAAAACGCTTACAAAATATGTTGCAAAAACAATGATCCAATTAAAAGTATATCTAAAAGTATGGTATCATGTGAAATATACTAGAATGTAAGCAAGAAAAAGGAAAACACTTATAAGGACTTGCAAAAATAACTTATCGGGTCAAAATTATATCTAAAACTTTTATATGTAAAATACACTACACAGTGTGGCGGAAATCTGATATATTGCAATACATTTAAAACACACAAGTTCATAAATGTCAGTATATTAGATTTATAAACACAGAAAGTGCTAATACGTGACAACTGTTAAATTTGTGGGACACACAAGCTGTGGATCAGTAGCAAATGCAAATGTGTAATTATATATTGAAGCACATACTATGTAGAACTGACACTTGACTTGACGCTTTCTGCAACAAGTTCTGCTCTGCTCACTAAACATGTTATCACTGTTTACTAACACAAATTCGGTGTGTTTGTGTGTAAATGTATATATATGCAATCAGTACTTTTGATAAAACATTTTTGATTTAGTGATGTACAAAATTGACTAAACTTGAAAGCTATGTAGGTCTAAATTTTGATTGGGTCTGATTTTTATTAGTTGTGATATAATTAATTTATGTTTATTATTTTGTTTGTGTTAAGCTGGTTTACAATTAATGTGGCGAATATCATACAGCATGATTGTTTAGGCAGAGATGACAATAAGAAGCCCAGATTCATAGCTGATGACGAAGGCTTACATCCGTGGAACATCAGTCAATAGTTAGATAATATTATTGGTGGTCAGTGTGGCAGTAACACCTCTGTTTTGTCAAAGTTTAACAACAGAAAGTTGCTACTCATCCAGTTTTTTATGCATTTTATAATTTTGCTGAATTGCTGTGCTTAGTGAGGCCTCAAGGAGATATGGAGTTGAGTATCATCAGCATAGCAGTGAAAACAAACTCTGTGTCTCTTAATTATAGCTCCTAGGGGTAACATGTAAAGGGTAAAGAGCAGAAGCCCTAAAACTAAGACTCATGATGGGTAAGATACCTCATTGTTTATTGCTACAAATTAAAAGCGGTCAGATAAGTATGATTTAAAGGGGTCATATGATGCGATTTCTTACTTTCTCTTTAGTGTGTTATGTAGCTGTTTGTGCATGTATAAGATCTGCAGAGTTACAAAGCTCAAAGTCTCAAACCCAAAGAGATATTTTTTGTAAACGTTAAGGCTCAGCCACACTTTCCTAAACCAGTTTGTTCAAAGTTTTCTAATCGCCCAAATGTATACGCAAAGAAAGGCGTACCTTTATTCTCACCGTTGTATTGTTGTCGCTGGCACCGCCATGTTGTGAAGACGCTGTGTTTTTCAAATATGGTAATAGGCGTAACATTTCCATCACATGCTCGTGGTATTCGGCCCATCACAGTGCACTGGATCACTGACCAATCAGAGCACACTGTGCTTTTTAAAATGAGCTGCGGTGTGCTCTTAATGCGCCTTTCGTGTGTCTTTATTTGAAATAAAGACTTTGAATGTGCAAAAACGCAAAATCTGAACGCACCTTCATTATGGGATTTGACTGCTTGATTCATATATTAAGTATTTCACATGGATAATAAATACACTGACAATGTGTTACCGTGCAGCAGATGAGACAAACGCCAAAGTTCTGATCAAAGTCTTTACTGAAGCTTTATCAGAGGAAAATCCACAAGGTACAAACCTCACTTTAGAGGGGAATTAACAGGCAGAACTTACAGTGGTAAACCACACGCTGAGCAATACATACAGATATCAGGAACAGACACGGTTGAACTTGACAAAACGATAATCCAAAAACTGGCATCCACATAACGACGAACCAAATAACAACACCACCAGACAAAGAATCAAAGAAAACACACACATTTTAAAGAGTCCGGTAATGAGGTGAAACAGGTGATGCTGGTTGCGGGGCTGAGTGCTGGTGATCGGGAACAGGTGAGCTGAGTGCAATGAATTGTGGGATATAGAGTTCAATAGTCCGGGGCAACAGAACAACAGAACGGGTGAAGAGTGGGATCGAATCCGATGCTGAAGGGATTGTATTCGACTCCGTGACACAATGTTTATGACTGTTCTCTAGGGATTCTTATTTTTAGACTAGTCTGTTTCAAAACTACCGTTTAAGCGACAGTCAAATTAGACGTAAGGCACATCCCTAATGAGGATTACATGCAAAATCATGCGTCATGTGTCATGTGTCAAAATTGCAAACATACAAAATAAGCAAGCACAAGAAAGACTGTTACAAGCAATATCAACAGCTGACTTCAGCACCACAGCAGCAAAACCCTCTGGTGAAAGATTTTTCTCTGCCCACACGGAATTCTTGAACTAAAGAAGTTATTTTCCAAAGTCTTTGTCAAGAATGCGTTGTGATATTTTCTCTTTTTTTAATTTATGTTAACCACTCAGCTGATGCTGCCTATTCATTTTGAATTTAATATTATAAATTGCCTGGCTAGACGGAGGAGGGGGCAAAAACAGTTACCTGACCCAATTCTTTATATGCATATATTTTATATTCTCTCTGTATATATTGTTTCATTAACTGTTCATTTTATATCTGCATCTCTTCCAGCAAAATATATATAGAAAACATGAAAAATATTTTAAAGGTCTACAGTCATTATCTTAATCACTTGGTGCCATGGTGCCCCCCTATTGGCTGGTGCTCAAGGGCACTCTTCCGTCTATGGATAATCCAGCCCTGGGTAGGGTTGCACCAGCCGTTCGTAAGTTCTTACTTAAACTGGAACATAAAGTTCACACTAGGGGCTTAGTAACTTACTAGCTAGTTTGCAACTAACTTTGCACCTAATTTGGTTGCACCAATTGTTCTTCAGGCAGAACGTAGTTAGTAGGTCGTAAGCTCGCTGTGAAGTAATGCGTAGTCGCATAAAATAATTAAAGTATTATTTTCTTAAGACAATCAGAAGCCTACAAATGGTAAACAGAAAAAAGCCTGAACTCTGCAAAATATTATAAGATCCTAAATAGCTTGAGTTTAAAGTAAAAAAGAAACTTTTACAAATGGAAAAGAAAAAGAAAGAAGAGAAATTATCAGCGCAATGTGCATAGCCATGTCAACATCATCATACATATCCAAAGGATGATGTCTGTCTCCTAAAATTTGTCTGCGCACACACCGTTCTTCATTATCATATATAAACTCATCAATGTAATCTAATCTGGTTGGTTAATGGTGCAACCCATAAATATTTAGTGGTGTGTAAACTGTAACTTAGTGACTACTTACGCCAAAACTAGGCTACGTTGTAACCTACGCATAGCTGGTGCAACCGGCCCTGCTTTCTACTGTGATGTGCTATAAATCCTGACTGTAATTTATTAAGCAGAGGGATCCGTAAATATTTAGTTAAAACGTAGGGGTACGTTTAAACTAAGTTTAATGGTGCAACCCAAAAATATTTAGTGGTGTGTAAACTGTAACTTAGTGACCAATTATGGCAAAACTAGGCTACATTGTAACCTACGCATAATAGCTGGTGCAACCGACCCCTGCTTTCTACTGTGATGTGCTATAAATCCTGACTGGAATTAGAGCCCTGCACGGGCCTCAAATCTAGGCCCGAGCCCGGCCCTGGCCCGAGACGCTCAGGCCCTAGCCCGACCCGTGTCCGACAGCTCATCAGAATTATCAGCCCGAGTCCAGCACGAGCCCGTTTTTTTTTTTATTACACAGCGTGTAATAAACGCAGCCTGCCCTATTTGCAGCCATTAAAATAGGTCAGTTTTGTTAGTTATGTTTCTTTTCATTTCTTTATTAAGTTAATTTAGCCAAATGTTTGGAGCATTTTCTTTTAAATGACGATTAAGCAGCCGAGCCGAAAGCGAGTAAAACATGTTTGATCAATTTAGCCTCTCAAATCAATGTTAATACTTTACTTGGCTACAATAAAATCCATAGATATAAAACACTTCAAGCATATCACACAGACAGTTAGTTTAATAAATGTTTATTTATTAAACCACAGAGAGAAAAACAACATTTTTTGAAATACTGAGGCTCAGGCTGCTCACAACAGCGCTCGCAAACGAAATCAGCAATAGCCTACAATCTAAACAAATTAAATTAAATAAATTAAAAACAAACTTGCAGGTTATCTTACCTCAAAAATGCACCACAGAACATGGCCATTCTTTTTTCCATTAGTTTCCAACAGTTAAACGAAAATAAAGTCCAATCAAACTAAAAACATCAGTAGTTTCCATAGTGACATGTGATTGACATGTAGCTTATTTTACGGTGATCATCTGTCCACGTCAGTTGTCATGCCCACATTTATCAACGACATGACCCCCTTGATTTCTTCAACCACGTCCCCTCTCTTAGCAGTCACCAGTTCTTTGCACTTTCGAGAGATTGTGGTGGAGTCAGGGAGTAAACTTGTTGCTGACAGACGTCCATGGGCTGCGCCTACATTTATTAGCTGGATGAAACCGTTCCATGCTACCGTTTCAAATGACCGATTGTTCATACAACACAAATTCACGGTTTTATCTGTGATCAGTGATTTCACCCTAGAAGGAGTTGGTTTGGCAAGGAAATCACTCACACTCATTTGTTTGCTGCTGCTGGTTGGTCCGCTACCGATACATCCACCACGCTCAAAATGTCTTTGTAAATGAGATGATCCCGTCTACTACTATCGTAGCTTAGCACAGCCTTGAAAATTGTACACTGTGCATAACCAGTTGGCTCATCATTTAAGGTTGTCACGATTTGAAAAACAGCCCAGAAGTTTGCCTTTCCTCTGGTGTTTTTTACCATTTTAAGTTGGCCATCTGCGATTTTTCTCTTAATATTCTCCATTATTTGCACATGAGGTGAATCGTGGATCGCGCTGAACCTTCTGTGTGCGTGCGTGCGTGCGTGCGTGAGACTGTCATGTCAGTCTATATATATATATGTCAGTGTAATTATCAGATTATGAAAGTTATGAGGTTATGAAATGTCTTTCTATGTTTGTTTTTCTATTGTCGACGTTTTTTTTATTAATGTCTAAAAATATAAAAAGAAGGATAACCCAAAAAAGGCCCGGCCCGCATGTGAACTATGACGTGAAAATTGGCCCGAAGCCCGGCCCTAGGGGCGTAATTAAGTCGGGCTGAAATGCAGGGCTTTAACTGGAATTCCTCACAAATGCCATTCCTATTTAACCATACTGGCCCCAACCTTTTAAAAACATATGTTTTTATATACTTAATCCAATTAATCCAAGTAACTTTGCTCCCAATAAATGTACAACCTAGTCAATTTACATTGCTTCAAAAAAACAAAACTAAAAACCTAAAAACCTAAAATCAGCCTAAAATCTGAAAATTATGTTTATCAAATGAATGTTTGTGGGTTTTAGGGCACATACTGAAATTATACTTATTAATCCAAGTAACTTTACATACTTTACAACTTTACAACTAACTTTACAACTTTACAACTTTCGCATAAACACGTGCGACCTGGACAATTCAGATTTGTTTAATAAGGTAAAAAAACATCTGTTTGCAAATTTATATTTTTATTGGTCAAACATTAACTATTTATGTTAATATCTAATAAATTTATTATTATATTTATATATAATTATTATATTTATTAATATATTATTAAGATTTTATATTTCCCTGCTCGTGTCATTCTGTTTATTTTGCTGTAAAGCTGCTTTGAAACAGTGCTACATTGTTAAAGCGCTATACAAACAAACTTGAACTTGAACTATTTATAGTCATCAAATGAATACCAGTGGGGTTTAAGAAAACAAATTAAATTTTCCCTTATTACTTCCCTAATTATCCCCTCACTCTCATTTACATTTACAACCGGAACAATTTACGTATTTCAAATAAAAATAAAAGTGAATAAATCTATAATATTTTCATTTAATTTTAAATATTTATTGACCTATTTATGCCATTCAAAGAATGCCCAAGAGCATTTTCTGGAGTGTAGAGACCAGAAGAAATCAGAATGTTGGCAGAGCTCAGGAGATTAGGGCTGCAATAATGTAAAATATGAGAAAAATAATGTTTTTTTTTTTTAAATAAACATGAAAACCTATTCTACTACAACAACCTAAACACTTCGCAAAAGGACAAAATATGACCCCTTTTTAAGGGGCTGTGACCACCAGAGTGTTTTTGTTTTTTTTGCGGCTGGTGTAGTTTTTCAGTTAATGGTGAAACAGAAGCACTGCGCTTCCATCCACTTTCGGCGTGGGCACCCACCGTTTTTTTGTCCATGCACGGAGAGCTGAAAAACATTGTGCTGTCAAGCACGTTTTCAGAACAGCGTCCAAACATTAAAAAATATTTTTATCCCACCAAGATGTTCTGTCTTGGTCACGGATCACAAAAAAAGTGAAACTTAAATCTGTCACAGGGGTTTTTGGATTTAGTCACACACGTTAAAATTTTTATTAAAGCTTCTTTCTTTTGGCATTTATTGGGAAAAAACAGTAGTTCTATAGCATGATCATCATTTCATACAACCACTACAAAGATTTAATTGTGAGATTGGTAGCCAAATGAGGCTCCTTCTATCGAAGCATGGAATCTTCCAGTATTCAGGGTCAACCTAAATCAAATGTCTATGTTTTGCCAATCTGCGCGTACATGCATGTAAACAACACAAAAGTATAGTGAATCAAAAGTTAACCAGAGGATAATATATCGATGTCAACAAACAAACGCTGCACATGCTTGTGACTTTTTAGCTTTGTCCAAGCACGGCTCTAGGAGCTCGACTGTTTTCATTTGGTTCAATTGGTAAAAAAAATTGGTTTTCATTTAATTGGTAAAGCTGATTTTTCTTTTATAAATCTGTTAAAACTCAAGACTCTTTAGAGATATGAAGGATGCAATTCTACTCTATAGGTACTCAAGATTAACATGAGACTGTGTGTGTTATTTGTGTGTAAATTAAAGACTGTGAAAATGGACTTTAAAAAGAAGAGAAACATCACCTGGTCAAACAGCTTCCGGTTAACAAAGAGTGTGTTATCAGGTTTAGCAAGCTGTCGTGCCAGGAAGGTGAAAAGACAGCCGACCTGAGATGGGGTAAAGTCAGAACTGTCCACCATGACCTAAAAAGTTCACACATAAAGAAATTTTTGTTATTTATTGTGTGTAACATTTCTGTATGTAACTGTTTTTCTATATTCAGACAGAGCAAGGCTTTCTGAAATCACTCAATCATGAAATCTTGGAACTTAACTGAACTGTTTAAGACAGAATCTTTTTTTAAGAGCAATATATAAGACTAAGACACAAATGAAACCTTACATGGTCTTCTTCTTTTTTTCACAGCAATATTGTGTTGTGCAAACTGAGTTTACCGCTGCAGCATGGTTTAAGTTTGGTGCTCTGCCGAGCTGATCCTAAATCCACTGTTCTATTTTAATTTCCAATATTTTATATTTGATTAAAGGTGACCTATTATGCAAAACTCACTTTTATAAGGTGTTTGAACACAGTTGTGTGGACGCAGTGTGTGAAAACGAGCCTATAATGATAAAAATCGACCCAGTCATTTCTTTATAAAACCCCTCAAAATCAAAACCAGTCTGTCTAAATATACTGTTTAAAATTCCTGCACTTTGTTGCAAAACAAGGTGGAAGTTCAGGGCCCTATTTGCAAAGACACAGACTGAGAAGCTCCGCCTCCTCCAACAGTGTGTTGTAGGCTGCAGGAGGAAGAAATGGCTGTGTCTAAGAAACATTAGATGTTGCTGTCACGCCGTCAGCATCAGATTCGATCCCGCACTGCACCCGATCTGCATCCCCGAACTTTTAAGAACTTTAAATCTGTCTTTTATACTTCACCCTTCTGACTCTGTCTCTTCCTGAACCCGTAACAGTATACCGGACCATAAAAAGAAGAAGAAGATAAAGGACAACTCATCATGGAATCAGCACCACTTACACCCACGAATGCAGCAACGGAATTCCTGCCTGCCCTCAAAGATTGCCTCCATGATTAACCTTATGGCGGGACTGGCGCTCCAATGGGCGCAAAGCTTCTTGACCGCTGGGGAGCATGAACACCTCTCCCTGGAAGACTTCATCGTCCATCTCAAGGAGGTCTTCGATCACTCTGCTTCGTCACTCTCCGTTGCAGACCAACTGTATAGTCTCCGCCAAGGACGCTCTTCAGTCGCAGAGTACGCTCTGCGATTCTGTACTCTCGCCGCCATAAGCGGATGGAATCAGTCAGCTCTGCTGGCCGCATATCGCCAGGGACTTGCTAACGATGTGCGGCTGCAGATGGTCATCTACGACAATACAGTTGGTCTGGAGAAGTTCATCCAGCGGGTCCATAAGGGTGGCCCAACGGATCGCCGCCTGCCACCGTCCCACAGCTCCGTCTCCCACTGCTCCTCCGCTGCGCCCCGCACCAACTCACCAATACGTCTCACCATCCAGCCCTCCAGCACCCGAACCTATGCAGATCGACTTGACGCATCTGTCCCGGGAGGAACGACAGCGCCGTATAGCGCAAAGGCTTTGCTTATACTGTGGAGAGGCCAGGCATTTCCTTCCGCACTGTCCCATCCGACCTCCCCGACCCATGGTGAGTACGATTCAGCCTCCAGTCTCAAACTGCCAGTTATCTCTGACTCCTCTAATTGTCATCTCTCCCCATGTTTCTATATCAGTCAAAGCCTTGATCGATTCGGGCGCTGCTGGCAACTTCATATCACAATCTCTGCTGGAACGTCTGCAAGTAACCCGTCACCGAATCAACTCACCTCTTGTCATCCATAACATATTCGGGAAACCACTGGGCCGGGGACTCGTCTCATTCCATTCGCCGTTGCTCACTCTACAGTGGAGTGCATCCTGGAGGGAGGAATTGTCATTTTGGGTGCTGGAGGGTACATCAATAGATCTAGTCCTGGGACGCCCCTGGCTCCAACTCCACCACCCGACCATCTGTTGGAACTCCGGACAGATCCTGCGCTGGAGGGATGAGGAGGAAGAAGGAGAGAATGCGGTTTCTCCATGTGCCCAGTCAGTGGCGGTCGTTCAGTACCCTACTCCGCCAGAGGCAAGATCTGTTCCTGAAATCAGCAAATCTGTCATACCTCTTCCTAGCCACTCTCAAATCCCTTCGGATTACGGGGCGTTCCAGGACGTGTTCTGTAAACACCGGGCATCCCAACTTCCACCTCACAGGCCATGGGACTGCGCCATAGAGCTGCTGCCTGGTGCCCCTTTACCCAAGGGACGCATCTACTCTTTGTCGCTCCCGGAACAGAAGGCCATGGGTGAGTACATGGACGAAGCCCTCAAACAAGGATTCATACGACCATCGACCTCCCCTGCTGCATCCAGTTTCTTTTTTGTGGGGAAAAAGGATGGAGGTCTGAGGCCTTGCATCGATTACCGAATCCTAAACCAGGCGACAGTGAAATTCCAGTATCCCCTTCCACTCATTCCAGTGGCCATCGAACAGCTCCGTGGAGCATCCATATTCACAAAGCCTCAGGAGCGCATATAACCTCATCCGCATCTGAGAGGGGGACGAGTGGAAGATGGCCTTCGTGAAGCCTGCGGGTCACTTCGAATACTTGGTCATGCCGTTTGGGCTGGTCAATTCCCAGCGGTATTTCAAAGTTTTATGAATGAGATTTTTAGAGATGTTCTGGATCTGTTTTGTCATAATCTATATTGATGATATTCTAATTTATTCAAAGTGTCTCGCAGAGCACCGGAGGCATGTTCAGCTCGTCCTCCAGCGTCTAAAGGACCATCAGCTCTTTCTGAAAGTGGAAAAGTGCGAGTTCCAGTCCAGGTCCAGTTTCTCGGATATGTGATCAACTCCACGGGGGTTCACATAGAGAAGGGGAAGGTCGAGGCCGTCCAGAGCTGGCCATCAAAGGTCTTCAGCGCTTCTTGGGGTTTGCAAACTTTTACCGTCATTTTATTCACCAGTTCAGTACCATCTGCTTACCCCTCACACTCCGGAACAACCCGAAGACCCTCAACTGGACCCCAGAAGCCGCTACAGCACGGCGCCTATCCTACAGCACCCATTGCCAGATCTTCCCTGTGTTGTGGAGGTCGACGCTTCCACCACCGGGGTAGGCGCCGTGCTCTCTCAGCAGCAGGGGAATCCAGCACGTCTCCACCCATGTGCCTTCTACTCCAAAAAGCTGTACCCGGCAGAGCAGAACTATGACATCGGGAATAGAGAACTTTTGGCGATCAAGCTAGCCTTGGAAGAGTGGAGACACTGGCTGGAGGGGGCAAAGTATCCTTTTATTGTTTACACAGATCATAAAAACTTGTTATATCTCCGGGACGCAAAGAGGGTCAATTCCAGTCAGGCCCGCTGGGCCCTGTTCTTTTCACTTTTTAATTTTTCAGTTACTTACCGGCCCGGTAGCAAGAACGGGAAGGTGGACGCCCTATCCAGACTCTACGCTGCAGACACGGACACCAATCCACCCGAGGCCATCCTCCCTCCAGCCATGGTTGTCTCCCCAATCGAGTGGACCTTGGACGAACACATCCGCAACAGCCAGAACGATCGCCCTTCGTGCCTGAGGATCTCCGTCTCTCCCTGATGGACTCGTTCCAGGAGCAGGGCATCCAGGTCAGCAGTGCACCCTCTCACTGCTCTCCCCCCGCTACTGGTGGCCTGGAATGGCCAGAGATATCGCCCGGTTCATACAAGGCTGCTCAGTCTGTGCCACCTCAAAGATCCCCCGTCGACTACCCCAGGGCAAACTCCTACCCCTGCCTATCCCTCAGAGACCTTGGTCCCACATCGCTGTTGATTTCATGTCAGATCTCAGGAAGGAGTTGCTGTTCTCTCTAGAAATTTCTGGCTCTCACAGACCTGTAACTTCTTCTTTAAGAGGCTCCTCTGTCCTCCACTCGTTACCTGTATTAATGGCACCTGTTTGAACTCGTTATCAGTATAAAAGACACCTGTCCACAACCTCAAACAGTCAGACTCCAAACTCCACTATGGCCAAGACCAAAGAGCTGTCAAAGGACACCAGAAACAAAATTGTAGACCTGCACCAGGCTGGGAAGACTGAATCTGCAATAGATAAGCAGCTTGGTGTGAAGAAATCAACTGTGGGAGCAATTATTAGAAAATGGAAGACATACAAGACCACTGATAATCTCCCTCAATCTGGGGCTCCACGCAAGATCTCACCCCGTGGGGTCAAAATGATCACAAGAACGGTGAGCAAAAATCCCAGAACCACACGGGGGGACCTAGTGAATGATCTGCAGAGAGCTGGGACCAAAGTAACAAAGGCTACCATCAGTAACACACTACGCCGCCAGGGACTCAAATCCTGCAGTGCCAGACGTGTCCCCCTGCTTAAGCCAGTACATGTCCGGGCCTGTCTGAAGTTTGCTAGAGAGCATTTGGATGATCCAGAAGAGGATTGGGAGAATGTCATATGGTCAGATGAAACCAAAATAGAACTTTTTGGTAAAAACTCAACTTGTCGTGTTTGGAGGAGAAAGAATGCTGAGTTGCATCCAAAGAACACTATACCTACTGTGAAGCATGGGGGTGGAAACATCATGCTTTGGGGCTGTTTTTCTGCAAAGGGACCAGGACGACTGATCCGTGTAAAGGAAAGAATGAATGGGGCCATGTATCATGAGATTTTGAGTGAAAACCTCCTTCCATCAGCAAGGGCATTGAAGATGAAACGTGGCTGGGTCTTTCAGCATGACAATGATCTCAAACACACCACCTGGGCAACGAAGGAGTGGCTTCGTAAGAAGCATTTCAAGGTCCTGGAGTGGCCTAGCCAGTCTCCAGATCTCAACCCCATAGAAAATATTTGGAGGGAGTTGAAAATCCGCGTTGCCTAGCGACAGCCCCAAAACAACACTGCTCTAGAGGAGGGAGATCTGCATGGAGGAATGGGCCAAACTACCAGCAACAGTGTGTAAAAACCTTGTGGAGACTTACAGAAAACGTTTGACCTCTGTCATTGCCAACAAAGGGTATATAACAAAGTATTGAGATGAACTTTTGTTATTGATCAAATACTTATTTTCCACCATAATTGGCAAATAAATTCTTTAAAAATCAGACAATGTGATTTTCTGGATTTTCTCATTTTGTCTCTCATAGTTGAAATGTACCTATGATGAAAATTACAGGCCTCTCTCATCTTTTTAAATGGGAGAACTTGCACAATTGGTGACTGACTAAATACTTTTTTGCCCCACTGTATAGAGACTGTGTCTGTTCCCCGAACAAATATAGCTTGCTCTAAATCAAGACACACAAATCTGATTATTATGAAACTAGAAAACAATTTCCAAACTGATGTTATGCAAATGTTAAAATTCGGTCTGCTTAACATCAGGTCGCTTACCAACAAAAAACCTATTGTCAATGAAATTATTACAGACCAAAATTTGGATGCGCTGTGCTTGACAGAAACCTGGCTTAAAGGGCTTGTGGCTTATAGACAATCGTAATAAACATGGGGTAGTCAGCCTTTCATCACTGACTACTATTTACAGACTGTAAAAAGTTGCAGATTTCCTGTGAGAACTGGTAGTCACTGTAGATACAGCCTTAATCGTTAGTAACTTTAACATCCACGTTGATAACCCAAAAGATGTGCTTTTATGGATATCCTGGACTCGCTTGGTGTTAGTCAAAAGGTGTCAGACATAAATGTAATCACACTTTAGACCTAATTCTGTCATTTGGACTCAATATAAACAATGTAGAAATATTACCTCAGAAACATGCTATCTCAGATCACTGCCTTGTCTCATAAATTAATCAAAACAGTCATCATGTATATTAGATCCCGTTCCTACAAAACTACTATATTATAAACTCATTATTAGAATTAGGCTATGTTCCACTTATTAGGCCGATCATTAAAAAGCTAAATCTCAAAGAGGGAGAGATGACTAAATTTAGACCAACTTTAAATCTCTTTTTTTTAAATACTGAAAAAAATAGTCTCTAGCCAACATAAGACATTCTTAGCAGAAATAGCATATGTGAAAAATTTCAATCAGGATTTAGGCCCCACTATAGCAAAGAAACAGCCATGTTCAGAGCTACAAATGACCTCCTTTAAGCATCTGATCGTGGTGAAACCTCTCTCCTTATATTACTGGACCTCAGTGCAGCTTGTGACACAATAGATCATACAATTCTACTTAAAAGACTAGAAAACTATGTTGGCATTAGTGCCCAAGCGTTAGCATGGTTTACGTCTTATTTAACCGACCGCTAACACTTTGTTTGTGTAAACGAGGAAAAATCTTGTTACTCTCAGGTAAAATATGGCGTGCCACAGGGATCAGTTCTTGGTCTTATTGTCTTCTTATTATATATGCTTCCTCTCTGAGATATTATTGAGAAACACAACATCAGTTTCCATTGCTACACTACTACTCCATTGCTCCATTGCTACTAATGATGATACCCAGCTCTACAGTTCCTGGGGAACCCCACTGTTTCTCTGAGCTAACAGACTGTATCAGCAATATCAGAAAGTGGATGGTAAACAACTTCCTTCTGCTTAACTCCAGTAAGACAGAGGTTTTGAACCCAATATATATATATATAAAATTCATTATTTACTTATATTTATATATTATAAATATCATTATTTACTTTATTTACCTTAATTAGTAATTATTCTGTGTTCTGTAACTGTAATGTGAGATGCAACCAATGGCTCTTTGTGTCCTCTATAACGGATTGCATATGTGCCACAGATTGCAGCTGTAACATGTCATGTGAGGGTTTTTTCTCACTTAAGTTGTTTTTTTTTTTTAACCCTGACCACTGACTGTTGTTTTTCAATACCTTGTAAAGCTGCTTTGGTACAATAAACTTTGTGAAAGTGCGCTATACAAATAAAATTGAATTGAACATAAAAATGCAGCTTCTACAAATGAAAACAAACATCAAATCCATTCAGCAGTGTTTCCTAAACTTACATTTATTTAAGTGCAGATAAGTGCAGTTAGAACTACTTTATTTAAAACTGCTCATCTCTCTACACTTAACAGTTTACACTGCTTTTATATTTATATCATATTCCCTATTTAATAATTTTGTTTATTAGTAACATTTTATTTTAAATATTAAGTATTTCCATTACTGTTATTGTTTCACATTGCACACATCATAGTGCACAGTCTAACTGCAAATGCTGTCACAGTACAAATGTAAAGCTTTTATCATAACAATAAAAGAGAGAAAGAAAATACAATTGTTACCTTCAGTAAAATGTCAACAATCCGTTGTTGATACTCCAGAGCCTGTTTGTCATTCTTAAAGTCCTCAAATGTCTAAATAATGAAGAAAAGTTAGAATTTATAAAATGAAGTATTCTTTCTGATAGTTGATGACAACAATATAGAAAAACATAATTTTTGTAGGCAGTAAGAGTTAATTTATGGTTTTGTTGAGGCACACCAGCGCCAAGACGTTAAGAAACTCCCGTGTGTCAAAGTGGAGAAGAGTGCGAATGTAGGGATAAACCTCCTCTTCCTGTGCAGCCTCCACAGAGTGTAGACGGATCAGAAACTCAAACAGCTGGAACACACAATTACACAGCCTTTACTCTTTAGTGTAAAGTATATAGAGATGGTAAACTATCAGAATAATACTTCTACTGCTGCAGTTACTGCAATGTTGTGTCAATGTGTGATTGCTTTTCTTTGTGCTAAGTGGAAATAAAATCACAGACTTTCACTAGGTGATAGATGACACCTGTAATTTTACAGAAAGCAGAAGGTACTTTACTTTAAATAAGTACAAACTGTCACATTGCTGGGGTAGTTTGGCATGTTTGGTGTGTCTTAGCAAAAAAAGAAAGAACCTTGTCATTGTATTGAGCTACACCAAACAGGAGTGTATTATTACGTTACATGTATTATTATGTTAGAAATGAACAGTAGGCCAGCTTACCAAACAAGACACATTTATTTGTACACTGCAGTATCTCTTTATACAAACAACTGACCTGGTTTTTCACCTGAGGTACAAGATCTTCAGAAATGTCACCTAAAGGATAAGCTCGTCCTGCCAAACAACAACTACCAAGAAAAAAGAATTGGTTTGTTAGGGCATGCAGCCTTGTGTGAGTGCAATACTTATGCCCCCTGTCACTTTACCTGATGTACACCAGCAATTTATTTCCCATCACAACATGTTCATCTATGGAATAAAACAAATGGGAAAACATCATAATTATGTGCACTTTAGTTTAACCAGTTTCTAGATGTGCGTGGAATTTATTTATTTATATTTTACCACCATATCAGCACCAATGGCTATATTCATGGCAATCAACAGTATTTAAAAAACACATCAATATACAAAATATATATATACCAATAACAACCATAATTATAACAATTACATAAAATTTTTCAATTTAATATTTGATAGAAATTCTAAAATTATTCCAGGAGAAACCTTTTTAAAAATGTCCATTAATATATTTTCTGAATAAAAACGTTGTCTAATATCATTTAAACAAGGACATTCTATTAAAATATATTTTACACTCAAGAAATCTTTACACAAATCACAAACCGGCTTCTCTTCCCCTTTTAATAAATATGAGTGAGTGAGGAGTGAGTGAGTCTTGAGTGGCCAATTCGACATCTTGTATAAGCAACCTGGTCGTATCTGTTCTCAAAATAATAACAATTAAGTCCTTGATTTAATATTGGATTCACCTCATTCCATTTGCCATTTATTGTAAATGTACAGATTCAATATAGGTTTAACGTCAGATGCTGGTATTTTACATTATGTCATTTCCAACAGAAGTGCTTCCTTAGCTGCTTTATCTGCTTGTTCATTACCAGTCAATCCCATAAGGCCCGGTATCCAACAAAAAACAATATTAAAATTTTGTTTCTTTAAAGAATCCACTTTTCCTATTATGTTAATAATTATAGGGTGCTCAGTTTTTAAAGACTAAAGTGCTTGCAGGCAGGACTTGGAATCCGTGCAGATTAAAAGCTGACATTGTTGTTCCTTTTCTATTTGTTCTAAAGCTAAAAGTAATGCTGTGAAAATTGAACTTTGTCCAGAGATACACTTGCCAACACGTTTTGGACCAATCACTGCTGCGGCAGACACATGATTGTCTGACTTTGATCCATCTGTATAAACCGGTACATGGGATGATAAACTGCATCTTATGTCCATAAATTTCTCCTGATAAACATTTGGATGATTTAACTTTTTTACATACTGAGCTAGATGCATCATGATAATTGTTTTTTTTAATATTCCAAGGTGGTATAGGGCACAGATGTGTGGATGTTGGGCATCCAAATTAATGTCCAAGTTGTCTAAATGAGTCTTTATGTGGATTCCAAAAGGACTGATGTAACTGGGTCTGGCTTCATACAGGTATAAATGTTGAGGATGTAAGACTGAAGGATATGCTGGATTACTTTCATTAGCTTTTAGCTTAACTGCATAGTTGCGAGCCAGTTTCAGTCTTCTGTTATATAGTGATGGTTCTCTTGCTTCTGTATACAAGCTCTGAATTGGGGAAGTCCTAACTGCTCCTAGAGCAGGGGTCTTCAACTAAAATTGCTTGAGGACCAGTAAATGAACTCTCCTCACCAGCCGAGGTCCGGACAATTACGTACTGCATGTAAAAACATAAATAGACGGCTTTCGCCAGACTAAAGAAATTATTGTAAATATTTGTTTTTATTGAATGCATGACTTCCTAGCAGAACTGTAAACTATACTCCCATAATCCATTTTTGATCTAACAAGTGTCCTATAAAGTCTCAAGAGTACTTCACAATCTTCACCCCATTTAACCTTTGCTAGCACTTTTATAATATCCATTGCTTTAAAACATCTATTTTGCAACATTTTGATATGAGGAATAAAAGACAATTTATTATCAAAATTAAGTCCTGGGAATTTTGTCTCTTTTACGACTTTTATAGGTTCTCCTTCCAGGAAAAAAAAAACATTTTGTACTGACCAATCATACATTCTATTTATACATATTTGTATTTGTCTCTCAATTACATTCATATTTTTACCTTTATAACAAATACACACATCATCTACATATAAACTACGAAATATATTAGACCCCATAACACTTACAATACTATTAATTTTAAAAAGAGTTACTGAAAGAATACTTCCTTGGGGCACTCTGGATTCTTGTACATGCAAATCAGATAACACATTTCTTACTCGAACACGAAAAATTGGATAAAATTTTTTTTAAATAAAAATGGGTAAATTTCCTCTAAATCCCATATCGTATAAATCTTTTAAAATACCACATCTCCATGCAGTATCATAAGCTTTTTCTAAATCAAATAATACCGCTAATACATTCTTTTTTAATAAAACCATTTCGTACAAAAGATTCTAATCTTATAAGATGATCAATAGTACTTTTCCCTCGTCTAAATCCACATTGAAATTTACTGATTTTTTGTTCTTTTTCCAAAACCCACACCAGCCGATCATTGATCATTCGCTCCATTGTTTTGCATAGGCAACTGGTTAGGGCTATTGGATGATAATTATTTGAATCAGTATGATATTTTCCTGGTTTAGGTATTGGTATAAATATAGCTTCTTTCCAATAAGCTGGTACTTGTCCTGTTTTCCAAATGTTATTCAAATTTTCAAGCAAAATCAATAGCACATTGTGAGGCAAATGTTTCACAAACTGATAATGGATTTTATCAGGTCCAACTGCAGTGTAGATGTGTGTGGAATATGCTTCCTTATTTATTTATAAGTGTAGTTAAGTTTTGTGTCCTACCTGTAAGAGGCTTTCCTTCATGCAGAGGAGGGCCAATTGCCTGAAAGAGTTTCTAGAACAGCATGAAAATACGTTTGTTTTGTCCATTTTCATTAGTAAAAGACATATTTCTTTTAAATAATGTGCATTAAATACTCAGAATTAAGGGTTTACAATCTAGTCAATTTACCAAATTGAACTTTTGAACCATTTTGATTTACTTCAATTGATTTCACTTTCTATTTCAGTCTCTCACATGCACAGCAAACACATAAACAGACAGAAACATGGGCAAATACATACACATACACATACACATACACATACACATAGACACACAGATGTGTGTGTGTTTTAAATATTTAGTGGCTTTTATCTTTCTGCTCATTTATTAGTAGGAAAACACAGCCAGCTAAATCCTCACGCACACGGGTAATACTTGCATGTAATTCTGAGCACACAAAATTCTGAGCACAAACACACCTTTAAGACCTAAGAACTTATCAGGGTCAATACATTCTTCTCAGCTTTGTCAGCCATATACACAATGAATGCATGGGCAAGATATAAAATCACCTTTCAGTACAAAGTACACAGAACACTTATTTTCATACCTCCATGGGGCTCACATAATCATTCATGCCACTGTTGTAGACATAGATCATGGCATCATACAGCTGGTTATCCCAGCACATCTGCACCACCTGTAAAAGTCCATGCTTTAAAGTAGACATATTGTAGACATGTGACACATGTAAAGTAAACAAATTACTAAAACACACACCTGTTGTATGTCCAGGTTGGTTATGTCCATGTGGACCAAGCATCCCTCCACACTTTCCATCATCCCATTCTCTTGAAAGTAGCTGAGGAGATCTCTCATGACAGGTGTGGTGAGACAGCCAATTCTCTCACTTTGAATGTAGGGCTCCAGACTCTCCAGAAACACCCCCCTGGCCACAGAGTTCTCCACTAGCTGAGGGTATATCTGGTTAAACAGCAGGTCCCTGATCAGAAGGAAAGCACCACAACAAAGAACTGATAAAAATACAGATATTGTACATACATTTATAAACAACAAGTTATGTATTTGTTTTCTCCCCCAAAGTTTTTGAGAAATTAACATAGTCAGTAAGCACCAAACAGCTGAAGGAGGTAATGGTATTTAGGTCTGCACTTGATTAGAGTGTCAAGTGCATTTTATCAAAGGTTGTATTTGATCTGAAATGTTTAACCACTGAACCACTGCTATATACTATTCTGCTATGTTTTTGTGTTACCCATCTAGTTTGTTCTTGTCTACCAACAGATTTTGGTTCAGTGTATTGGTAATTTGAGAACTGTTGAGACAGATTTTTAACCTGAGATCCACAGACAAAACTGCAGATGTTCTTTTTGGAGAGGAGTGGATTTATCCTCGTCACAAACACCATGTTTTTTTCTGTTCTTCTGATGGTAGAACATTAACATCAGCCATGTGAAAGAGCCCTTTAGTTGCTTAGAAGTTACCCTGGCATCCTTTGTGATCAAAGCTCAAACGAAACTGAAAATATTTTAAGATCATTTCTATTTAGTTTTAGTTAGCTTTGAAGTAGTAGTTTAAATTTTAAGTTTAGTTTAGTTTTTGGGAACATTTTTGTTTTAGTTTCAGTTAAATATAACCTTGGTTCTAACAGTACATGATATTTGTGTTGCTTGTTAGCTCTAGATAAGGCAAATTGTTCAGTGCCAGTTTCATATCATCAAATTCTCTTTAACTTGTAAAGTCAGGAGATTTTGGTTTAGGAGGACCATACATTGTGATAAACCTTCTGGTAGAGCTGCAGTCTGAATTGATGTCAGCTGTGGGACTGAGAAGACTCTAAAAGAAGACTCTAAAGCAGATGTCACATACTGAGGTAGTATGGACAATATTACTGTCAGGTGAGTAAGCACACAGGCAGAGGGTGGATTTGCTGCCCGTATTCGACTATGTTGCATTGCAGAAGGGATATTGACATTTTCATCAACGAATTTAAACACGACAAAAACGTTTTGGGAAGAGATCCAGTCGTAACAAATCTGCACCGTGTTGAAGGCAGGTAAGATGCACATACCATATATCATTACAACACTCAAATGGTTGGCATTAATATCAAAACAGCGTTTAATAAATAAAAGGTCTAATAAAAGGAATATAATCCTTTCCATGAACAGCGCAAATCGCAATATGTCCATTCATACAGTAATGGAGCCTCATACCCAGTGGCGTTCACAGACATCTTGTGGGGCAGGGGCGGAAGGACAAAAAAGGGCTCAAAAAATATATTTTTTATGTCAATAAACATAACTAAATATGTTTTTGTACAGATTTTAAACTTACCTGTATTTAAAGCAGTATTCTTTCTGCTGTCTTTTTAAATGTTTGAATGACTGATGAACGATGAATTGAAATGTCTCGCTCAATGGAGAGCAGATGATGATAATCAGCATCTCAGATGATGATAATATTACTAAACATTATTAACTTTTAATCAAAACCATAAGAATCAAGAAGTCAATCATGTTGAATTCATGTTTAGTTTTGTTGATATTGTAAACTTTAAGATTGTATTACATGGATAAAAGTGCTTCATTAATAGGGGTCATATGATGGTTCTAAAAAGAACATTATTTTGTGTATTTCCTTTAATAAGTCATTATTTTACAAACACCGAAGATTATTGTTGCTCCTCTCTGCCCCGCCTTTCTGAAACACGTATATTTTTACAAAGCTCATCGTTCTGAAACGCGCGGTGTGCTCTGATTGGCCAGCTGTGATTGGCCTGAATTCTGCGAGCGTGTGACGAAAATGTTACGCCTCTTAGAGATATAAGACATAATGTTCTGCACGTTAGAGTTGGATTAGGAATTCTACATGAGAACATGCTAAACTATGCTAGTGCTGTTTATTGGTCTTGGATAAAACAAATAAGACGTCAGAAATGTGGCAGGCTGGCAGCAATCGAGTGATGCTTACAGTATAATTAAACACAACTGGCATATGCTATATAAGTTTACAACAGCATTATGGTAGGATAAATGTCCATTTTCCGTGTTGCCTGTCTGCTGCTTGTGTTTTGAAGACTTGTGGGCCACGGCTAAGATACTGACGAATAGCGCTGTTAAGTAAAATCTGCCCCACAAAAGTCAGCCAAAATCAAAATATTTTATTTTGTGTTTAGTATTTATGTGAGTGACAAATGGTATAAAAGCGTATTGTTATTTATAATAATGACATTAACAAAAATACAAATAACAACAATAATAAGTTCCTTTGAGAATTGAGGGGCACTTTACACTTGTAGACAAAAAGGGCAGGGGCATCTCCCATCATGAACTGCACTTCACTCGCCGCCATCTTGGATCACCTGCCACCGATCATCATTGCCATCACCTGACTCTTATTACCCGGACACTTTATATGGACATTGTTTTCCCTCAGTCTTTGTCAGATCTCATGTTTGTATGGAGTGTTATTCCCTAGATCATGCATTGTTCTGTCTGACCCTTCTGTTACCTGGTTTGTGTCTTGTTGGATGTCTACTGTTCCCTGCATCATCTGGATTATCTGTGTTTGTTTCCATTGGATGTTTGTCATGTTTTACTCACCAAACCCAGTAAACCATCTTCATTTAACTACCCACCTTGTTTGCCTCTCTCTCACACCTGGACACTCATTACAGAAGATCTGACCAACTAAACATGGATCCGTCAACTTCTTCAGTATCAGACACCATCAACGAATTTATCAGAACCCTCACGCAACAAATTTCATCATCTTCACTGGTAAGCACCGCTTTCCCCAGCTGACCCACGGCCGTTCTCAATCGGTATGCGGGATCAGCGGAGGAGTCATCCTGCGTTTATCATGCTGTCAGTTGCTTTTTTATTAATATGTGCTAAGAAGAGAGAGGCACTTCGATTTCATTTGGCGCTGCGCAGACCGATCGGCGAATGGCATCAAAGTTTTGTGAGAGAGTTTTGAAAGCATACGAAGCAATCTGTTCACGCAGCTTTCATGTCGTAAGTCAAACGTTCTACTCAACACTGAATAAAGACAAACTACGACACGGTCAGCACCTCGAATCTAAAGTTTGTAAACCGAGAGAGAGAGCACAGAGAAAGGATGGGCTCCTCCTTTCTCTTAACAAGCGCAGCAGTCACCTACATCGCGCTCATAAATGACATTTAGTGATCAAAAAAGCTTTGGCGGGGCAAAATTCGTTTTGGCGCCCGCCAGAAAATTTTCAATGCAGGAAAAACCATGAGAAGCGATCTTATGATTGTACTGTGCATAATAAACGTGTGTTTATGAATTATACAGATGACAAGCACTGCCGATAAAAATAATGACATAGCTGGTCTTAAGGTGCCTTTGTATTCTATCATAAACTTTATAAACTCAGACTAGTGATTATGAGCATGACAAATTTGCGTGGTCTACATCAAAAGGGCTTTCATGTGCAATTTTTAACTACCCCACTCCTATTTATGGTCATTCTGGTAGCACATAAAGGCACCAATGGTAGCTTTAGCAACATTAGCCTTACAGAGTGCAAATAATATCTTTCACAAAGACACTTTGTAAAAAAGAAATATGACGTATGATACTTCCTTTGTCTGGCACTAAAGCACAAGTTATTGATATTGACCCATCTTTCAGAAAATACAGCATTTAACTGTCGCTCTTTTGTGAAGCAGTCAGTAAAAGTACAAACATATAAGACTTCAGAATATTTCCTTTGAAAATAAAATGTATTCACTGTGCCCTCAGTGGCTCAGATGTCTATAGAGACTCAATGTTTGTTGGTGCATCCCAAAACACAACACTTGTAATGCCTCTTTGGCGCAAACATCATTTATCCCCAGCATCCTACAGCACAGTAATGGCAGACTTGGGGCTTCTCTGTCAGGTCTGTGTCTATGCAAATAGGGCAGAGATTGTCACAGATGGGCAGGGTTTTATTCCGCTTATAATGTTACTAGCAGAGGACATCTGGATCCACGTATTGAGACAAACTGAATATGATTTTTGCAGATTATAAAGAAATGAGTGGGTGGAATTTATCATTATAGGCTGGTTGTTTTCACACACTGCAGCCACACAATTGTGTTTAAACACCTTATTAAAGTTTTGCATAATTGGTCACCTTTAATGTAATTTATGTAATAACAGGTTAATAGATGTTTTTTACAGGAATATTGAATGAGTTTTGATACGTTAGAGAATGCCTAATTAATGCATTTGTAGAGACTTGGGCGGGCCAAATGTTGGATTTCTTTAAGGGATCATAAAATTAGACAACAAACACAACAGAATCCCTTTTGGCTCCAGAAAGTCTGGGTTAAGTGATAACCTGCCGGTTGTTATTTAAGTCAGTAGGACAGTTATGGCACCTCTCTGGCCTTTCCCCAGAGAGAGTGACCCCCAGCTCAACTCCCTGAGATTCTCCAGGCCTCTTTGGAGATCTGCAGAAAGGACTTGAGAAGAACATTCCAAACACCTCAAAGAGATTCTCTAGGATGAGTGTGTGTGTGTGTGTGTGTGTGTTCCTCCATTGTCAGTTAATGCCCTACCATAGTTAGTGCATGTATTTCATTACTGTTGAAGTTTAACTGTTATTTCATGGCAGATGAATGAATAACCAGTGTTCCTACTTCACCTCTCTCATGTGTGTGGTATCAAAATGATCCACAAATTATTTCCTTAATGATGATGCACAGTACACAGTCATGGCGTGCATCATACTCACTTTACAATAAGTTTATGTGTTCGGTGCAAACAGGACATACTGCCATACCTATGTAAATCAAAGTCACGGGGAGAAACAAAGAAACATTCTCCCACGCACCAACGGCTCCTTGGCATTGGCCAGGTGACCTAACAGAGGCGTGGCAGCTGTGTCTTTAAGACCGACATGCAGCGGATAACTCTTCGCTCACAATCTTGGAATCGATCCAAACTTCGTGGGACCTGCCCTTTCTTCAGGACAGACTTTCCGGCAATCTTACTTCGGCAAACTTCGACACTTCTCGCGAAACTTCGCTCTCTGAACGAACTCCGCGAATCCACCGGGACACACTCTCTCTCTTTCTCTCCGCGCACCAGGATTCTTGCCGACACAACTGTTCAATGCAAGTATCCTATTTATATTTACATTTGCACTTGCTTCCTATAGCTGCCCACATCAAATTCAAAGCTCTGCTGTTAGCATAAAATTTATGAACAGCAGCTACGCTAATTAATCTTTGTGTGCCCTTCTATGGGCATCTCAAGGTAATATAAAGACAGTTGGATGCCAACCTCTTACAGAGAACGTGACGAGATGTGTGATTTCACTGTATAGTAAAGAAAATGTTACAAAATTATATCCATAAAAAGTATAATGAAATACACTCCACACTGTTTCTGCTGTCTGTGCTCACCTTGCACCTCTTCAAATGGATAGAGCGTTCATACTTGACATACTCGCCATTACATCTTAGGGTTTGTGACTGTGGGTGTCTGTGAGCTCAGTACACATGATTGATCGAATTTAGACTTAATGTTTTGTTTATTACCAGTCAATTTTGACAAATAAACATTTAAATAAAATTATGTGTGTACAGTGACAGGCACTTTGTTTATCATTTGGTTTAGTTGCATTTATAGTAAAGTACTACATTTTTTAGTTACATGTATCTAAGCATTTAAATTAAGTGCTATGAACTAGAGGAAAAGTATTGCATTTCTTTAGATTGTAACTACTTAATTTTTATTTTTCATAGTAAATAAATGTACCTATTCAGATCTATTTTTTTTACTACCATTTACTCAATTAATAAAGTTTATTCAGAAGATTTTACTGCATCAAAATTTACTCAATATTTTTTACATTTAAAAATGTTTCACTATAAATGAGTAAATCATAGTTGTCAGAGTGTGCACTCACGTTCTCCGCAGAAGGATACAGTAATCCACCATGACAGGAACCATGTCCTAGAGAGCAGAGATAGATGGAGATTAAAAAGAGCACATAAACAAGAAAAATGTCTGTTCATGCATACATACATACATACAGAACACATACATAGACTACCAAGCCCAAACTTAACCTTCTGGTAGACATCCACTAGCCAGACTAATAAACTAACACTGACTGGAAGTTAACTTCGGGCCAGGCTTGTGTTGTGTCCGATGAAACAGTCTATATACATAGATATATAACAGATTTATAAATCATGATTACAGTGGCCTAAATTATTGTGGAAGAAACAGGTGGAGTTGAACTGAGCTTGAAACTCACCATACCGCATAATTTAGGGTAAGTGTACCCATTAAGCCCACCAAAATCTAAGTTAAGGTGTTTTTCATAGAAATTGACATGGTTTATAAAACATTTTCTGCAAGATTTATTTATCATTTGAAAATGTATAAATTAGTTGATGTACATTTCTGAATATAAATTTAAGATATTTTACCGATAAAGTAAAAAGTCTGGAATGGCTTAATTGGTATCATGATACCCTTTAAGCCCACATGTGTTCCAAATAAGCCCACCTCATAAATAATTCACAAAAATAAAAAATAGGGTAAGAGAAAGGTTTTAAAGAAGCAAAACATCATATATTCGATGACAGGGACATATTTAAAATCGAAACATTGTGATATCTAAATATTACCTGTTTCAATAACATTTAAAGGGGTCATATTATGCTTTTTTGCTAAGTCCTTATATTGTTTTTGAGGTGTAGTAGAATAGGTTTTCATGTTTAATTGCTAAAAAAAACATAATATTTCTGATTTTACATTATTGCAGCCCTAATCTTCTGAGCTCTGCCAAGCGCTCAGATTTCTTCCGGTCTCTATGAAGAACCTTAAAGGTGCTCTGATTGGTCAAACTGGCTCAGTCTATTCTGACATGTCGTCACAAAGCATGTGTTGAGACTTCCCTCCTCTTACCATATGTGCTAGATTTCACCTCTCACTCTGTGATGTCTCACATGCTCAGAGCGTGTTGTAGAAATGTCATGCCACATTATATACACAAGTCATAAAAAGTAACAATGTCGTCAATTTCACCTAATCAGTGAATCAATTAGAACCACAAATGCACACGCAAACTGAGATCAGCCAGTGTGAAATATGTACATGTGTAAACATCATTCTTTGTTAAAGCGCACATGTTTTAACAACTATGGTGAGAGGTTCTTAAGATTCTTCAAAACGTATAATATGATCCCTTTAACATGAAAAACATGGCCAATGGTCAGTGGCTATTTGGAGGTAATTCAGGATGGCTGAAATTTGGAGGCTCTTCAGGATGTGTACGTAAAACAGTGTGTTGGTTTTCATCCCCACTAGACTTTTAAATTAAACTTAAAAAGGTTAAACTTAAAAAGGAGAATCACCAGCACTGACATAAATATGTAATTTTTATGTAAATAAAAAAATAACTATTAATATATGCTTTCCTATTTTCTAGCTGAAAACAAATAATACACATTGGCAGACATCTGTTATATAACGGTGGTACATAGTAGAGAGCCGCATTGGGTTTGGACTCCCGCAGGACCTGTTTTACCTTTGCTGCGGGCGGGAATGGGCGGTCAGAAAACTTCAACACATAATGCTGAGGACAAAATTAAAGCAGATGTTTTCTTGACAAAAGCAAAGGCGCATAAAAAGTCAGACATCTGGAAACAATTATCAATTGTCACTGAAAAAGATGGTTAAACTTCACAAGTTGCGATAAATGTACCCAATATACCCAATGTTTTTGTCACGTATGGTGCTTTGGTTTAGCATTACTTCATCTTATTTAAATGCAATCATGTTTAAAGCCTGTTATTCTTGATGTTATTTTGAACGAATGTTCAGTCCGAGTACCTATTGGTGTACATTTTCACAAGCTCTGAGAAAAAGTCAGCGGGAGTGGGTGGAAGTGGACACAAACATTGTGGGCGTGGGCAGGAGTGGAACACGCAGGTTGCGAGAGTGTGCGGTCCTGGTCAGAAATTCAGCGGGAGTGGGCGGTTGCGGGTTTAAGAAAACAGTCCTGTGCATGGCTCTAGTACACAGTGTGTATTTTGTGGTTCCAGTGGTCCTTTACATATTTAAAATATGTAAAATGTTCTTTATTTTGTTGCTTCATTGTCTCCTAATATTTTTAAGTCGCTTTGGATAAAAGTGTCAGCTAAATGCCTAAATGTAATGTAAATGTAAGTTTGAAAACAGCTGGTAAGTTAAAAGCTAGAGTTTGTATTATTAGTAATGAATTAAAACTGGAATGCATCAAATCATGAGGCAAGTGGAAACTTGCCTTTAAAATTTACCATAGAATGCATATGATTTTGTATATGATTATAAGATGTGGTACTTGATCTAAAAAGTTTCAGAACCACTAGATTTGATAAACAATGGAAAACAAACACAGCATTGACTGCACTAACAGGGTTTTTCCTGGTTCAAAATAAGGCAGAGGTGCTGCCTTCCTGATCATGTTCACACATTTTATTTTTCTGCAGTTTTATTGTTATTTTTAATTAATTTCATGTTAATTTTAGTTTAAATATTTTAATATTTTTAGTTTTACTGAATGACAATAATCCTGCATTTTCCAGAAACATAAGCATTTTATTCATAAGCCTTTTTTACAGTAAAAGTTTACAGTAAAAACCATCCCACGCCATTACAGGGAAGTTAAGCCACTGTTCTTATTTGATCTTATCCCAATGGTATCTCACGTAATACTCTTGGAAAATGTTATTTATTTATTTTTAAAGGGACCATGAACAATTTTAACATAAATGTTTTCATTTCATGTTTGCACCGACTTTAGCTGATGGCTAGTTTTTATCCGCGGTCCCTTGGCAGGTAGTCATAATCATAAATAAACATAAAACAGGAAACACCTACAAATATATTAATACTTAAACACATCCTGTCAGAGCCACAAGAAAAAACTATAAAAATAACATTCAGTCTGCAGAGACTGTAAGAAGTGCGCCCTCTGTGATTTTGTGCACCCTAAAGTGCACAAAATCACAAAGTATAGAACATATTTAAAATGTTGTATACCATACACAAATTTGAAAAAAGTCTAAAATTCTTAAAACTCAAGAAATTATATTTCTTCAAAATCCTACAATATTGATATTGGTTAACTTTCAGAGTCTGCTAATAAAGAGATTAAAAGAGAAAATTGGTGCCTCACTTTGCTAATGACAGTGCTCATAGTGGTGTAATGGTGCAATTACAAATTACTAAATTCTTTCAAGACATCAGTTTATCCTATACATAAATTTGTTTACAGGTGGAGGCAGCAAGGAATTCGTCGAAGACAACAGCCTCTAATTTCTCTATGCAAGAAAACCCTTGACTTATTTCAAATTACTAACAGGAACCAAAAAAAGTTAGCTGGTTACCTGGAAGTGCTGCTCCATTACCTGGATCCTCCCTTGCTCTGGACACTTTTTCAGAGAATGATCCACATAATGTAATAAAATCTCCACGATCTGAGAAAAAAGGAGGTCAACAGACAAGTCACACTGTTTGAAGAGAATGGTTTTGTTGCAATTTCAGTTCTTTGGAAAACTTACTTTTAATGCACAGCAATTACTGCATTTTATAAAAACATATATTTTCCCTTGACTTTGAACTGAAGAAGTTTTTTTTTTTTAATTCCAAATAGATTTTTTTAATTTATTGTTGTGTTTAATATGAGTGGTGCTTGCGAAACAAACCATCACTATTGTCATATTGCAAACAGTGGCCCTAGAAACAGCAATATCTATAATAATATACATCAAAATTTAATTTATGTCTGTAATTAAAGTTGAATTTTCAGAATCATTAATCCAGTCTTCAGTGTCACATGATCCTTCAAAAATCATTCTAATATTCTGATTAATTATCAGTGCTGGAAACAGTTACAGTAAGGAAACAGCTGCTTAATATCTTTTTGGAACCTGAGATACTTTTTTTAGGATTCTTAGATCCATAAAAGGTTAAAAAGAACAACATTTATTTAAAAATAGAAAGGTTTTTTCTAACAATATACACTACTACACTTTTATTTTTTTATTTTTTGAAAGTAATCAATACTTTTATTCATCAATGATGTGTTAAATCAATAAAAAGTGATATCATAGATTTACATTGTAAGAAAAGATTTATATTTGGAATAAATGCTGTTCTTTTTAACTTGTTATTCATCGAATAATTCTGACAAAAATTCACAGGTTAAAAAAAATATTTGGCTGCACATCTGTTTCCAACATTAATAATACTAAAAAATAAATCAGCATATTAGAATGATTTCTGAAGGTCATGTGACAGTTAAGACTGGAGTAAAAGCTGATGAAAATTCAGCTTTGCATCACAGGAATAAATTATATTTTGAAGTATATTAACATAAAAACATTATTTTATATTGTAATAACATTTTGCAATATTACAGTTTTTTCTGTATTTTTGATCAAATAAATACAGTCTTGATAAGCGTAAAAAAATTTTTTTACAAAACATTACAAGTCTTATTGATCCCAAACTTTTGAGTGGCAGTTTTTATCTCTGCATCAGAACATCGTAGATATAAGCAGGTGGGCTAATTTTACTCAGATAACCAATTAGTCTTACAGGATGCTTGTGAAGCTATCAAACCACAACCATTTAGAGTACCCTACCAACCAAACTCAAAGAGGGATACTTTTAAATCTGAATGTCATAGAGGCATTGGGGTTGATTTACATCATTCATACTGGCAAACAGTATCATCATTGGCAGCTGTCAAGTCACTCCATTGCAAGAGAACTCTAACAAAAATTTAGCAAGACCTATATCTCTGCATCAGAAGATCATAGAGACATGGGGGTTGACTTGTTTTACTCATGTTAGCCAACAGGACTTCCAACAGCATCACCAATGTGATTTAAAATTTCGAAAACAGTTGAAATAGTAAAATGTCTACATCTACACTGCACAGTCTACATTAATCCACAAGTCTTACCTTGTCTGAAACCACACCTTTTCTTTTAGCATGGTCTGCAACCAGACCTGTTACATAAAAACATCACATAAGTATGTACTCTCAATTTTGGGGTATCAATAGAGCATTCAAAAAATGTTTTGTATTTGCACACATTAATTTTTAGCGACCTGTCCAACACAATACTTTTTATTATTCAGCAGTAAATAGTCTACATTGACACAAAGAAATATATATATTTACCTGAATGGTGATTTTACAGTGTGAATGCGATGAGATATGAATAAAATGTCTTTCTACTGTGTTATCTTTGCTGGTTAGCATAGCCATTTTGAGCAGGCTCTCTTAAAGAACTTTAAAAAATGAAACTATGAATCATTCACTGACCTCACTGAATCGGTCAAAATGGTACCTATGTAACTGCATATGACACATCTTTGTAATGATATAATTTGTAATGATGTAAAGTACCAAGAAAAACATTGAACTAAAGGTAAAGGTACTACAATTTTGGTCTTGAAAAATAAAATATTAAGAAATGCCATGGTTAAACAACTGGAAATTAAATTCTCTAAAGAGTTTATGTTTGGAGATAATCACAGGCTGGACAGAGTGGCTCATAATTCTGCAAAATTAAGTGTTAATCATATGGCAAACGGCAAGACCTGACCTAGCACAGCTTTGGCAGTACCCTCGTGAAAGGACCAGGCAAGAGAAAGAGACTCTATGAATTTCTCCTGTTTCAACAGATGGTCTAGACGCTGCAGGAAAACATAACAAAGCTCATCAGTTGCTTTAGTAAACTTAACATATGTCAATGTGCCAATAAAACAATGTCTTACCTCACGCCAGTTTCTTAAGGCCATGATGTGTACAGACTATGGAAAACACAATGATTTACCACAAATCAATGTGAGCCAACATGAGCCATTTATATGTATATAATCTGCTATAATCTGTTCTTGCTATAAACTATTGTAGCTCAGTCTGAGCTCAGTACTTAAAAAAGAGCAGGACATACATTATCCAGCATGTGTTACTAATTTTAATTTTACAAAATACAATGTCAAATCATGTTTTTATTTTATTTTGCACCATTAGAAATGCAATAAAGTATATGGCCACTTTTTTGCCTGCTTTACCTTATTTTCCAGTCATCCATTCAGGTTTTGTAAAAGAAGAAATTAATATTGGCCAAATTATATTTTTCCACACAGCATACGCTTACGATCAAAAGGTTTTTTAGGATCATTAAAAACATTTCAGCAAAGTGACCCAAAACAGTAGCGTATGTGATTGTGTGTTGGTGCGAGTACATGCAGTATTTAGCATGATAGTTTTACCTTTGTTCCCAGATAGAAAATCTGTCCTGCATGGCTGCTAACAGACTGATAGCATGCCTTCTCTCCAACCAGAGCCTACAAAGATCCACAGAGAATTGGAATGGTTTAATGACTTCCTAATACAGTACATTGAGTCCATGTCTATGTACCTTTAATGTAAGAAAAAACTGGCATGTGGTTCTCTCTGAATTATTTGTAAGTTTAGGCTAATGATTATTTAATTGACCATTGAAGCCTTAATCTCTAGCTTGATGATCCTTACCACAACCCAAGGCAACCTTCACACAGAATGGAATTTTGCAATTGCATGAAATTCTCCACATTTTTTATTTTGCTCCGTTTTTTTTTGCTATTTGCCATGTCGTCAGATTTCTACAGCACTTTTAACAATTTTGCATTGTTGCAAATCTATTTACAGAAAAAAATAAGAACAGTACAGACATAAGAACAAACAGTACAGAAATACTAAATAGAAATAGTAGATATTATAAGATGTTGTAGCTGTTTGAAACAGGAAATTGTAACACAAATTGCATGGTTTTACAGAATACATGTTTGATGGCATTTTTCTTTCGTTTTTACTTTTTGTTTTGCTCCTCCTTTTTCTTCCTCTCTGTTTGTGTCTTCCATTGACTGTGACACTAGTGAACACCTGATTTGCATAAAACGTAACCTACACAGCTGACCTAGCTAATCAATGTCTTTCGGATTACTCGAAACTTCCAACTAAGGTGTGTTAAAGCTAAACTCTTTAAGACATCTGGTCTAAATTATGTTTATAGTTACATGTGGGTGCTGTTAGTTTTGTCTGACACCTCAATAGATAATAATATCTATAAAATTCTTTATAATATTCTCTTAAAACACATTTTTGTTATCAAATAAGTTGTTAAAGTCATTAACTATCATCTACTGTTACAAACAATTCTCACAAATATTCTGCAAAAGGGAGTCGGAGGGAACAACGAAAGAAACAAAACCACCACCTTTCAAACAAGCCTTATGCTTATAACAATTAAGCGTAATGTTCTAAACTCGGTTTACCTAAAAAGTTTATCCTTTCCTAGCAACTCTAGACCTACATGGGAACATGGTTTTGTATATTCCACTTATTGTTGGCTTGTTGATTAAATGTTAAACGCTTTCTCATCTGTAAGTTGTTTTTCATAAAAGCATCTGCTAAATGAATACATGTGAATGTTATTATTTCACTAACAATGGATTCTTTGGTAGAAAGAGAAACAATGCTCAACAGCCTGTTACATAGTGATGTCTTGGCAAAACATGTTTATGTGCTGTGATTTATGTGACCATGTAAAAAAGGCAGTCTAGCAGAAGGTGTGCCCTGGTTAGGGAAAGAGTAGTTTGCGCACTTCTTTAAAAGTATGTTTAGTGATCGAATGGCAAAGCTGAACTTCATTACAACAATTGTGCAACAATCTTAGAATATTTGTGTATGAAATTAAGCAGCACTTTTTTAGTATAGATATGATGTCGAAAACTCTGCCTCCTGGTACACACTCAACAATGATGTTGCAAACCCTCTAGGTTTTTGTAATTCTATTCTTTAGAAAATAAAAATAGAGGCACCAACCAGTATTGGTCAGTGTGTGTGCCATGTTTCTAATTCTGTAACTTTTCAGTTAGGCTCACTACTTCCTTACACTTATTTAATGTATAGCCCTTCATAAAATAATGGATTATATTTTAGTTTTTTTTTTAACAATGATTTTGTGACACTTTTGTATTCTTTTTAAGCTTGAGATGAGTCACTCACAATTTAGTGCTACTGTAGAGAAAAACTTGAATGCAGAAACATACACTGACCACATCACATAAGTATTTCTGCACGACTGCATCTGTGTGCGGATTGACAACCATTCTCTTATCAGTATTACAAGCCAAAGAAATTGTTTCATAATGTCAGATTTTGTTGTGAATTTTGACTTCTTTGGTGTGCTAAGCATGGATGACACAGTTTGTGTTTCACATTTGTGTGTTTAGTGCGTGTGGGTTTGTGTTCTGTGCGTGTGCTTTGTGCATGTGCACGTGTACTCTATATATGTATTTGTATGTGCGTCTGTGTTTTGTGAGTGTGTTTGGGTTCTGTGAGTGTGTGTTTGTGTATCTGTGTTCTGTGAGTGTGTGTCCATACGCGTTGTGTAAGTGTGTGTCTCTGTGTGTGAATAGGAGTTTATTTATTCACTTTGCTTCTTATAATTTTCTTTTTTGTACATTTAATGTATTGCTTGCCCATAATTAATATGTTGCAACTGCTTTGTAACAATGCAAATTGTAAAAAGTGCTATACATATAAAATTGAGTTGATTTTTAAAGTACATGTTTATCATTACACTCACATTGCTCCTCACTTTTTAACAAACCCAAGGTTGACCTACTAGTGCTTGGCTGACATTTCCCCCAGTGGCAAGAGATTTAAAATGACTGCTGTTATAGACCAGCTGCAGCTCAGACATGTCCACCATCTCCAGCGCTTCATGACTTGGCCTGTCTACCACTTGCAGCTTCTCTGTGCTGTCCATTAAGACGAGTGTACAGGGGTTTATCCACTAAAAAGGAGAAAATCTTTACAAACATCTTAACATTGTCGTAAATTATCCAAACTAAAATGACTGTTGAAAATGCGTAATGTTTAACTCACGCTTAGACTGATAGGGTCACAGTTAACTTGGAACTGTCTCTGTTTGATGACATGGATAGTACCAGACTCGTCTTTTTTAACCTGAGCATTAAATTAAGAAAGTTGTCTGTTTATTATTTATTCTATTCCTAATCCTTAATAAAATGGACTAATTTCTGCAGCACCAAACTAAATTATGACTGTAAACTGACCTTATCTTTCAATATTTTATTTCAGTCCCACTGTAAACCCGCACTCTCCCAGCAGACTCTATGTTTTTTTCTGTATGTCCCAACCAGTCAAGCCATTTAAATTTCAAATTTTGTAAGTTTGATGCTAGTGGTGATGCAGAAATTAGAACCTTTTTCAGTTTATTTATCACTTGTGAATTTTTTTCTTTCAAACTGACCAACAGGAAGTGGATGGTGTCTCCTCTACAGAAGGCCAGAACAGGGCTGATTACTTTCTGAACTGCAATAAATTGCCAAGCCAGCAAGGGGACACTGGCAGGATCCATCTGGGAAAATATAAAAATTTTTAAAAATATTTAAAACTGTATGAGAAATATATAAATAAAATGACTAAAGTCCATAACCAGTTTTTACCACTAGTTGTAGGCACTTCCCTGTTAGCATTATGCTCTTTTGCATGTACTGTTTGTCTATACCCTGGTAGTGTTGTATCATTGATATTTTAGTTATGCACATATACTTCATTGTTGGATCTCTATTAAAAGGCTACTGAATTCTTTGTGGTTGTAGAGCTATGGATCGTCTCCAGCTGAAAAAGTAAAGTGACTTATTTGTGATTTATGTGACTGCACCTTGCCATAGGGAAAAGTCATCCAGACTTTGAGTGAAGGCTTAAGTCCAATTAGCAAAATCTGTCAAAAACAAGTAAAAAAAAACACAAGAATGTAAAAAAACTACATTCATATAGAAAACCCTTTATTACTTGACTTCACCACATGAATAACTTGTACAAAAAAATTATTTACATAAGTAAAGTGAAGTAGTTCCTAAACTGTGTTCTTAAATCTCTAGTGGTACACAACAGGAAATTAAAAACGCTAAAAATAATCATTTACATTTTGTTTGTTGCAATGTTTAATTCATGTTCGATAAATACGGAAATTTCTGATACATAGAAAATTTCAATACTATATTATTATTATTACTATATTAATACTATACATTTTTGTTAATGTATCATTGAACAGTGTAACCTAACTCATGCGTAATGCTGCGTTCACACCAAAGGCGAATGAAGCGTTAAGAGCGAGTGATTTACATGTTAAGTCAATGCAAAGACGCGAATAGACATCCTCTTGTAGCATGAATGAGAGGTTTTTAGGCGTTTGTGGCCGAGCTGAAAAATCTGAACTTCTGCGAATTCAGCCAGCGTTAACCAATCAGGAACTTGCTCTAATAGTGGCGTGATTCTGGCGGAGGCAGAAATCAGAAACAACAATGGAGGACAAACTGATCGTGGCTATATGTGGATTCCGGGTTATACGACACTTCGTATTTCTACAGAGACAGGAATAAAAGGATCTTGCTTGGAGGAAAGTGAGTGAGGAGAAGTCAGACAAACTGATGTGGCTATATGTGGATTCCCGGGTTATGCGACGCCGTGTCCGATATTTCTACAGAGACAGGAATAAAAGGATCTTGCTTGGAGGAAGTGTGTGAGGAGGTCGGGCAATCTGGTAATCAGCGCTCTTTACTCAATTTGAGCTATATATACATATTGAGACTACTAACTCTCTAAAGCCCGGTATTTTAGCAGCTACTTTACCGCTGAAATTTGACAAGCTGAATTTATTCAGAGGAAGTGTGCAGAAAGAAGTGGAAGAGTCTGAGGGACACATATTTAAAGGAGAGGAGAAAGGAGGTGGAGAAGAGGAGTGGGTCAGCAGCAGGTTCAGGGAAAAGGTGGAAGTACTCTGTGGTCCTGTCTTTCCTCGACCCCTTCGTCTCCCCACGGGAGACAAGCGGGAATATGGAGAAGGGGGATGGGGCCGCAGGGTACGACCACACCGAGGACCAGGGCGAGACAGAAGCAGCAGGGCACTCAGAGACAGGAGGTGTGTTGACAAGTGAAGCAACACAGCAGGGCATATTTCTTTTTTTGTTTTTTAATTTAATTTAAAATAATTGTAATTTTATTTGTTTTATGATGAAAAGCCTCAATTAATTTCAGTCTGGCTGGTGTAATGTGCAATGTGTGTAATGTTTTAATATTTAATATTGTCATTGCAGAGCCCACTGGTTCTTTTGATGTCAGTGAGCCTGGGTCCCCTCTTCCAGAATCTGCTGCTGCTTCCGTTTCCCCTGCCGGCCCTTCAACATCTGCTGCTGTACCCACAGGTGTGTACAGGCAAAAATGACCATGTTTACATGCATATTAAATTTACAGTAAACACTCATAGCCTCACACACTGACGGTTTGTGAATGAGTTTAATTTTTTCTGCCTTCTCGTTGTACATAATGTGCCATCTTTTGATACAGGTCCACCAAGAAGAAGAGCTCAGAGAAGGCCTAGGGAGCAGCCATCGGAGGTGGAGCGGGAGCACCTCGATTTACTGCGGAGCCGTCCTGTAGCTCCAGCGCCACCTCCATGCTCAGAGGATGAGCTCTTCCTCTTGAGTCTGGTCCCTTCCCTGCAGAGATTGCCGCCTCAGACTAAAGATTTTGTGAAATTTCAAATTCACAAATTAATTTATGAAAACAGCACAGTTCTGCTTAATTTGGAACAATTGGAGCCAACAGAATAGTTTTAAAAAAGAGGCAGCAATCTCTGCAGGGAATGAACCTTTCTCCTCTCCTTCACTTTGTCCCTCACTCTTCCCTCTTCCAAGCAAGATCCTTTTTATTCCTGCATGTAAATAGCGTATTATATTATATATTGTAAATATAGTTTTTATATTTTTTTCATTTGATTTTATTTATTTTGTATAAATAAATGTTCTATACAATGACCAAAGGTTTTTGTGTGTTACTTTGTGCACAACATAAATCATAATTTATATTTGTTACTTAAAAATATTATTTCTATGTTAAGACTACAATACTTATGGCAAATATTTGTGCATTCATTCTAATTATATTCTATTGCAAATACACTTACAATAATATAGTAAAAAAAAATAGTTATTTGTGATTGGACCAGCAATGCATTATAGTGTAATGACAATGCAGCAACGAGACAGGGATTCATTTTGGAGGATGGCTCCATTTATCATTTTAAACAGGAAAACTGTAACAATCTAAACTTGAACAAACAATGATTGAAAAATTATGAAAGATTTACATGAGTTAAGGATGGAAAAAGAGCAATATTTACAAGAGAGGTTGAAAATATGTTATTTACAATATATAAAGGGTGTAAATCAAAAGAAAAGACAAAAGGGTGGGAATATTTACACTACCTAAACATGAACATAAAGAGCACAGGATTTAATAAACAAATTACTCGGTCGGTTGCCATGGGACTGCTCCCTCTTCAGTAAAGTGAGCCATGAAGCTGTCCCTGACCCGGATGGCTTCTCTGGCAGAATTATTTGCTGCAACCCGACCGAGACTTTGCAGCGAGTCCTCTGCACCCTGCACCACCCCCCTCACAGCAGGTGCCTCTGCAGATCTCCTCATAAAGTTGTGGAGGACACACGTCGCCTTCACACACCTCTCCACAACATCAGGCTGAACCTCTATGAGGCGGCGATACATCCTCCACTGTGAGGACAGGATCCCAAAGGCGTTCTCCACCACCAGCCGGGCTCTGGAGAGGCAGTGGTTAAAACCCTCTCTCTCGGGGAAGGAGTGCGCCTGAGGAATGGCCTCATGAGGTTTTTCCTGAGGGGAAAGGCCTCATCTTGCCACAAAGACATGGGGCTGGGGTCCTCTGTGGTCAGCTCCTGGGAGAGGACGGTCAGGTGGCAGTTGGAGGGTGCCACCACGGAGTGCCTGGCCAAAGGCTGAGTCCCACCATCACTCGTCCGTCCATATGCCCCGACATCAATCACAAGGAAGCAATACCTTGCATCCACAACAGCAAGGAGAACTAAGGAAAGCGTTCCCTTGTAGTTGTGGAACTGGGATCGAGTGTTGGGGGTGCTTTTATCAGGACGTGCTTGCCAGTCCAGTGCTCCACAGCAGAGTGGGAAGTTCCACCTCTCCTCAAAACCCTCTGCAATGGACCTCCATTCGTCTGTGGAGGGCACAGCCATGAACTCTTCCACTAAGCAGTCCCAGATTGCAGTCACCACGTCTGGGACAATCTTGCTGAGCAGTGGAGACACCAACACGGAAGCTGCTGGCGATCGTCCTGAAGGAGTCTCCAGTGGCAAGATATCTGAAAGAGAGAGAAAATAAAAAAAATAAAATAAACATTGTTACAAATGCAGATTGCAATTCCATATTAGCAAATATAAATTTATAATGCTGGTGTTTGTGACATTTTCATTTCTTTTTAATTTTTTTACAGTTAAACAACAACAAACTTGATTAAGTGCCCTTAATACTTTACCTATATTTAGCATTTGCTCTGATTTGTTTGCTACATTGCAAAAACAGTCTATTAATCAATATTATAATATAGCAGTTCCCTGCACAATTCAAAACCCACTTTGACTGTTGTAGACTAGTAAATTGCCATTTCATTAAAGTGTTGTATGATAATTGTGTGTTCAGAAGAATGAGAAGACTGTATGTCTGTGGAGTCATTAATTACTTGTAATCACACATAATGTTAAATGATTTACTGACCGGAGACAGATGGACTGTAGTTGGTGTCCTGGAGGGAAATCCTCCCACCGACACGGGACAACAGGTCATCAAACTGGGACCGGCTCAGTCGGAAGTACCGCTGAAAGCGGCAGTCATCCAGCGCAGCTCCTGGAGGAGTTGGTGAAACTCACCAAGCTGGAGTGCGCCTCTGAAGTATCTGATGGACCCAGACCGGCGGCGAGCAGATCGCCGTTTTTCAGCCTTCCATAGCACATAAAGCGCGGCTACTCTCTCAACGAAATCCAAGTCAGCCATTTTGCAGCGTAACTGGAGATCACGAATTTCGCCTTGAATGAAGCAAATTTCACGCATGCAGAATGAAGCGAGTAAACTGAAAATGTTCACGCGTCCAACTACGCGCGAATAGCGCGATTTATTCGCTTCATTCACGTTTGGTGTGAACGCAGCATAACACAGCAACAGCTCGAACACAGAGCGGGAGCAGACTCCCTATCTATCTCACCAGTGTTGCCAACTATTTTCAATGGAAAGTAGCTAAAGTCTGCCCGAAAAGTCGCTAAATGTCGCCAAGTGGCGTCATGCGTAATTTGCATATTAATGGCGTAATGGCGTCGTGTTTGCATTCTGCCTAATGGTTGTACTTTATAACTGTTTCCTCTAATCCGTGCGCACATAATGTCCAGTATAAAACTGTTATCAATTAGCGAAGAAAGCGGTAAAATTAAATGGTTTTATTTCAAACAAAGGAGAAGCAGGTAAGGGATTGGTCTGTGGCAACACCGTTTGCACATGCGCAGCTCATTCACGTCTATGTCAGATGCTGTGCGGTCGCTGGAATGTGCCCTCACTGATCAGAGCAGACACAGGTAGAGGTGTAACTGCTGTACCGAGAAAGCAAGACCTCGCTCTCACTCGCAGGACAGTACTGGCGGCATTTGGAAAGTTGCTAAGGTTTGTCCAAAAGTCGCTAGATTTGTCGCTAGGCGCTTTTAAAAAAAAAAGTCGCTAAAGGGGTCTGAAAAGTCGCTAAATCTAGCGACAAAGTCGCTAAGTTGGCAACACTGTATCTCACCGCTTTAACAAGAGTTGCAGCAGTAAATCATTGTTGGAATGCCTTAGCAACCAAACAGAGTACCCTAGCATCCGTTTAGCAAGACCTATATCTCTGCATAAAGAACATCGTAGAGACACCTGTTAGAAAACCGGACATCCAACATGCTACAAGCTAGTATTACATAGCTAAAACGTGCTAGCATCATGCTACAACATACTAGCTTAATGCAAAACGTGCTAAAATCATGCTAAAATGTGATAGCATCATGCTAAAATGTTTTGCCATTGTGCTAAACCGTGCTAGCATCATGCTAAAATGTGCTAGCATTAGGCTTAAACGTGCTAGAATCATGTTATAATGTGCTACAACGTTGGTGGATGCACAACAAAACTTAATTTCATTTTCTTCTTTAACTTTAAAATCATCCAACTTTGCTGTGGATCAACATATTTAACTTTATTCGTAAAAACTGTTGGACTTGGTATTTGCACATTTAATTTGTAGACAGTGGGTCATCATGCGTGATCTTTCCAACGTGATTACGTAATATGTGAAGTTGTGGACGCACATCACAGAGGTAGAGCAAGCTGTGCATTTGTATTACAATTAATAAAATGTATTATTTAGAGCGTTAGTCTGCTTAGCACAGAACTGTGTTGAGTATTTTCCTTTGGACTGTAGGGAATGCAAGATCACTTCATATACACGGCATACACTTTTATTGCGGACAAAACAATAAATCTGTAAGAGGTCTCAGCAGCAGCTCCGCACGATTCACTCTACTGATCTTGCCATGGCGTGTGCCTTTAAAGTAAAGGCTGGCCTTAAGATGTCATCATGTTATACATGTTATATATTAAACAAAGATATGGGAATCTGCAAAATGACTACAGAATGATTAATAATTACTATTATGAATGTCAAGTGATTATAATTATGAGAAGAATTTTTATAAAATTTAATTTGAGATGCCATCATCACACGTTATAGTCAAAATAGTAAAGTGTTAACGACAATTTGTGGCCAAAATGCACTCCCGGAGAAACTTTATGTTACTTTATGTTATGTAATTTTGTTGATGAGGAATCTGCCAGCAGACACGACATATTTAAGCTTACCCTGGTGGAAAAACATGCAATACTTCATGTATGAGTATACCTTGGTGAGTGAAGCCATAGCCAGTAGAGAGTACTGAGTTACCGGATGATCTTTCAGTTCAGGTCCAGCATGTAGAGGCTCAATACAGCAAACCTCACCTTTAGAACCACTGAATAAACATCTGGATTCACATGTCCTCGTTCCTATTACCCTCCTAGAAAGAAAAAAGCAAGACCGAGAGATATTAGAGAAAGAAGAAAATACAGCTATATAGATATATAGATATATAGATATATAGATATATAGATATATATATATATATATATATATATATATATATATATATATATATATATATATATATATATATATCGCAGAAAATTACAAGTTGACAAGTTGATCACAGAAAATCAAAATAACCCACGATTTCTCTTTAATACAGTCGCAAAACTGACTGAAAACAAATCATTACCAGAAAAAGACGCTAAACTACAGCACGATAGTAATAACTTTATGAAATTCTTTGAAAATAAAATCGAGCGGATTAATTCAATTCAATTCAATTTTATTTGTATAGCGCTTTTTCACAAAGGTCATTGTATCAAAGCAGCTTTACATGTATTGACAGATAGCAGTCAGTGGTCAGGGATTCAAAAAAAAACTCTTTAAGAGAGAAAAAAAACCCTGACATGACGTATTATCGTTGCAATCCGTAGCATGTGCAATCCGAACTAGAGGACACAAATTGCCATTGATCGCATCTATAACTTGCTATGCAGTTTACAGGATACAGATACAGACATCATAAGATACAGAAAATTTACTTTAAGAGAGTGAATAAAAATGTTATATGTTAAGTATAATGTGGTAGATTTTAATTTAACAGGGTGCAAAGAGGTTGTCCTGGGTAGTCGTCATTTAGCAGCACCAGGATGGGCATCAGGTGGGGCAGTGTTGTGCCAGCTGGAACTCATTCCTCCTCTCCTCGGGATACCTCGGAAAAGGAGAGGGGGATAGAGAGAGAAAACAGACTAACATTCGCGTAGCAGCCCTTCATATGTAAGTGTAAGCAGATATATGCGATATCACATGCAGTAAGTAATATGTATGTGTGCCCGGTTCCGGTTGAGTTAACTATTGCAGCCTTAGAGAGTTGGATCTGAGATTATGTAAATGTGAGGCTAAAGAGATAAGTCTTTAAACTGTTCGAGTGTGTCTGAGTCACGGACTTTACAGGGAAGGTCATTCCATAGTTTTGGTGCTAAGTAGAAGAAGGATCTTCCACCTTTAGATTTGTTTGATATTCTTGGAACTATTAACAGCTCGCCATTTTGTGAACGCAATGCCCGCGATGGATTGTATGCTGATAGTAGTTCATGGAGGTATAAAGGTGCTAAGCCATTTAGGGCTTTGTATGTAATTAACAAAATTTTGAAATGTATGCGATACTTTACAGGTAGCCAGTGCAGTGTTGCTAGGAGTGGACTAATGTGGTCATACTTTTTTGATCTAGTAAGAACTCTAGCAGCTGCATTTTGAACCAGCTGAAGCTTATTTATTTGCTTTGCATGACATCCCCCCCCCATTAATGAATTATAGTAGTCGATTCTGGAGGTCATAAATGCGTGGATTAGCTTCTCTATATCCGAGACAGACAGCATGTGGCGCATCTTTGAAATATTTCTTCTTAAATAAGCTTCAGCTGGTTCAAAATGCAGCTGCTAGAGCCGGGCACACATACATATTACATACTGCATGTGATATCACATATAACTGCCTACATTTACATATGAATGGCCGCTACGCTAATGTTAGTCTGTTTTGTCCCCTCTCCCTCTCCCTGTGTATGTTAGAGACCTTGCACTCATCCACCTTCTGTTTGAGGATGCCCCACAGATGCTCAATAGGGTTTAGGTCTGGAGACATGCTTGGCCAGTCCATCACCTTTACCCTCAGCTTCTTTAGCAAGGAAGTGGTCATCTTGGAGGTGTGTTTGGGGTCATTATCATGTTGGAATACTGCCCTGCCGCCCAGAAAGCTTCTTTCCTTTAGGTTTTTCATATTGTGCATTGAAAGTAAATTAATTAAAAAGGTAAACTAACCAATGACAATTAAGATTACAAATAAAATGATAGTTATGCCTGCAAGGACTTGAAATGCGGGATTTCTTGTAATGTGAAGACTTCTTTATCAGACGTATTATGTTCTATTAGCCTGTTACTCTCACTATGTAATGTCTTTAGTGCCCCCTGCCAGACAGTTATATTTACTCCACTGTTTTCATCCATGAGGTCATCTGTTTTACCAAGTGGGGTCCAGTTTCTGTGACATATAAACAGCAGTTGTGGAGCACATGCTAAAACTAACCTAAATATATCCATAAGTGAATGTGTTCTCACCTAAATGACAGTTCAAACACTGATCCACCACTGTCATTACACACAGCAAGTGTTGGGTCATCTGTAAACTATAGAGAAAAGGGAGATATTTGAGCTTGATTTAAAATTGAAGAACAAGACTTGAAATACATAAAGAAGTGGAGTGCAGTACCTTCACATGTAGTATGGCAGTGCCAGGTGGGTGGGCATCTGTAATAGTGCGGAGCAGCTTTCCATTGGCCAAATCCCACATATTGATCTGATAAAAATATATTTTTATATGAGTAGTGCAAAAAAATGAGAAGTTGCATCACAAATGAAAGCAAAAAAAAAGCTAAACAAAAAAGACAAAACTAAGTACAAACAACAATTACGGAGTCAAGCCCTCCAATGGTACAAATGAAAATATATGCGAACAACTCTGATGATGACATTTAAAAAGAAGTTGTAAAACACAGGAAAAAGCATATAAAACACCATAAATTCCTTTTAACTTTTGACCAGGATGTGGCGCTTTCACCAAATTACAATGCGGCAATCAAGATGTGCTTGTGATGACACGAAACAAGTTTAGTGTCAATACATAAAAGTTTTGCGAAGATACAGCCTCATGTCCTTTTAGCATGCTGACATTTGAATTTGAGAAACGTTCAACCAATCAAAAACCTTTTAATAACTTTTTCTCAGGTTTGTCGCTAGATGAGAGAAACCAAATTACATGAAATCGGACAAAATATGTAGGAGGAGTTCAAAAAAGTATGCTTCGAACTTAGTTCTGTGTGGCGCACAGGAAGTATGGTCAAAAATGACAAAAATATTTGATATCATCCAAATTGACATGAGCCAGCAAATGAAAATTGATGAATATTTTGGCAATATGTTGAAATGTCATATTTCATCACCAATTTCACAAATATCGTTATATCTTTTGACCACTAGTGGGTGCTGGCTCAAAACTTGACAGGTCCTTTCAGGCCGTGGTCCCGATAAAGTGTACCAAGTTTCATTGCAATACATATTTGCGTTCATAAAATATTGCATTTTTTGACAAAATTCAAAATGGCTGACGACCAATATGGCGACCAAGGAACATTAGGTATCGTTCGACTCAACATGTCTCAAGTAATCCATTAAGTAAATAAAAAAAAAAACATATCTCTTTACTGTAGGAATATGGTGGGTTCTCCCTGAGTTGCAAAATAAAAAAAGACAGATACGATGGGGGAGGGACACCTTTTTAAGAAACTTAATATAATCCAAAGACTGCCATATTAACTACCCATAGACAGCTTTTAACATTTCCTTTCCTATGGTGCATGTTATGTTACCATAACATGCATCATATTCTTCTTACAACAATATGGTTTGATATTTGCACATGTGCCATAAAGCCATGAGCCTGCAAATAAGTTGGGAAAAGGGACAAAGAAACCTTACCCCACTACATAACCATTGGTCAGTCTTATCACCATAGGGTGTAACCTTTTTGAGGATAAAACTGCAGAGCAACTTCAGATCGCTCTCTTCTCTTCGCCATTCTATTCCTGCTCTACCTGACGTCTGCATGAGCTCCACTCCTCCCCCTGAGGGGAGGAGGGAAGACCACTCACGCTGACTCCCAAACTTTGTTTGGGACCTCCAATGGCGGACTTTAACACAGTTTCAACATCTTCTTGGAAACCACACAAAGACTTTCAGCACGCGCACACGGATATTAGATATTAGTGATATTAGATATTAGATATTAAATTAGCATTTATATTTTCATGTTTGTCATTATGTTTATTCTGCTGTAAAGCTGCTTTGAAACAGTGTTACATTGTGTAGAGACTTGGCCGGGCCAAATGTTGGATTTCTTTAAGGGATCATAAAGTTACAACAAACAACAAATTCCTGGGGGGGGAGTCAACACCAGAACCCCTTTTGGCTCCAGAAAGTCTGGGTTAAGTGATGACCTGCCGGTTGTTACTTAACTCAGGAGGACAGTTATGGTACCTCTCTGGCCTTCCCCAGAGAGAGTGACCCCCCAGCTCAACTCCCTGAGATTCTCCAGGCCCCCTGGAGATTTGCAGAGAGGACTAGAGAAGTACATTCCAAACACCTCAAAGAGACTCTCTAGGATGAGCGGGACTAAACTGCCCAATTTGTATATATATATATATATATATGAATTTTTGTAGAGAAAAACCCGGTGGTTGTGTCCTGCTGATTTAATATGCCATTCTTTACTCTATACTCTAAGTTTTCTATGCTTTATCTTGTATGAATGTGAATGTGTTTTGTGTTAGTTAATCAATATCATATTTCAGTAGCTTAGTCAAAAATATTCATTTGTATTCACTCATGATTGTCTCTGCTTAATGCTCATAACACATCCCTTAAACTGTGCGATACTGTTACCGGCTCTGTATGTATTACTGTATTGGGCACGGACCGTTGTTAATCAAGGCCAGAAGAATAACGCGTTTATTGCACCAGGTAATGCTACAAAATACATAGAGTTAATAATCTTTATCTGTGTGTATTTCCATTTGAGCCACAAATAATTATACCCCGAAAATGAACCGTGTTTTAAATAACGCCGTCCTAGTTTCACAATAGTTTCATGCTGGGGAGTGTTTCAATAATACCTTCCTCGCAGAATCACTACATTATTAAAGCGGTATACAAATAAACTTGAACAATTCCGCACGGCCGAAACAGGCGAAAATATCCATTTCTATTTCGATAGACGCGTTAAGCAGCGCCCCTTTGTTAAAAGGTGATTCTAAAGTCTGATGGTTCACTCAGGAACTGTTTAAATCTGCCACTCTTTCTCTCTCTCTCTTCAGACCTTTCACTTTCTCTTACTCTCTCTCTCCTTCCCTTAGGTTCATATGTGTTTGATGTTTGTGTGTTTTAGTACAGCTTTGTATAGGCTTTGTGTGTAAATAATAGTTTTAGTTTTAATAAACATCATTTGTAATCGCCATGAATGTCTCTGTGCTTGGTTATGCTTGCGGACAACTGTCACTTAAACTGCTTAGATCCTGCTACATGCTCAGTAGCTCTGTGAAGCAGATAGTTGTTTTAGCAGATATACTTAGGGCCAAGACAAGCGCATGGGATTGTGTCACCCCTCCTGCTGCTCAGATACTACAAAATATGTATACTTGTTGACGATTAATTATTACGTACATTCCTTTATATAATATAATATAATGGTGGAGAATTCCTGCAGTTTTAAACATTGTTTGCAAGCATACTCAGTAATGGTTCAGGTGCGTTTCTTATGTGTGCTTATTCAAAGCTATGTGTACCTTGTTGTATGAATGTAAGGCGGAGCTGCCTTTTACGTGTGTGCCTTAGCCATGTACTGTTAATGAATAATGTTAACTGCAGTTCACGATATCAAAGCGACCTCCAGTAAATGAAGTTTTATAGCGTGATTGATTATATTCGATTATTAATATTCTGGCCGTCTCGAAAGCGAAGAAATTATTTTACAGTACGAAGAAGATAGAGTTAAGCGAAGTTCCTTTCCTCATCTTATAAGGCCTTAATTCCACTGAAAAGCTAGATAAGACATTGATGTGCTTTCCAATGCCTATGCTATGCTATGTGATCTTTTGGGTTGAACGATTGGCGTCGCTAACCAGTATGTGTCTCTACATACGGGGGGCAAAGCCTAAACACACACCCGCAACAGAATGTTTGAAACTTGGCCTCACCCTGGAAGCCACACCCCCTATTCTCAACTGCCATCCCATGCAGTGCACACACTGAAAGTCAGAGAATTTCCAGTGGTGGCCTCACCAACGTAATCCTTTGTGCAATGCCCTTACGAAGAGCATAACTGTGGAGGATCCTAAAAATGACAGACCACAACCTACAGCGGCCAACAAATGCCAGCACCCTGCTCTACACAAAAGACATTGCTGCAAAACCAAGACAATCACATGGCCCTACTTGCACAATCACATGGCATTAAACCTCAGTCCAACGGTGTCCACCTTACACAGAAGATTAAAACACCCATACATTGCAGAATGATGGATTTTTCTGTATGATGGCACATGATAGATCCCAGGAACTAATGGTGCAACCTTGACCTTCATACCTGAAGAAGGACTGTCCATGCCAGCAGACACTCAGGATAATGCATTGAGTGGAGCCCAAACAGCATCGGTGCTCTGCCCCATGACTGACCTGCAATCGTTGAAAGTAGTTCATCTTGAAAGCTGGATACATCAAGCAGGGCTGTGAGACTGGCCTACACCATTGCATGGCCAGAACGAAAAGGAGGTGCTCATACCAGCAACACGCTGCCCTTACCAGAGTTATATCCAAACTACAAGAGCCCTGCAGCGACTGTATGAGCCATCCAGCATTTCTCCATTCACATCGGAGCACAAAAGATGATCAAAAGACTTGCCACAAACCTGTGATGTATTTCTACAACCAACGCATCCCCAAAGCCGACCACTGCGGACAATGCTGCAAGGTCAAAAACCCTCCAAGGATGCAACGTTGAGGCATGGCGTGCACAGAGCACGTGTTCTGTGGGTCAACAAAAGACCCTTCCCACTGCAACACTCAGGCCCCCAGTCATCACATCTGACTTCTTTTGGATCACCCTCCAAATACCATTAGCTGACAAATGTTTGAAGAACTACTCACCTACATAGACTGTAGGTGATACATCATAATTCAGTTTCACACGCCACCTTCCTGGCTAGAAACAGAGTGAGTTTAAGGCAGTGAACAATGAGCCAGTCGAGCATCAACACCAAAGCTAAAACCCCCCACAGCGGTCACCAACGACCCACCCACCCAAACCCAAGCATGGCTGAAACAACCCACGACCTATGACATGTTTCCACACCTCCCTTGACATTTAAACTGGTGCATCTCCTCACAAATTGAAAAACTGTTCAATATGAGTCTCATTGCAATCACCTCTCAGACCCCTCCACCTGCCCTATCATGTGCCCAACCTCGCTGCAGCACCGAGCTTGACACGGCTCTGCAACCCCCAGCACATGCTCCATCTCCGAGTCAACATACTCTAATTGCCCCTGACGACCTCATAGCGCCAAAGCTTGCGGATCCCCAGTGCCAAGGGGGGTCAGCCTGACGTATGCCCATGACGCATGTGTCGGACACCACGGTACCAGAGCCTCTAACAAAGCACACCGTCCAGCAGATGGCAAAAGGCGGCAGAATACATCAAGAAGTGCATGATTTGTTGCCAGCTCCAGAAACCACAGAACCCACAGCAACATGGAGCAATCACATAGCCTGTGGTCTGACTTCTAAATATACTGTGTGACCTGTGCCCAGGTCGACAAAGAGGCAGAAAGTACTTTGTTACCATTGTGTGACATTACACGGAGCCGGCAGAGTGACTCCCAGCACCTGGTGACACAGACCACCACATCAAAGCATACCCCCTGACAAACCACATGTACCAAGTTCATGTCTTTAAGCAGACTCAACCCCACATTAGTCACCACCTGATCTCAGCCAGGCGAAATAAACTAACCATGAACAGTGGTCCGTATGCTGAAGAAGTATGCGGCTAGAAGAACTGGGATGTGAAACTCCCCTTCGAGATCAACGCCACCAAAGACATGGCACCTGCTATGCCAACCAAGAAACGTCAGTCTGGTCACAGTCTGCAAAGCATCTGTACCTTGATGGACTATGCCGGCAAGCTTCACAAGAGAAACGTGATGCAGATGACAAGGTCTAATACTAGAGTGTCATACAACCACCTCCAGACAACTGTCCCTCACTTGCCCACCTAACTGAATGGGACAGCACCAGGTTGGTGAAAAAGGTCTTCCCCCTACCGCTTACTGGAGTAAGACCGACAGGGGACAGGAAAGGAACAACCTGCAGAGTGGTTTGAAAGACACCTTACTCTTGGGAAAGAAAGAGAAGGAGGGGCTAACACAAAACACCCTTCTCACTAATGAGACTGTGATGGGGGCCCAGCTACCCAACGCGACCCCCAATAGCCAATGAGACCCCAGCTAGCCAACATGACTTTTCTACACGGCTCTACAGGCACCTGCGGGGAGGCAGATCAGTCCTAACTCACCTGTCATCCACTCCATGACTGCGGCTGTCACTGCGCTGTGCATCTCCAGATAGAACACACCCTAAACCCCGTGATGCAGGAAACAACAACCAAGTGTACGGCCACAGCCCTTTGGATGCTCAAGCAGGAAAGGAAGACTGTGTGGCGGGATCGTGTGGCCCCTCCTGCTGCTCAGATACTACAAAATATGTATACTTGATGCCGTTTAATTATATGTATTTTCCTTTGAGCTTAATCAACAATTGGCTACGGAGAATAGCGTGTTAATGACCTATTCCCCAACTTTTGCTACATCACCACTAGGTGGCACTGGGCCGAAACTCTGCAAGTCATCTCACGTATAGTGTGTGATGACATGTACCACTCATTTTTTTTGTCATTTTTTTTCATCATTACCAAACCAAACCTATCAGTCTTTATCTGCCTCCCTACGTTATCGTACGGAGAAATCTCACCCATTTCTGCCCTATTAGCATAGACACAGTGCTGGCAGAGAAGCCGGCTATTACCATCTGCTATTACTGTTTTCTCGCTGTAGAGTGTTGGGAATATACAATATCTGCGCGAAAGAGTCGTTACAAGACTTTCTCTATCTAAGCCGCAGAGGACAAAGTGGTTACATTTTATTTTTTTGTAAAATTCAAGGAAATAATTAGTTGTATCTGTTTGTGCTAATCATTTTACGCCAAACTACTTCACAAATTAGGGACAGTTCAACGCTGGATTTTCACAAAGGTTGATTCTGAAAGAGGGGTAAATACCAACTCTATAATGCTAATGCTGCAGAATAATGCTGCCTTCACGGTGTACCAGAAAGATAGTAAATAGTAATATGGTAGTTTCACATGCAAAAATTGCACATGACAGCACTTCGATGTAGGCCCACGCATTTGTTATGCTCATTATCACAGGTGGGACTTATAAAGTTTGTGATAGCACGCAAAGACACCATGAGACCAGCTATGTCGTTTTCTTTCAAAAACTTAACATACACACCTTTAAATGTTAGTTGTATTTTTAGAAATACCACAACTTGTATTTGTAATTGTAAGGATCTTTATTATTAGGGGTTCAAGTGCGTAGCGTTGAAACCCTATTGTAATTGTTAGTATTTTTAGGGTCTTAGGCACGTAAGGATTTGTATTATTATTAGGGGTTCAAGTGGTAGCTGATTGATGATACCGGAGTGATGGATTACTGGTGTATATTAAATCCTTATGTTAAAGACTTTATTTATCTTACCAGATCTAGACCTTTACTCATCTAGACACAAACATTTTTCTCGATTGACTTTATTTTTTTTGTTCTAGAGGATTGTTTTATAATATTACAGACGCTTACTGCCATTGGCATTTTCGAGTTCTCAACCAGCCCTAGATGGCATTTGAACACCACGCTTCTCCGAGATGAAACATTTAAAAACATGTTTTCATGTCATCTAACAGACTTTATCAATATAAATCAAGAGATCTTAAAGTAGGATATACAGTCAGACCGGGGGTGGCCATCAGGAGAATTTTTTGTGGGTTGTTGATAAACTGTTCCGGCTGTACCACATTCATGAGGCTTTTTTAAAGATAGATGCATAAAGCGGCAAATCCGCTGTGTAATGTTAAAGAGACAGAAAAGTGGCAACTGCTGATGACACAACTTCAGTGACCCGCTACATCAGGAAGTGCATTGATGATGTCACTTTGTCCAAGACCACAACCACATGCTCCAACCAGAAGCCGAGGATGACTTCAGAGGTGCGCTTGCTGCTGAGAAATCGAGACTCCATCATCAGGACATGCGACAAGGTGGCTCTAAGAAGAGCAAAGGCCAAACTGTCCCGGGCCATCAGAGAGGCAAAGCATACACACTCACAAAGAATTCACAGCCACATCAAGAACATCTAAAGCCCTATTCGCATGGGATTAGTATTATCTGGGGACCTTGTGTGATTTAGAAATTACCCCCCCCGCGTCTGATTTTCGTGTGGCGCATTCGCACGGGATAAGCGAAGCCTGTGATTTTACTCGAATTTACCGACTTCTCTCCCGGATATGATGGCGAAGCAGTAAGTAACATATGAAATATGGTTTCACTGGGCGACTAGATGGAACTGTAACCTCGAATTATGATATAAACCTCCTCGCTTGATTGTGCACTATTTTGAATAGACTATTGTCCTGTCATTATAGGCATATTATAGGCATATATGTAAAGGTATGTATGTCATATCATAAAAAGAATGCCGCTATACATGTCATCCATCTATTCATTCTTTTTTCCCGCTTGTCTCGTGGCGTTCAGCTTTTTCTTTCTGCAGGTTGTATCGTTGTACGGTGTACAGCGATATCCAGCACCCAAAATACACTTAAAACTTTGAAAAAACCTTAAAAATATGATATACGACCGCCAAATGCTGACCAAATCACAGAGATGCCGATTCACACAGGACTAATATGTAGAGACTTGGCCGGGCCAAATGTTGGATTTCTTTAAGGGATCATAAAGATACAACAGACAACAAATTCCTAGGGGGGGAGTCAACACCAGAACCCCTTTTGGCTCCAGAAAGTCTGGGTTAAGTGATGACCTGCCGGTTGTAACTTAACTCAGGAGGACAGTTATGGTACCTCTCTGGCCTTCCCAGAGAGGGTAACCCCCAGCTCAACTCCTGAGATTCTCCAGGCCCCTGGAGATTTGCAGAAGGACTAGAGAAGTACATTCCAAACACCTCAAAGAGACTCTTTAGGATGAGCCGGGACAAAACTGCCCAATTTGTATCTATATATATATATATATATATCTATGTGTGTATTCCTCCATAATCACGTGATACCCTGCCATAGTTATTGCATGCATTTCAGTGTCATTGAAGTTTAACTTTTATGTCATGACAGATGAATGAATAACTATTGTTCTTACTTCACTTCTCTCTCGTGTGTGGTATCAAAATGATCCACAAATTATTTCCTAAATAATGATGCACAGTACATAGTCATGGCGTGCATCATACTCAATTTGCAATAAGTTTATGTGTTCGGTGCAAACAGGACATAAACCGTACCTGTGTAAATCATTTGTCACAGAGAAGGACAAAGAGATTTCTCCCGCGCAACCACGTCCTTTTGCCATTGGTCAAAAGACCTGACCGGGGCGTGACCGTTGTGCCTTTAAGACCACAATGCATCGAATAACGCTTTGCTCAGAAACTTGGAATCTCTCCAAAACTTCGTGGGACCTGCCCTTCTTCAGGACAGCTTTTCCGGCAATCTTACCCGGCAGACTTGACACTTCTCGCGAAACTTCGCTCTCCGAACTGACTTCGCGAATCCACCGGGACACTCTCTCTATTTCTCTCCGCGCACCAGGATTCTTGCCGACGCGACTAACTGTTCAATGCAAGTATCACTCAATTCAACAGCGCTTAAGCAACTGCCCCTTGGCTAACCAAGGTGAACTTTTTGTAGAGAAAAACCCGGTGGTTGTGTCCTGCTGATTTAATATGCCATTCTTTACTCTTTACTCTAATTTTTCTATGCTTTATCTTGTATGAATGTGAATGTGTATGTGTTTTGTTAGTTAACCAGTATCATATCTCAGTAGCTTAGTTAATAAATATTCATTTGTATTCACTCATGATTGTCTCTGCTTAATGCTCATAACACATCCCTTAAACTGTGCGATACTGTTACCGGCTCTGTATGTATTACTGTATTGGGCATGGACCGTTGTTAATCAAGGCCAGAAGAATAACGCGTTTATTGCACCAGGTAATGCTACAAAATACATATAGTTAATAATCTTTATCTGTAAGTATTTCCATTTGAGCCACAAGTAATTATAACCTGAAACTGAACCGTGTTTTAAATAACAACGTCTTAGTTTCACTATAACTAGTAGAGATGCTGGAGAGTGTTTTAAATAACACCATCCCCACAGAATCACTACAAATATTATCACAGAACCTCTGTGTTCGGCGAAATATGGTAGGTCATTTGCGGGGGAATTTTTACTTTACAAATTACAGACATGGCCAATTCGCACGGGATTAAGATCACAGACAACCTCCGCAATTATTACAAATGACTAGAGGTCCCTAGATAATACTAATCCCGTGCGAATAGGGCTTAAGACACACAGCACATGTGACGGGGCATCCAGGCCATTACTGTACACTTTGACCTTGGAGAGATGCGTGTGTGTGTGTAGGAAAGAGACCTGGAGAAGAGTAAAGATCTGGACTTAAAAAACATCACACACAAACTAAACATCACCCAAACCTCTATGCAATTCCTGCACATTTATTTTGCTCTATATCTCTACTGCTACTATAATATCCATATTTATTATTTTATTATATTTACAATATTTTATTTATATCCACCTGGCAGCTAGTCCTTATGTTTACATTTCAACTTATTTCTTGCAATACCACATAACTCACTTTTGTATTAGAACTGGACCTTAGTTGGTCCTGCACTATTGTCTTTATCTGTAATGCTTGGTGAAAATAAGAAAGTTCTGCAGTGTACAGGCTTGGGCTTTGTATGGTCATGGTCATTGTCATTGCCATGAAGATTCAAGAATACCAGGTTTTGTTTGACTCTGCCTTACTGATTTTTACATTTTCCCTTGTTGATTTACCAGGCTAATTATATGTAAACAGTTATGAAATTGAACACAGACATTTAACATAAGACAGTGTTTGATTCAAAGGAGTTAGTCGCCACCTAGGTATTAAATGTGATGAGTTTGAAATGCTCGAAGTCATGTAATTCGCCATACTTATCACTGGATAATAACTTTTTAGTTATAGATCTTCTTTTTTTATTATTTAACTTAGTTACTTAACTTCACAGCGCCCCTATTTCTTTCTGAATATTTCTGAATCTTTATATTAGTGTAGTTGTCCAAAAATTAATAAAATTTTGGTAGGGATATTCTCTCCACCAAGTTGAACATTTTAGTATTTCACTTGACTTGGCTCTGCACAACAGAAAGTCAGCCATTTGAAATTTGTCAATATTTTAGCTCATTTTTTAAAGATTAAAGTTTAGCTTTAAATTCCACCCTAGAAATTGCTTTAGATTTCATTAACTTAAAAAAAAAAAAATAAACTACCAATATATGTGATGTTAAACTGCAAATGAATAATAAATAACTAAAACAATACTGTAATGGGGGCAATCAATTTGCATGAGATGCAACACTAAAGATTGTCTGTTTATCATCATGGTTGCTCCAAAGTTCATTTAATAATTTAATGTGTGTTGTCTGTGAATGGGAGTGTATTTTTTTTCATACTTTTCTTTTTATTTATATATTTAACGTATTGCTTATAGTTTATCTATCTATGCTCTGTAACACAAAAAAAATACAACAAAGCAAATAAAACTGAGTTGAGTAAAGATTTCATCTGCATCTAAATGTCATGACTGGCCTGTTATGAATGGGAGACTATATGTGGAAGTGGCGAGTGATAAATACAGCAACTGTAATATAATTGTAATAAAAAATGTAATACCAAGAATATACATTTTCTAGCAAATGTATCGGTTTAAAATTCTGAAAATGTTGCCATTCACCTGTCCTTTAGCAAAGCCGCACAGCAGTCGTGTGCAATAATGATTAATACTGAGAGCTGACACTGCCCCATATTCTGCTCCAAGCGCTGTGGTACCCAAACATAACCGCAGGGCCTGATTCTGATCTGAAATTACAATATTCCCCTTGTTAAAACAGCATAAAATTCTGGGATTGAAAGCAAAACAGTGCATATCATGGACAATTTCTTTCAAGCTTTATCAAAAACATTAACATGACTATGTTTGATGCTTTGTGACAATACTTGAAAATGCAGCAGGACACAAAACACAAAAAGGTAAACAGTGTGCAAACAGACAAACTAAACTCTCACAAGAAAAGTCATGCAATAGTAAGACAAACATGCATGTAGAGTATAACAATGCTTGACATAATGAAATGGGAGGAATAAAACACTGGTTTTACAAATTTTGTACAATATTACAAAATTACCTTTTCCTGAGCATTCCACCCAAGACAAGCCAAGAAGGAGATATCTTATAACAGTTTAAAAAAACAACACCACTGGCATGGTCTACGATCACATTTTATGCTAATTAACAATTATGTGATGTAATGCATGCTACAATTAAACACAACAATCCTAAAAAAAACAATGATTCACTAGTATCCTTTCTCTTTTTTTAAAGGTGGGATGGCATGGAGTTTCAAATCTTTTGACATATAAGAGGTTGTGTTATCATTAATACTTGCAAGTTTTATAGCTCAAAACATTCTCCTTTCAGTAACGAAATCATTTATTAAATTGTACTCGGATTTTACAGAGTAGAATTGGCCTGATTTGTAATATCACAAATGCCGATACATTTTCAAATATTCTTCCCGAAAGCAACACACTTCTACTCCATCGCTTCGTTGACTCCGCCAAGTGTCGTTCAGAAGAGCAATATGTATGTAACATGAATATATTTGATTGTATGTACGTATCGTGTGCAAATAAGATTAAAAATTAAACTAAATTAACTAAATTAAGACTAAATTAAACTCTAAAAAAACCAGATCGTGAGATCGTGCACGCAACTGCTCCTGATTTTTACTGTATATACACAAACATATGCTTTAAAACACATTGTTTGTTATATTGTTATAGTGTCCATTATCTCTGATAGTAATAGTTTGGTGAAACTGTGATCATATACAACCCTCTATGGACACAATGAAGCTTGAGTCGCCATTGGCTAGCATCTTTTTTTATTATCCCCGCCAGTTGTTTCCATATGAATTTAATCCACCATTTCTTAGCAAATGGCTTTTTCTTGCCACTAGGCTGGATTCTTTCATTTTCTTTGCACGTAAAAATAAAAACTTATCAAGCATTTTCTGCTCAGACTTTGTTGAGTTAGAGCACAGTCTAAAATTCTGCGTGTCTAAAATCACAAGTGTTGCAGCAAAGATTTATTACGTGAGGAGAGAACGTGCCTTTGCATCTGAAACACAAGACACAGTGCTCAGAAATAGTGTAAAAAGCGCAGCTCAGAACACAAATGTCTAAGGACGTGCTTTTAAGACATGACGCAATAACGGAAATACAGTAAAAGAAATAGCCAAGCTAACTGACAAAACAATGGAGGAAGATTTGGTTTCAAGGCAAAATTCAAAAGTACATATTTGGCAATATTTCACATTTAACCCCAATACAATTTGAAACCATTTGTTTTGTGCTAGGGAACATATCTAACATGAAGGGGTTCATATTTGGTTCTTATTTATTATTTGCAAAGTGTGTTCAGTAATTATTCGTTTGGAAATAAAGTTCTGTTTTATATAACCAGTGCCGAAAAATTTACTTGCCATTACTACTACTAGCTAATTAAAGATACTTTTTAGTCAGCTATTGGGAAATTTACTTGCATATGCAAGCGATTTACTCACATTGTAGAGGGTTGCATATAGTAGTGTGTATCTGCCATACACAGAAGTGGGCGGAGTGACAAGGAATGCCGAAGGAAAAAACTTTTGTAATATTATTATTACACCTTAGGGAGCAATATTAAAAAAAAATCCATGCCACCCCCCTTTAACATACAATTCACAAAGATCTGAATGGTATACTTACTTTTGTAATATTATTATTACACCTCAGGGAGCAAAATAAAAAAAAAATCAAAGATCTGAATGGTGTACTTACCAAATACTAAGGCCAGCCCATGTGATGTGCCTACAGCAATCACACTGGAGACAGTCTATAAAGGCAAAACTATTTTAGACAGACAGACAGAAAGAAAAAAGGTTGAAAAAAGTATCAGGTGAAAGTTAGATACTCACTATTGCCGTTGGCAAGCCAGCATTAACCTTATCCTGAAGACACAGTAAAAGTAGCTAATTAGAAGAGTAACAATATTCCAATGTCATAAAATTTCTGTGGAAAACGACATGTACTACCGCAGCAGATACTATCTGGGCTGAGACGCCTTTTAATATATTGCGCCTAAGAATGGATCCATGCACTGTTGCATTAGTTTCCACTGCTTTCCTTCTCCTAAGGTGATCAAACACACTCCAATTATTAATTATAAGGACATATTTTAACCAAACAAAAAACATGCATCAGTATAAATAAAAAATACAAAACATCATGTGCAGCCAGACAAAGCACAAAGTGCAAGCATAAAAAAGTCCCCATCCCTTTTAAAGTGTGCACGGTCTCCACTGTCAGAACTGGCAAGAGAGGAGGTCTCACAAGAGTGGACGTCAATGTTCTCTGTGTTAACAAGACACGTATCCTCCAAAATAAATGTCTCATCCTCATCCTCGGGCTACAACAGTAATAATACACAGGTTATAATCTGATATTATGAATCTAACAATGAGTTTTGTGTACAGACCAAAATTTATGACATATGGATTTAGAACAAACTGACAGTAATTACATAATAAGACAGCTACTCATGCATGCATGTATGAAGGTGTGGTCAGTGAATAGAGAATAACCTGACTTACTAACCTCATTAAGTATGCTCTCAAGAGTGGGAGGTGTGTCCACTTGAGGGATGTCAAACTCTTTATCATCAATCTGTGATGAGGTAAAAACATTGACCATATGATACAAAATCAGGTAGACATTCACTGGTCAGACCAGTCACACACACAAAGAATTAGTTTTGGTTGACAAAAGCATTGAGCTCCTACATACAGAAAATAACTACAAATGAACATGAAAGGCATGAACTGGGTGTGTTGTACACATAAATCTATCTATTAATGCCCAAAAGAATAGACCCTTTTAGCACCGACGTCACAGTTATGTCTAGGGATGTCATGATACCAAAAATCTAGTAGTCGGTACCGATACCAACAATCTAGCAGTCGGTAACGATACCACTAAAAGTACACGATACTCGATACCAAGTCGATACCACGGGGGTAAAAAACAATAATACTTAAACATTAATTCATTTATTTAAACATTTTAACACTGCAAAAATACAAATAATAAATAAAATGAAATAGTTTAGTATTACAAAAAAGATCAATACACTCAACATTTTAAAGGCACAACTTTACAATTGCATTACCCAGCCATTTGAAGTTATGGCTTCTTGATGAAAAGTGGCACATAGCCTTTTAAAACAAAAATGTACTTAGAATTAAAATAACTGTTTAAAATATATATAAACATAAATAGGTCAGCATGCATATGTTAGTATGAAAACCACTGGCTAGGCTCCAGCTATTAAGTGCTTTGAAAAGCGTCTGTTAAGGTTGGCTGTGTTAATGTTTTCTGACTTTGCTCCTGCTGCTGCATCTGATGTACATCCTCATCTGGCTGATACTGGTTAAAAAAGGGACTTTAGTTATCAAACATACTGTCTGACAGTGACTAATAAAACAGTAGAGGCTGCAGGTGCTAAGATGCACTTACAAACGCACACACACCTATCTGAATGTAACATTAGTTCAAAATTCTAATACTGGCATACTGGCAGGCCGAAATAATTTTAAAAATATAATTTTTAAATAAATAAATAAAAAACATTAAAATAAACAGGTTAATAAGGTTAATAAGGATTATCCGCGGATGATGAATACACAACATACAGTATGAACAAACTGTTAGCTCTCATTTAAATCTACACGATCACAGCTCATTTAAAAGCCAGTAACTTTATGTGTGCACATGATCATGCGCAGCGCTCATGCTTTCAGAGTTGTGCACTCTGCCTGCCCCCGTCAATTCCGGAAGAATTGCATCCTCGCTAGTCACTACCTTCCGTACCATCAGTACTTACACTACTGAAGTCAGTACAAGTAGCGGCAGGATTTTAAAATGTTTATACCGACTTGGTACCATAGTAAAACAAAACAATATCTGTAAACTAACAATTTGACTGTTATTTTAAAGGGTTGTAAAGGGTTATTTAAAATTTTATCCATGAGCTTTCAGGACCATTTCATTTTCAAGGTCCAGAAAAGTGGTAAAGACACTGTTAAAATAGTGGATCAATAGTGATCATAGTGGTTCAATCCTAATTTTGTGAACTTCAAGAATACGTTTTGTGCACAAAAGACACAAAATAACGACTTTAATTAATCAAATTAACATATTCTTCTCTTTCCTGTCTGTCTCTGACGCGTGTTCACGAGGGCACCCCGAAGCATGCTGTGCTGTGTTCGAGTCTTTTTGTCAACTTGTTTTCTTTCAGTTAAGACTGGTTTTGCTATTATTTTTGAAACTGATTAATCCTGGGCCTAACTGATCTGAGCTTATGTACCAGTTTTTGAGTAAAAAAGCATTTGTAAATAATTTTGGCAATATTAAACAAAATATGACAAAAGTTTGCACTGTTGGTGAGGTTTAATGTTTAACCAGAAGGTTTGTTTAGAAATGCTTTAATTTTGTACAAATTGGCATAGAGTCATACTTGTGGTGTTCCCGGTCAAAAATGACCGAACTGCCAAAGATAGCATATAAATCACTTATTATGCTATATTATCACTAAATATTAACTTTTGTCAACTTGTTTTCTTTCAGCTAAGACTGGTTTGGCATTTTGGGTTAGGGTTAGCAAACATCGACGTGTTTTTCTGTGAATGTAATATTTTTGGGAATTGTTTTTCTCTAGTGGATGTACTGTGTTTTGCTGTTCTTTTTCTTGTTTTCTCTCTTTCACATTCAGTGGAGGACTGTTGATTGAGCACCAGCTGATGCTCATTGTCGTTCTGCAGTGTGTGAACGTGGTTGAGTCTTGAAAGAAGCACACACTCAGATGTTTACATGCCTACTTATTGAAATTCATATCGGCATATCCCATATTATGAGCTTAACCACATTATTTACATCAAATTATTGGGTTTGCATGAGGTAAAATATAATCACAGTATTGCCAAAATGCCATTATAATCGCATTATGAGGGTGCATGTAAACATAGTCATGGTCAACATAGTCTCTGGAGTGGATTATGTCCCAGAGTAAAACTATTAAAGGAAATTAGGTTATTCCCATGGGATCCTGACACACAGGCACATTACGCACCCACTACAGGGCAGCCTGATACTGATATGAAAAAGCTAAAAGAGCATATCAGCCAGATCCTGATGTTTATTTAGATTAAACTGGAAAACCTAGAGGCATTCTAAGTAAGTTTAAGGCAGGAAATGAAATAAAGCAATGTTAAAGAATCTACGAAAAGAGCTAACCACTAATGAGGGATCAGATATGCATACTTGGTCATGGTTTGAATATCTCTTTAGCTCATGGTATGTTTGGTTAATTAAATTAGGCATAATGTGTGCAATAGCATTTGTTGTTTTTGCTTTCTTGTTTTGTTGTGTAATTCCCTTACTTAGATCTATGCTGTCGCAAGCTGCTGCCACATAAATGACTCTCCCTAAGCAGCATCATTAATATCATGAGCTTACTGATTATATGCTTGATATGCCCACTGCTGATTATGATATAGACAATAACACTTATGAAACTGTTAAATTTATTATCATAAAAGGGGTGTCATTGATTTTCTGTTTATCTATGTTTATGGCAGTTAGCGTACATGATTGTATTTCTTTTTGGGGTAAACATAGTTTAGTTAAAGTTTGCGAACGGAGATTTAAGGTAAGTTGTAGGGTAATGAAAGCATAATTATATGTATATATAACAACATTTCTTTAAATATACATAATAATATTTTACACATTATACAGTATTAACTGTAAGTATTATATTATTATACCCTTACGAAAATTACCCATGGTTTTACTACAGCAAAAAAAAAACATCGTTACTGTAGTTAAACCATGGTAACAATAAAAAATCCATGGTTTTACAATTCTTTGTCATTTTTCAACAAAAAAATTACGTTGTTCGCGACGACGCGAGGCATTGTGGGTTATTTGGTGCTGCGAATGATACATCACATGCATCCTCCGAAATCCTGTAAAAGAAGATAGCACTCGAAGGTCTCATTCGGAGTGTCCTACATGCTTTTCTAAAATGAGACAGCCTCGATGACGTATGCAGCCACACACCTTATGGGCACGATTTTTTTAAACTGTGGGAACAATTTTACAATCTGTAAGTAATGTTTATAAACTGAGTGAACGAATTACATCCGTGACCACAGATTTGCAGGTCTCCTTTTTTTCTCCAGGAGGTGACCTGGCAGGCTCCTTAAATATTACAGTAAATAACACGGCACAGTGGTACACCACATAGAGCACATTGCCTTTCATTGTGCGGTGCAGGCTTATTACAATATATCCACAATACTACAGCTTTACATAAACAAGACATAAAAAATGACACACCACGAGCCAAGTAAATCAAAACAAAAGGATGTGAAACGTGAAAGTGAAATAACGAAAACACAATAAATTAACAGCGAGGAGAAACATACAGTTACTGCATATAAAAAGTCATATAAACAAAGCTGAATCAACTGAGCGAAACTCAAACTTACCGCCTCTATTTCCAATACATTAACTAATGGGGACGCAGATACAAGACTGCGGCTGTCTGGGGATTCCGCCATTACACAAAAATCAGCTCGCATGTATCTTATCCTATCATCTATATCCTTTGTTTATCTGCTCTAGTCCCACTGCTTGCTAGCAGCAGCAACAGTCTTCTGTGGACTTACGGGCAGGTTCAAAACCAAGTAAAGAGGTGCATATCGCCACCTACTGTGCTGGAGGTAGTGATGGCACTTTGCAATGCACTGCTTCATGAAGCTTCCAAGCCTTTACGAATCTTCCATTTTGAATCCCTGCTTCGGAGGTATATATATAGGTATATAATACCTAGACGCGACATTGGTGTATACTGCAGTTTTTCTCTCCAAATGCCAACCTACTGTTACTAGTTACTGGTAATGTTCAAGTTCATTTGTATAGCGCTTTAACAATGTAGCACTGTTTCAAAGCAGCTTTACAGAAAAATAAACAGAATGACACGAGCAGGGAAATATAAAGGCTAGCTTAATAACTCATATCTAATATCAGCAGTCTCCTAGTAAGCACTCCAACACTCCATATATGGAAAAAGAAACCTTGGGAGAGCCCACTTGGAGGGTCATTTCTCCTCTGACGCGTCACAGCTGCAATCAGTAATTTGATAAAACTGATTTGATTTAAGGTGATGTACTGAATTTACTAAAATTTGAAGCTATGTAGGTCTGAATTTTGAGTTGGTCTGGATTAATTCAATTCAATTCAATTTTATTTGTATAGCGCTTTTCACAAAGGTCATTGTATCAAAGCAGCTTTACATGTAATGACAGTAGTGATGGGTCGTTCTTGAACGATTCGTTCATTTTGAACGAATCTTTAATGTGACTCGGGAAGAACGAGTCGTCTCTGGGAGTGATTCGTTCAGTCGCGCATGCGCAACATCCTATAGAGTCTTCGGGTTTGAGTCGTTCGTTCATCACGTGACAGCCCCATAAGCTAAACCAATGCAGTCAGAGCCGGAAAGAGAATTGATTAGTTCATCTCTCGAGTCTTCGGGTTTGAGTCGTTCGTTCTTTTGTCACGTGACCACTTGCCGGATCAGTAAAATACTATAAAGTAAAACTGTATTTTTTGTATGTTGGATCATATTTAAGAATTATCATAGAATTATCCAAATATGTGTAATACGCATTTTCCTAGAAATAAAAATGGTCTGTTCATTTCTGTCACTATGTATTTGTTACTGTTTCTTGAGGATCTGTGTTATTTTATAAATAAATAAAATCCTGTTATAAATAAAATATTGATTGATTTGTCCTTTCACTGTCTTTGTCTATCAATAAACATATAATATAACTATATAATAAATTATAGATTAGACTCTATATAATATATAGAGTTAAATAGAAAATTAAATTAAAGCATAACCAACTCTTTATTATCTTTATTACTACATTCAGTATTATGGAAAGAACCATCATGACAGAAATTAAAAGCAATAATTTGAGACCAGAAATGCATCACATAACTATGCGAGTAAATAATAATAATAATAATGACTATGCACCCTTTTGTAAGGAAGGTGGTAAATTAACTAATTTCTCTGCTCAATAGCCGTCACATCACGTGACAAAAGAACGAAACGACTCAAACCCCAAGACTCGGAGATGAACTAATCAATTCTCTTTCCGGCTCTGACTGCATTGGTTTAGCTTATGGGGCTGTCACGTGATGAACGAGCGACTCAAACCCGAAGACTCGGAGATGAACTAATCAATTCTCTTTCCGGCTCTGACTGCATTGGTTTAGCTTATGGGACTGTCACGTGATGAACGAACGACTCAAACCCGAAGACTTGTCAGATAAGAGGTGAGCCAGGTAAATGATGAATGAATCTTTTCTGTTTCTTATAGCATTATAGATCAACGTTTGCATAAGTAGTAGATGTGTTAGGGAAGTAGCACGTAACATTTTAATTATATTTTGCTAAAATGAACGAAATGACTCGAAAAAAGATTCGTTCATTTTGCTGAACGAGACTCAAAGGTCCGAGTCAGTAAAATGATCCGAACTTCCCATCACTAAATGACAGATAGCAGTCAGTGGTCAGGGATTCAAAAAAACTCTTTAAGAGAGAAAAAAAAACCTGACATGACGTGTTATAGTTGCAATCCGTAGCATGTGCAATCCGTAATAAAGGACACAATTTGCCATTGATCGCATCTATAACTCGCTATGCAGTTTACAGGATACAGAAGCAGACATTGTAGGATACAGAAAATCACTTTAGAGAGTGAATAAAAATGTTATATGTTAAGTATAATGTGGTAGATTTGATTTTAATTTAACAGGTGCAGGAGGTTGTCCTGGGTAGTCGTCATTTAGCAGCACTAGGATGGACATCAGGTGGGGCAGTGTTGTGCCAGCTGGAACTCATTCCTCGGGATACCTCGGAGAAAGGGAGAGGGGGATAGAGAGAGAGAGAGAAGGAGAGAGGAGGAGAGAGATAGAGGGGGACAAAACAGAATAGCATTAGCGTAGCAGCCGTTCCTATGTAGATGTAAGCAGTTATATGTGATAACACATGCAGTATGTAGTATGTGTGTGTGCCCGGTTCCAGTTGAGTTATGAACTATTGCGGCCTTAGAGAGTAATAATTATTAGTAGTGATTTAATTATTATTATTATTATTATTATTATTATTATTATTATTATTTAATGTATTATTATTATACATATATGCAATATACATATTACTATTATCAATCTATTACTATTATGATATTATATTAGGGTACTATTCACAGTATTTATTTATGATTTACTTTTTTGACTGTTGTTCATAGTTATTTATATAGTTATACTATTGTACCATAAGCGGAGTTTCACTTTCGTGTTCGGGCGCATGATGATCTACCTACCAGGTAGGTCAAAAGCACTGATATCGGTTGATAAATTGAAACGTTTTATTTGTAAACTCGAAAAACCGCAGCTCTACCGTTTAGATGCACGTTAAGGGGGTCGCACACCGAACGAGAAACGTCGTGTCACGTCTCGCCACGTCTTTAAAATTCGAACACATTGTTCTCTATTAAGTGTACGCACACCGGCAGTGCCATTCGGCGTCTGTCCGCAGCGCCCAGCTACGACTCAGGATGCTGTTCAAATTCCTGCCGCGCCACAGAGCGCCATCTGCATAGTTTTATATTAAATAACATCATATTTGTCTCAAATCATCGTTAATACATTATACCAAGATGCCACTGCTGCAAAATACTACTTACATTAGTTTTACAGTTTGATGTATAATAAACCTAGTCCTATTAATCTTATTTTCTCTTAAGACATTTTTACATACGCAAAAGATTACAGCATAGGCCCATGTAGCGTTCATAAAAGTACGAACATGTTTAAAAACGAATGAGCATATTTATGTTGTCACGTGTGTGTCGTGTTCCACCCTGCACCTCCCTTCTGAACTACACTTCCCATAATGCATTGCACCTCACCGCACCTGTTCCCCATCACTAACAGCCATCTTGTGATCACCTGCACCTGTTCCCAATCACCCGGACTCTATTTATACCGTGTTTGCTGTATGTCATTGTTCGGTATTGTTGTTTTTTTGCGTGTTGTCTGCTTGTTAATATCTGTGCCTGTTTTGGATTCCTGTTCTCTGCCTGTTCTGATGCCTATGATCTCTCTGCTTGTTCCATTGGATGTTTGTTGTACCTGAATTCGTCCACCCAGTAAACTTTGTTAATGATTGTGAATCCCTTTGTTTGACTCTTCCCTGGATCGCTAACAGTGTGTCTTTATGTTTACTGACTTTTATCAGAACACTGTCAAAGTTATAGAAGATGTCGTTAGAAAACGTTATAACATTTAATCATACGTGTTCGCATTTGAAATTACAGGGTTTCTGCAGGTCTTATAAATATGTTTCACGAGTTCGCCTTTACAGATAATAAGCAAGCGTAATAGTTATGCGAATTTGGCGTGCTGTCCGGGGGAGGGCCCCGAGCTCGGCAGTTCTTCCCGAACCCGGAGCGCTCCCCCCTGTCCAGGGAGGGCTCTGAGCTCGGCGCTTGCCCGAACCCAGAGCGCTGCCCCCCAAAAAGCAATAAGCGCAGGACAACAGCCAGAGCGGGGCAAAGTGGCCCCCCAAAACTGCAGGGCATGATGTGCTATAAGAGCTAGGGATGCTGGCGTCGCTTAGAGAGTAGATGCTACGGCGGAGAGAGCGCGTGTGCCGCTGCGGCGGTAAGATAACGGAAGAGGCTCCTGCGGGAGAGTGCACTGCTGCGGCAGTATAGAATAACGGGAGAGGCTCCTATGGGCGCGTGCACTGCTGCGGCAGTAGAATAACGGAAAAGGCTCCTATGGGCGCGTGCACTGCTGCGGCAGTAAAATAACGGAAAAGGCTCCTGCAGGAGACGGCGCGTAGTGTCGATTTAAGGGATGCTTGAGATGAGGTTTGGGTGATGATTTAAGGGAATATCAGCTCTGAATAGGGAGGTACTGGGGTCGGGAGCAGCTCCGCCTTGGGTGCCAATAGCCTGAATTTCTGGAAGGCAAAACGGTAGAGAGAGTCGCGATTTGGTTGTGTGAACCGGGAACGTGCTTTGTGGTTAAAATGAATTGGTCGCAAGCAGCAATCCAGATCAAGCGTCGTAGCAGCGACATTAATGCGGGTGAATGAGATCGATCTTTATTAACGCAGTGCACGGTGGCCTCGTTGTCGCAGAAAATTAGAATGCTAGTGGCAGACCACTCTTTACCCCACAAGCGGGCTGCGACGACTAATGGATAAAGCTCGAATAGGGCTGAGGATTGTGGCTGCGGCAGATTCAGCAGCTGCGGGAGCCACGTAGATGCGAACCAGCGACCTTGATAAAATCCTCCAAAACCGACGGAGGGGGTGGCGTCGGTAAACAGTTGGATATCGACGGGGGAAGAAATCAAGTTTTTGTAAAAGAACGACAAGCCGTTCCATTGTCTAAGGAATGATATCCATAAACCGAGCTCGTTGCGGCACGCGTCGTTTAGTAATATCCGGTCCTCCAGTGCGAGGGCGGAGGACGCAAGAACGAGAAGATGAGAGATAAAAGGACAGCCCTGTGGGATGATGCGCATCGCGAAGTTTAAATGACCGAGAACGGATAGCAGCTCGCGTTTGGAGCAGCTTGAGCTTTCGATAAGAGAGCAAGCGACCAGAATCGTTCTGTCAATTTTTTCCTTGGGTAAGGAGGCCTGGAATTTTTGGGAATCGAAGTTAATACCCAAAAATTCAATAGAAGTGCTTGGGCCCATAGTTTTGTCCTGGGCGAGAGGGATCCCGAGTTCGGAGAAAACTCTCTGGGTTATTGAGAGGTGCACGGCTGGGATGGCATCGGGAGGCGAGATGCACTGCTGCGGCAGTAACATAATGGAAAAGGCACCTGAGGGTGCGTGCACTGCTGCGGCAGAATAGAATAACGGAAAAGGCTCCTATGGGCGCGTGCACTGCTGCGGCAGTAGAATAATGGAAAAGGCTCCTATGGGCGCGTGCACTGCTGCGGCAGTAAAATAACGGAAAAGGCTCCTGCAGGAGACGGTGCGTAGTGTCGATTTAAGGGAAGCTTGAGAAGAGGTTTGGGTGATGATTTAAGGGAATAGCAGCGGCATTAATGCGGGTGAATGAGATCGACCTTTATTAACGCAGTGCTGCATAGTTTTGTCCTGGGCGAGAGGGATCCCGAGTTCGGAGAAAACTCTCTGGGTTATTGAGAGGTGCACGGCTGGGATGGCATCGGGAGGCAAGATGATTAAGAAATCGTCTAGAAGGTGGATTAAATAGGGGATAGCGTAGTTATTGTTACGGTGCTGGGTGGAAGAGAACAAGACAACCAGGAGTAACGGTATCAAATGTTATTTACTGAATAACATTTCCATACAGGAGGCTCAGGGTCAGGGTCAGGAGGCTCGGGGTCAGGGTCAGGAGGCTCGGGGTCAGGGTCAGGAGGCTCGGGGTCAGGATCAGGAGGCTCGGGGTCAGGGCCAGGAGGCTCGGGGTCAGGATCAGGAGGCTCGGGGTGAGGGTCTGGAGGCTCGGGGTCAGGGTCAGGAGGCTCGGGGTCAGGGTCAGGAGGCTCGGGGTCAGGGTCAGGAGGCTCGGGGTCAGGATCAGGAGGCTCGGGGTCAGGGCCAGGAGGCTCGGGGTCAGGATCAGGAGGCTCGGGGTGAGGGTCTGGAGGCTGGGGTCAGGGTCTGGATGCTCGGGGTCAGACTGTGGCGGCGGCGGCCGCTCTGGCGAAGACTGGAACTCAGAAGCGCCGGGGACAGGGGACTCAGAAGCGCCGGGAACAGAGGATTCAGAAGCGCCGGGAAAGGGGACTCAGAAGCGCCGGGAACAGAGGACTCAGAAGCGCCGGGAACAGGGGACTCAGAAGCGCCGGGAACAGAGGACTCAGAAGCGCCGGGAACAGGGGGCCCTAAAGGAGACAGGAACTGGGGACTTAGGGGAGACAGGAACTGGGGACCTAGAGGAGACAGGGACTGGGGATCCAGAGGAGACAGGGACTGGGGACCTAGAGGAGACAGGGACTGGGGACCTAGAGGAGACAGATACTGGGGACCTAGAGGAGACAGATACTGGGGACCTAGAGGAGACAGGTACTGGGGACCTAGAGGAGACAGGTACTGGGAACCTAGAGGAGACAGGTACTGGGGACCTAGAGGAGACAGGGACTCATCACTAAAAGATCTACCACCTCCCTGTGTGGAAACCAATCGACATGAATCTCCAGTCACTGGAGGCCCAGAACTGCCCACAGTCGCTGCATGCTGGCCCTGGATCGCTAGATCGCAAACCCTCTGGCTGGCGAGTTTACCCGCCGAAGGCAAAAGCTCTGCATGTCCACGGGACTGGCTGGCAGGCTGACTGGAAACTAGGCGTGTGGAACTAAGCTTGGGATACGTAGGAGAACCAAAAGCTAGCTGTCTAAATGTTTCCTGAGATTGGAGGGAGCCACCGAAACCGCCACTCGTGACCTGAGAGGAAAAGCGACTAGAGCCTGCTAAAGTAGTGCCAGAACTGCCCTGAGAGCTTGCAACACTAGTCTGCTGAGACTGCGGAAGATAACCACTGCATGCACTACTATCTCCCCGAGAGGACACAAGCTGAGCAGATGTGCCCGTTTGAGGCCCAAGCAGAGAAGTTGGCGAGTACTGGCTATAAAAACCTGGATCACTTGTGGACTGACTAGAACCTAGCTGTGAGGAACTAAACTTGGAAGGAGATCCAAAAGCAAACTGGCTAAAGGTACCTCGAGACGGAACAGGGCCACTGAAACTACTAGCGCCTTTTACAGTAGTGCTAGAAACACCCTGAGGACTAGCAACATTGATGGCCCGACTGGAAGTTTGGAATGTGACGGATTTAGAGTCTCCAAAAGAGCTAACCCGAAATTGGGCAAGGGTACCAGTATAAGCACCACTTCCTCCCTGGGGAGATACAAACTGACTGGAAAGTCCCGTTTGGGGTGATGTAATAACTTGTGCAACTGGTCTATATAAACCCTGATTGCTCCCAGATTGGGTAGAAACATCTTGGGGTGAAGTTGCTGCAATATTTACATACTTCAGAGCAGGAGCAAACTGAGCAAAGGCACCCTGAGGCTTGGGAAAGAGAGATCCCCATAGCTACTGCCGGTCTGCACTGGGCCATAACTAGAAGTTGCAAACATTGTACTTGACTGACTTGGAGCACTGGACAAATACACACTTGTGTCACTTGTGGGCTGACTAGAAACCCCCACAGATAATGAGCTAAGCTTGCTAGTAGTCAAAGTACTTGGGGAATACCGAGTAGGGATATCTTGAGATGAACCACTGTAACTACCACTCACTTCCTGCTCAGACACGGGTTGCCCAGAGCTTACTGGCTGTTCTGGTGTAAGGCTGCCTTGAGATAAAACCAAACCTTGAGCCTGGATGGGAGGACTGAAAGACAAGCTCTCAGCAGAGGGTATGGGTAACACAGCTTCTGTAGATTGAGGGAAAGAACCTAAAGAGTATAGGCTGGGAAAACCCTTGTCCCTAGCAGGTTGGCTAGAAACCTCATATGTTGAAGACACGAGCTGTGTAGCAGCTTCTGGAGCAAACTGACTGGAAGGTCTTAGACCAACATTACTGCCTACACCCAGGAGAGGAAAGTTTTGGCTGGAACCACCTGCAGATTGTTGCACAGGGCTGGTTTGAGAGGAGGCAGCAGAATACTGGCTTGGAAAACTCTGTCCACTGCTTAATTGGTTTGCAATACCTGGAACAGAAGAACTGGTGTCACTTGAGGGCTGGCCAAACCCTTCTACAGGTGAAGCTCTAAGCGTACTAAGGGTCACTGAACTACATGAATGCAGGGTAGGGCTTGCTTGAGATGACAGAGGGAAGCAACTGGAGGGGGCGACCATATGAGCGGAGTTTGGGTAATCTGAGACAGAGTCTGGGGATTCGGGGGAATCTATGACAGGGTCTGGGAATTCTGAGGAGTCTAAGAAACAGTCTGGGAACTTTGGGACTCCTAAAACAGAAACTGGGAACTCGGGAAACTCTAGGGTGGAGTCTGGGAACTCGGGAAACTCTAGGGCGGAGTCTGGGAACCCGGGAAACTCTAGGGCGGAGCCCGGGAACTCGGGAAACTCTAGGGCGGAGTCTGGGAACTCGGGAAACTCTAGGACGGAGTCTGGGAACTCCGGGGCGGAGTCTGGGAACTCCGGGGCGGAGTCTGGGAACTCCGGGGCGGAGTCTGGGAACTCCGGGGCGGAGTCTGGGAACTCCGGGGCGGAGTCTGGGAACTCCGGGGCGGCCCTCTGGGCCGGAACATAGGACTCTGGATCGGCCATCTTGGCCGTGGCGAAACACTCAGCGGCGGCCATCTTGGCCGGAACATGACTCTTGGAAACGGCCCTCATGGCCGGGACAGGACTCTCGGAAACGGCCCTCTTGGCCGGGACAGGATTCTCGGAAACGGCCCTCTTGGCCGGGACAGGACTCTCGGAAACGGCCCTCTTGGCCGGGACAGGACTTCGAAGCGGCCCTCTTGGCCGGGACAGGACTTCGAAACGGCCCTCTTGGCGGGACAGGGAAGCGGCCCTCTTGGCGGGACAGGACTTCGAAAGCAGCCCTCTTGGCGGGGACAGGACTCTCGAAACGGCCCTCTTGGCGGGACAGGACTCTCGGAAACGGCCCTCTTGGCCGGGACAGGACTCTCGGAAACGGCCCTCTTGGCCGGGACAGGACTCTCGGAAACGGCCCTCATGGCCGGGACTTGACTCTCGGAAGCGGCCCTCTTGGCCGGGACAGGACACGGGGGAGCGACCATCTTAGCAGCGTCAGAACCCTGGGGCGGCCATCGTGGCCTACGCCAGAACCCTGGGGAGGCCATCTTGGCGCGACAGAACACGGGGAGCGCCATCTTAGCAGCGCCAGAACCCTGGGGAGCGGCCATCGTGGGCTACCGCCAGAACCCTGGGGAGCTGGCCATCTTGGCCGTGACAGAACACGGGAGCGCCATCTTGGCAGCGTCAGAACCCTGGGGAGCGGCCATCGTGGCCACGTCGGAACCCTGGGGAGCGGCCATCTTGGCCGAGACAGAACTCTCGGAGGCGGCCATCTTAGCCGCGGCAGAACTCTCGGCGGCGGCCATCTTAGCCGCGGCAGAACTCTCGGCGGCGGCCATCTTAGCCGCGGCAGAACTCTCGGCGGCGGCCATCTTAGCTGCAGAACTCTCGGCGGCGACCATCTTAGCCGCAGCAGCACTCTCGGGCGGCGGCCATCTTAGCCGCTGGCAGAACTCGGCGGCAGCCATCTTGACCGCGGCAGAACTCTCGGCGGCGACCATCTTGGCTGCGGCAGAACTCTCGGCGGCGGCCATCTTAGCCGCGGCAGAACTCTCGGCGGCGACCATCTTGGCCGCGGCAGAACTCTCGGCGGCGGCCCTCTTAGCCGCGGCAGAACTCTCGGCGGCGGCCATCTTAGCCGCGGCAGAACTCTCGGCGGCGGCCATCTTGGCCGCGGCAGAACTCTCGGCGGTGGCCACCTCGATCAGACGACGGAGAGGCTGACACCCACAACTGGCCAACACCCAATCCATGCAAGCCTCCAAGCCTCCAGACGGTCCCCATCCGGACAGCTTGGCCCATGACGCGTCGTTCAGACCCCACAGGAACAGACGCCTCTGGTGGTCTTCGGGGAGCCCCGAGGCCATCCCGCAAACGGCAAAGCACAGCGTGTAGGCCTCCACAGATTCCTCCTCCTGACCCCGATAGAGGAAGGTCTTTGCATGGGCGGCCTCCATTCTGGTGAGAGTGAGAGTGAGAGAGAGTGGGGAAACAAAACAGAAACACAAAAAGACAAAAAGACAAAACACAGACAATACTTCACCCTGTGTATTTTGGGTCGGTCGTACTGTTACGGTGCTGGGTGGAAGAGAACAAGACAACCAGGAGTAACGGTATCAAATGTTATTTACTGAATCTTCAACTCAGAGAAATTCCAGATACATCAAATAGAACAATTTTCAGATAACAGGATAATATAACCCACACACCCACATAGACTGACAGAAAACAACAACGACCGACAGGGGCTGAACAAAAAGGCAGACTATATATAATACAAACCATAAACTAATAATGACATAACACAGGTGCAGATGATAACACACAAACTAGTGAAAACGGGATAACTAATACAAAACAGGTGTGCTGGTGCAATGAACTATGGGAACTGAAGTTCTAATGAAAAGTACAAAAAGACAAAACAGAGTCCAAACAGGCAGTGGAACAGGCAGAACCGTGACAGTTATTAGAGAGAATCCAGCAGATTGCTTCTGACAGCATGTCAAAAATTTTTGGCCTGCTTTTACAGCCGAAAGTTAGACGGACAGAGAAGTAAAACTTGTCATGCCAATATATGCCGAATAAATGCCAAAAATTGGGGTGAATAGGCATCACTTTAAAGGCAGAGGTGATGACTTTGGCCAGCCAGGCGCTGCGGCCGGCGTCCTTGATCAAGGTCATGGCATGGTCAATGTCGTGGTAAGTGAGGGAGAATTCCTCGAGTGGTATGAGGCTGTTAACGCTTGGAAAAGGAGAATTGTGCGGGGAAGAACGATCGATTATGAGGCGCTTTTTTCCTGAGAATTTACGGGTAGCTACGCCGATGGGGCTCACGCGAAAAACGGTGAAGGGGGGAACGGAAAAAGGGCCGATCATAAAGCCCGCATCGATTTCTTTTTTAATTAGAAGGTCGACCGTGTTGGGTTCGGCGAGAGCGGACTGGAGATTTGGGCAAATGAGGCTTTGGGCAGGGATAATGCGAGCTCGGATTATTGCGAGGTAATCCCCGAGCTCGCATCGCCTGTGCGGAAAGGCAGTGCAAATTACCTTTGAAAAGCGGGTGAATGCGATGGTGAATTCTGGGAAAGTTAAAACTCGGGACTGGGTTTGAGCAGTGCGCTTGAGGGTGACGGAAAAGTCGCCGCAGTCGACTTGTCGCTCTGCGGCCGGAGGTGGGAGGGGTGAAAAGAGAGAAAAAAGATCTATATCCGCACCTGAAAGGATCTGTGTCCTGATGCTATCGGCCACGGGGGGCGGCTCCAGGGCTGGAGCGTTCGGAGAGGTAGGCAGGGGAGTGGCTGAAGCCAGTGTGAAAGTAGAGCGAGCGTGAGAGACGGGAGGGGGGAGGGAAGCCACCGGGTCCCCTTGCGGATGCAGCATCACACTCGGGGCTTGTAGGGAAAAACTGGGAAAAGCGGGGGGACAGAGGGGAGGGATGGCAGGTGTCAGGGCCTGCGCCGATAGCGGAGGCAGCTGACGCTGAGGCGGCGGTGCTTGGGGGCGGCGCCCCTGGCTGGAGGGAGACGTACAAAGCGTGGAGTTCCGCTTTCGTTAGCCGGCGGGAGAAGCTGGCGCCCTTGCCGATTAGTGCCTGCCTGAGGCCCAGCACGGTCCATTTCTCCACGGCGGGGACGGAGGGAAGGGCCGAAGCGTAGGAGGAAGTGGGTGAAGGTGTCTGGCGCTTGTAAGGCGAAGGTGAGCCTCTCGGTGTGGCGGAAGGTGCGGCGCGGGAGGTCCGGCGGCCCCGAGATGTAGCTGCGGGCTCGGATGTTGTGCCCCGCGGAGTGCTGGCGCGGCGGCCGGTGGAAGAGTCAGAAGACATAATCCAATTGGGTTTTCGTTCTCTGAATGGCAGCGGTGTAAAGCCGATGCCGAAACGCTAGAGAGAATGAAGGTAAGGCTGCTTGATTATTTTATAGAGGTTCTCTCTTGCGCTGATAGGGCAGACGCTGCGATTACTAATGATGAATTGGCCGGTTCAATTATCTGTGCGTGCTCCTCCCGAAATTAGTTAATCAAACTTCACTTAATTTGCCCCAACCTCCAATCTGCTATTGGCAATTGATCTTCGATCTTCTCCTTAAGAAAGAAACCGATGCAAACTTTATGATAGGTCCTTTTTCCATTCCCTCCTGTACTGTGTAGAGACTTGGCCGGGCCAACTGTTGGATTTCTTTAAGGGATCATAAAGTTACAACCAACAACAAATTCCTACGGGGGAAGTCAACACCAGAACCCCTTTTGGCTCCAGAAAGTCTGGGTTAAGTGATGACCTGCCGGTTGTTACTTAACTCAGGAGGACAGTTATGGTACCTCTCTAGCCTTTCCCAGAGAGGGTAACCCCCCAGCTCAACTCCCTGAGATTCTCCAGGCCCCCTGGAGATTTGCAGAGAGGACTAGAGAAGTACATTCCAAACACCTCAAAGAGACTCTTTAGGATGAGTGGGACAAAACTGCCCAATTTGTATCTATATATATATATATATATATCTATGTGTGTATTCCTCCATAATCACGTGATACCCTGCCATAGTTATTGCATGCATTTCAGTGTCATTGAAGTTTAACTTTTATGTCATGACAGATGAATGAATAACTATTGTTCTTACTTCACTTCTCTCTGTGTGTGGTATCAAAATGATCCACAAATTATTTCTAAATAATGATGCACAGTACATAGTCATGGCGTGCATCATACTCAATTTGCAATAAGTTTATGTGTTCGGTGCAAACAGGACATAAACCGTACCTGTGTAAATCATTTGTCACAGGGAAGGACAAAGAGATTTCTCCACAAGCAACCACGCCCTTTTGCCATTGGTCAAAAGACCTGACCGGGCGTGACCGTTGTGCCTTTAAGACCACAATGCATCGAACAACTCTTTGCTCAGAAACTTGGAATCTCTACAAAACTTCGTGGGACCTGCCCTTCTTCAGGACAGCTTTTCCGGCAATCTTACTTCAGCAGACTTCGACACTTCTCTGAAACTTCGGCTCTCGAACGGACTTAGCGAATCCACCGGGACACACTCTCTATTTCTCTCCTCCAAGACCAGGATTCTTGCCGACGTGACTAACTGTTCAATGCAAGTATCACTCAATTCAACAGGCAACAACTGCCCTTGGCTAACCAAGGTGAACTTTTTGTAGAGAAAAACCCGGTGGTTGTGTCCTGCTGAGTTAATATGCCATTCTTTACTCTTTACTCTAATTTTTCTATGCTTTATCTTGTGTGAATGTGTATGTGTTTGTGTTTGTGTTAGTTAATCCATATCATATCTCAGTAGCTTAGTTAATAAATATTCATTTGTATTCACTCATGATTGTCTCTGCTTAATGCTCATAACACATCCCTTAAACTGTGCGATACTGTTACCGGCTCCGTATGTATTACTGTATTGGGCATGGACCGTTGTTAATCAAGGCCAGAAGAATAACGCGTTTATAAGGTAATGCTACAAAATACATATAGTTAATAGTCTTTATCTGTAAGTATTTCCATTTGAGCCACAAGTAATTATAACCTGAAACTGAACCGTGTTTTAAATAACACCGTCTTAGTTTCACAATAACTAGTAGAGATGCTGGAGAGTGTTTTAAATAACACCATCCCCACAGAATCACTACAACTGTCTTTCGTGTCAGCCCCATCGGCGTAGCCACCCGAACATTTTCGGGTAAAAAACGCCTTATAATCGATCTCTCGTCCCCGCATAATTCCCCATTCCCAAGCGTTAACAGCCTCATTCCACTCAAAGAATTTTCTTTACGTTATCATGACATTGACCAAGCCATTACCATGATCAAAGACACGGGTCGTGGTACTTGGCTGGCCAAAGTGGACACCATTACAAAATCATGGTTTTGTAATGAAAGCATGTTTTCCAAGCAACTTAAGTGAGACTGAGTAGTGACTAGTGATTTCATTGACAATATGCAGCTGTTTTTGAATTAAACAACATTTATTGAAATTAGTGATTATATTAACGATACAGTCAGAAAACTTGTTTTGCAAGCATTTTCAGGGCTTTTCTGCATCTCTGGACGAGACAAAGCACAAACCCTTAGAAACCCTTCAGTCTGGATCATAAGATACAGATGTTTATGAATATGTGATGTTTTATTAACAAATCTCGGGAGGAGCTCGCGCAGACAATCAACGCGATTGATAAAAAGACGGACCAGACGAAGTAGGGCACTTCACCCACATTTTCAACCTCCAAATGCCCATACTCCCATATCAAACCCTCCTAGCCTATCTCCAGCTCAGGAAATCACAGGCCAAACTCACATCTGACCCTCTTTTTCACAGATGACACCAACCACCCCATCATTCGCTTGGTTCCAAAAGCAACCCAAGTCTGTTTTGCTGATCTTCCAGCCATTCATTCCACGTAGGCGCTGCAACTACAGCGGCCCAACCCAGCATCAGATCAAAGCACTCGGTCACTGGTCGTCAGAGGCATTCAAGAGCTACATCAGATCAGACCACTCCCATATCAAGGAAGCCCACCGAACCCTCATCAGCCAACCCCTCCAAAGCCAGTCCACACCCCCACCATCACCGAATTCACCCATACCAGCTCATCATACCCGCTCCTCCCCCCGCCACCTCATCCATATTTTTTCCACTGAAAAGCAGTGTCTGCTCCCGCAGGAGCCTTATGTGTATTGCCCCACTGCCACAGCAGTGTCTGCTCCCGCAAGAGCCCTATCTATTTTCCCTACAGCTGCAGCAGTGCCTGATCCTGCAGGAACCCTGTTTGTTCTTTCCCTACATCTGCAGGAGCCCTGATTGTTTTTCCCTACAGCCACAGCAGTGCCCGCTCCCACAGGAGCCTTATCTGTTGCCTTAAGCCGCAGCAGCCCTACAGCTGGACCAGTGTTTACTACCATCGAAGCCTCATCTGTATTTTCACACTGCCGCAGCAGTGCCTGCCCTATCTGTATCTCCCTACAGCTTGAGCTGTGAAAACTCCCGCAGGAGCAAACTCTCTCTTCTTTATCACCCCAGGCGGCGTCCAGCATCCTATCAGCATTAAGCTCTGCAGGTTTGGGGTGTGACCAAGCCCACTTTGGCTGCTGTCCTGTGCTAATTACCCTTTGTTTCTCTCCAGTCTTTCAGCACCCTGCCACCTCCCCGTCTCCTCACCATCTACCCGTTTTCTGGGGGGAAGCGCTCTGTGAGCCCTCCCTGGACAGGGGAGAGTGCTCCAGGTTCGGAAAGGATTGCAGAGCTTGGACCCCTCTCCCCGGACAGCACGCCAAATACGCATAACATTCCTCTGGCTTTATTATCTGCAAGGGCGAACTAGTGAAATTTACAGAATCATGCAGTTGTAATGAAAACATGTTTTCCAAGCAACTTTAGTAATACTGAGTAGTGACTAGCAATTTCATTGACTGTACATCTGTTTGTGAATAAAACAACAGCAGAGTTTGTGAATGCAATTTGCTTCTAATACTGGTGATTTTATGGAATTTAGTGACTATTTCTGTGAATAAAATGAGAATGTAAATGCATTTGTCATCTGAAGCTTGTGATTTTATTGCAATTAGTGAGTATATTAATAATACAGTCTTAAAACTTGTTTTGCAAGCATTTTCAGGGCTTTTCAGCAGCTCTGGACGAGACAAAGCACAAACCCTCAGAAACTACACTCTGCATTATAGGATCTATATCCTATAATGCAGAGTGTAGTTTCTGAATACATTTCAAAAATGTTTATGAATACATTTACAAAATCATGCAGATGTAATGAAAACTTGTTTTCCAAACGTCTTAGTCATACTAAGTAGTGACTAGCGATATCATAAACATTGTGCAGTTGTCCTTGAATAAAACACGAATGTTGTATGTGAATGCATTTTGCATTTAAAGCTGGTGATTTTATAAAAATTAGTGAGTATATTAATGATGTTGTCAGAAAACTTGTTTTGCAAGCATTTTCGGGGACTTTAAGCAGATCTAGAAAAGACAAACCACAAACCCTCAGAAACTACACAATGAATGTCAATGAATGCGATTTCAATGACATTGTGCCGCTGTTTGTGAATAAAACAACAGCGGAGTATGTGAATGCATTTTGCTTCAAGGCTTTTAAGCCAGTGGTTCTCAAACTTTTCAGCCAGCGACCCACAATGTAAGATAGACAAGATAGTATGTGGCTTTTTGGACTGCATGATCAAGTACGCCACTTCATAAGATACCTCCAGAGCATTAGCAGTAATTTTAACTTGTTGTGCATTTTGTTTTGAGCCTGTAATTCTTTCTCTTTTTGGCTAAAAAAGTCTGTAGACTTTTCAATAAAAGAAGGATGTTTTGTCTACAAATGTCTTTGCATTTTGCCTGGCTTCATACTTTCATGTGCAAGCACTTCTGTACATTTACATTTACATTTATTCATTTAGCCGACGCTTTTATCCAAAGTGACTTACAAGTTACCAGTGGCACACTGGGAGCGATTAGGGGTAAGGTGTCTTGCTCAAGGGCACCTTAGTTGTTTCCTGCTGGTACTGGGAATCGAACCAGCAACTATATGGTTGCTAGTCCAACTCTCTAACCACTAGGCTACAACTGCCCACTTGTACAGATTGCACATTGGGGATAATCTACATTGTTGACAGTAGAGCAAGTAGATTCATACTTTATGAATTCTTCTTGATATTTTTACTTTGGTCTGACGGAGTTATTGCTCTTGTGGGCAAACTGTCCACAATTTTCTCAACATTTTTTGATTTGCGAATTACAAATTAATCTATGTAAAGAGCCACCCATCGGCCCAACGACGGAATCCAATGGCGTGGACGAAGGTATCAGCGCATTCAGCCTTCTCTTAATGCAGTTAATAGAATTGACTTCGTTCATAAATAAAATCTGACTCCAATTTTAATATTATTAATTTATCTGATTATTTCAATTAACTGTTGATCACAATTTGGATTTAGATTCTTTAACTTCTCATACTCATCATTCGTTCATTAGGGACCCACGTTCATACAACTTGCTAAGGCAGGTGATAGACATAAATCTGGGAATTCTGGTGAATGTGCTCCATGCTCCATTCAACATCAAAACCCCAGTCTGATCTTATCCTGAACGCAATCTCCTGCGGTAACACCAGACTCCTTCTAATCTACTGGAAATAACCATTTCTGTAGAAGTTTTAAATGAATCAATAATAACAATTTATTATGCCAGGCAGGTAAAACATTAATTAAACAATAGAATAAACTATACAAATTTAGTTTCAATGTATAGAAGTGATCAACAGAATATACAAGTTACAAATGCAAAGTCATACCTGACAATAGGGACAACACACCTATGGTGTGGGAAGTTCTGATTACAGAATGCTTCCCCGAGCATTTTGCCAAGCCACCTTTTACACACAGATGAGACAAAGAGTCATAAAATGTTAAACTAGAATTAGTTGGTCAGTTTCTCGTGACCTAAAGGGATACCCAACTGAGATCATCAAACTATAAAAACAGAGCCCTAGGGAAAACACACACAGAGCAGGAGTGTGTACTTTCTCCCAAGTTTTTTTTTTCAAGTTTTTAACGTTCTTGTTCATTCTGTTCTATAGTTATATAAATTAGACCTGTTTACCCATCGCACCAAGACCTTTAAAATGATACCAAACATGAAGTTAAAACCTTATTGACATCACAACATACACACATACACGTTTGGTAACTTTCCAGTCTTCAGAATCTGAGGGGGAGAGAAGCAGGAACTTAGAAAGAGGACAGTGCATGTATACTGTATCAGCACCACCTGGGGAGATGCAGGAGACTTATCTCCCGAGAACTGTGGAAAATATTCTTTAATGACTAACATCTCTGTTTTATTATTGATTTAATGTTTAAAGCTTACATATATAATCATTCCATATTAATCAAATATATAACCAAGCAATTGATTCGTGCATATACTTAAGCCAGGAAGTGAGGACATGATAAATATGATAAATGTGTTGAGTCTTAATCTGTGAAGAATTATAAATAGGTACAGGATGTTGCCGCCCCCAGTAAAACCGTAAAGGTCGAGGCTCAACGGCTCTGAGGAAAGAAATGGTGAAAACAACACCAAATTAGGCAAGGGGCCAAAGATAACGTGCTGATTGGAGGGCAGATTAAGGAGGTCCCGGGAGGAGTGGACAGAGAATGTGTTATGTATAAATATGTGAAACTTATAGCAAACTGGGTCTTCTAATTGTGAGTTGTCGAGTTGGTTTCGGTTTGTCACTGTGAGGAAGACCCAGCGCGCTGAATTCTCTTCATATCTGATTAATAAACCTCAATTATTATAACCTTATCTCGTCTCCGTATATGAGATTCTGAACACGCTAGGACTGCCTTTGTAAAAGTCCAACAATTGGTGACCCCGACGTGATCTCGCAAGGAGGAGACGGCGTTTTCGCCTTTCATCCCCGAGGGAAAATCGAGACGGACTCAGGTTCAACACAAAAGGGCGCCCTAAATAAAAGGTAAGCAGAAACCTGTTTAATTCAAATTCTGCATATTGACTAAAACCAAATTATTGTGTTGAACTTGATGAACATCTCGATGTAAGTATAGTTAAAATGAATAAGAGGTTTATGGTAAAATCTGATGTGAAGAAGAATACAAGTTGAATTGAAGTTGAGTTGTGTAAAAGTCCGTAAGTCTTGTAAGGAAGTAAATCGGACGAAGGGTTGTAGCGGTGGTTACAATTCCTTTGGGTTAAAATCCCTCGGTTAAAGGACCGAAAAACAGTGTTGTGTGTAAAAGTCCGTAAGTCTTGTAAGGAAGTAAATCGGACGAAGGATTATAACGGTAGTTATAACTCCTTTGGGTTTAAAATCCCTCGGTTAAAGGACTGAAAAATAGAGTTGTGATAAGAGAGTGCACGATATAATTGTATAAGTCTAATTAATTGCATATGTAAGTCTGTGGCCAGTAGTGACATTGCTGTAAAACTGTGAATATATGTGTTTTGCTGTGTTTATTTGTTGAAGTGTGAATTTAAACTGTGTGTGAATTTAAACTGTATAAATAGTTGTACAAAAGCACTAGAGTAGAAAGACGGTGAAAGTTAAATACAGGAAGGGAGCGGTCGTGAAGAGATAAGAGGAAGTGAGATGACTGAGTTTGAAAAGGAGTGTGCGGAATACGGATGTCCGCCCGTAACTGAACAATGGAGTTGTATTACAGATATGTTATTTACGCAGGCAGAGCCAAAAAGACAGAAAGGAAGGAAAGAAAGTGGCTAATGCATGTTGGAGATTGATGTGTGGTGAGAACAGATGTTTGGAAGCAGAGAAAGTCAGAGTTCCACTGGCACCAAAAATTAGAGAAGTGGAAAAGAGAGCTCAGAATAAGTTGATTAGGCATACAAAAGAGAAAGATGCAGTAAAATTGTTCAGTACTATTGCGCATGGTCAAAAAACTGAAAAGCTGCAGAAAATGTTGAGAGTGTGGACGAGGATTGCATTGGTGGCTACGGCATTAACAATTACAACTTTGAGTAGAGGGAGCAAAGAGGAAGTTTGCAGGTCAGCAGCCAAGATGTAAAAGGAAGTTGAAGTAGGAAGCACTCAGACTACCTCATCCGCTCCTCCCATCAGTAAGCCCACGGCCACTGTTTCATATCCAGATTTGTGAACGGATGTAGTGGTGCTAAGGCACCATTTTGACAGTGGGTGATTCAAGATGCCTGTCGCGACAAATTTTGCCCGCCACACAATTAGCTGACTTAGAAAGACATGCTATCATAGAACTAGTAGTTTAGGACACACCACTGATAGACGTAACTACAGGCCCCAGTCCCCATTACAACATACCAACACATTAAGATTTATTAGGGGAAATAGAGGCAACATGGGAGGGGGCATCCAACAGAGTGCTATGTTCTGTGTGTGGTGCATCCGATTATTTGGGTAGAGATTGTCCACAGCGTGCATGGGACAATCAGGCCATTATAATGGTCCACCTGCAAGTGGGGATGGGGTCCCCGAGGAGGTGGTAACCAGGGTGGTCGTGGCAGGGGACCACATACCTCACACAACCCGAGGCAACAGCTCTCGTCATCTCCCAACCTCACGGGTTTCTATGCACCCAACATGGGGCCCGGAGATGGGGTGGAGAAATGTTGAAGGGCCCTCTGGTAGGGTAAGAAATGGCCAGGAAAAAAAAAAAAAAGAGCATTACGAGTGCACATTACTTGCGCAGCAGGTGTTGCCACATGCATTTCTGCACTCTTCACATGCCCCTATCCCACTGTTGGGACGAGATTTACTGGTAGAGTTGGAGCAGTATCTTACGCTCGCCAGGAGGAACTATTCTAATGCTAGCTCACAGATGGTTTACTTGCATACACATAGCAAATGCATCTTCCAATGTTATTCTTACTGCAGAGGGTATAGCGTGCTCATCATTCACATACACAGACATAGGTATTCCTTCCATAGGGCTTCAATTTGTGGCCGGGCATACTCAATCACGCTGCGCAACATATTGTACAACTATACGATTACTACCACATGGGCGAGGTTGCCAATTTGCTGTTAGCAGGCATGCATATTCAAAATGCGACCACATTTTCAGAGATGGTTGTTGGATTGTGGTCTGAGGGCCTCCTACACAGTAGTATAGTTGGAAAATAGTGCACATTTTAGGGGAAACTAGCGTTAACGGAAAGACGAGAGGAATGTGCTGGTTGCAATGGTGATGCAGTGTGCGAGGGTGAGAGAAGTGGATACCTATTTAAAAAAAAAAACAACACAACAAAAAGGAAAAACGGTTAGGATGCAATTGGCGTGCACTACAACGGCCACTATGGCACAGAGGTGGAGGCATGAGGCCACCAGGTATTGCTTATGCGCAAGCAAAACGTAGTGCAACGAGTGGGGTGTTGGGACGCTTCTGAGGTATTGCATCGCTCACCAAGCCAAGCCAAAGTGGAGAGAATGGACTTAACTCTGAAATTACGATTGGCTAAAATCTGTGCACAGACCAAATTGAATTGGCTAGCAGCTCTACCACTGGCATTAATGGCTACAAGATCAACTGTTAATAGAGTTTCTGGTTTAACACCTTTTGAATTGTTTACAGGCCGCAGATTCCCAGGACCGGCAGGAGTGCTGACCACAGAGTGTGTGGAACCATTGTCACACGCAGTGTATTTTGACAGATTAACTTCTCTGATTACGAGCTTTTCCCGCCAGGCACCACCAGAGGCATACCCAGAGGAGGCACCAACCCCTACCCAGACAGGTAAAGAGTGGGTGAGACTGAGAATCTTCAGGAGAAAGTGGAACGAACCACGGTGGTCAAAGCCCTACAAAGTTGCTGCAAGAACATCTCACTGCATCCAAGTGCACGGAAAAGGAGATACTTGGTTCCATTTGTCTGCTTGTGTTGATTGTGATCCACCTTCTAGGTCTCTATCAGATACCAGATTGGACCTGTCTTCGCAGGTCCAAGAGAGGGAGGATACAGAACGTACAGAACAGCAGGAACAAGCCTGTAATTTTCCAAATTCTGTAAATTCTAACTGTCCAAAACAGCAGATTCAACTTTCTTACCGAACAGGTGATCTATTTCTAACACCAGACTCAGAGCCATTGGCTCATTGTGTAAGTGCTGACTGTGCATATGGTGCAGGAATAGCAAAACAATTTAAACAGAAATATGGTACACGTAAGGTGGTAAGCCAAAACCAACAACCAGGTGACTGTGCAGTAACTAAAGAGGACGACGGCAGATTGATTTTTCATCTAATAACAAAACAAAATTTGAAAAAAAAAGATTTGCCAACTTATGATTGCTTTACAGTGAGTCTGACACACATGAGGAACTGGTGTGTGGAAAATAATATAAAAAGTGTATCCATTCCCCGGCTGGGGTGTGGACTGGACAGACTAGAATATCAAAGGGTAAAAGAAATTTTGAGTAAGGTGTTCACGGACGTGGACATAAAGATAACAATTTACTCCCTAGGTACCGAACGAGAAGACGTCTAAAAACCCGGGGAGCCGGTGTTTTCTTTTGAATTATTATTTTTTCCATTCTGTGTTTTTGTTTTTTGTCTAAGAGCTCATCTATTTTGTGTTTGTGTTTCTATTACATGAAGGGTATTGAATTTTATTATTACAAGTGTATTATTGTACTGTGAAGACGTATATCCACATTAGAAGTGTCTGAAAAGTTCATTTTATTATTTTGCTTTACCCGGTGTAGAGAGGGTGTTTAGCTTACCTTTAACCAAAAACAATATAAAAAACAAAAACCCTATTAGAAAAATGAAACTGTGGGAGAACTGGAGACTTTTGGGGGTAATAGGAGTGATAGCTTTAATAATAGTGGGCATAGCAATCATAGTGGAAGAATCCCATAAGGAAGAGGAGAAGAATGCTACTTTTGTGGTACACCAGAGAACCAAAAGATATATATTGGGAACAATACGACCCAAGGGCCATGATGAGTGTAGAAAAAGATATGGGGGAATAGAACTGGATTATTATGATAGCGCCACCACATCATACACGTTTGATCTGTGTGCAGTAATAAACTGCAAAGGCCAGAATAGGTCTTATAGACCATATGAACTATATGCATGCCATGAGTCATCACTTGACCAGGTGTGCAGGGAAGGACGGGACTTTTTTCCAATAATAGGGAAATGGTGCCAGAAATGGGGACATGTAGTAGCTTATACTGGGTCGTGGAAACGAGCAGGGGGGACCAAAGGGATAAATTTGCAAAGGGACTATAGTTTGAGAGAAAATCCTGTAACACTGTCAATAGGGCCATGGAAGGTGACTAAAGAAGAACGTATGTACCTAGTACTAGGAGTAGAGGTGACAGGAAATGGCCCCAAAGGATTGATTCGAATCAATAGAAAGACAGGTAATAATACAATGAAAAAACTAAGTAATGCAACGTTAACTAAAGAAAATCAGAAATCGGATAAACCATTAGTTGTGGAAATAGATTATACTAAGATGGACATAGAAGAGGTCGTAGAGAAAGCTGTAGGTTTTGGCAAGGATAATTTGTGGTTGACATGGTTGTGGAATACTGCTAGAAATTTAGGGATGGGAAATTGCGTAGCCTGTGCAAGTGCAAGACCCCAGATGGAAATAGAACCCGCCCCATTGATAAAAGAAGATGAGAGGGGTTACAATTGTATGCTAAATCTAACTAAAATGCAAGTAGTTGAGAATTGTAGTGTTTTGGGAGCGATCTTCCCACCAATGGAGGATACCTCAGTAGGATATTTCACCCCTAGAAAAGACGATTTTAATTGTTTTAATTTCACAGGCAATGGTATTAGTATTGGAAAGATCAGACCAGACTGGTGTAACACAACTGAGGATGCTCAGGTAAAAATGGGAAGACAGGCCAGGCAGGGATTGTATTGGTACTGTGGGGAAAAGAGATTGTATTACAAGATAAGATCCAACGGAGTTGGCGTGTGTGCTTTGGTGAGACTGAGAGCTCCAATATTGCTTGTAGGCCAAAGAGAGGGTGGCTCTGCAACCCGGGGAAGAAGGAGGAGGGATATTAGTGAGCTAGATGACTGGGATAAAGGTAATCCAACATACATTGACTCAATAGGGGTGCCCAGGGGAGTTCCGAATGAACATAAATTAGTTGACCAGGTAGCTACCGGTTTTGAAAACATACCGATTATTAGTGCTCTGTTTCCGGTCACTCCAAACAAGAATGTTGACAGAATTAATTATGTGCACTTTAACTTGATGAGAATAACTAACTTGACAAGAGCAGCTGAAAGGGTTAAAAGACCAATTGAAACCGACCTCATTAATGGCTATCCAGAACCGGATGGCTCTGGACATGCTGCTTGCAGAGCGGAGGCGTGTGCTCCATGTTTGGGAATCCTGTTGCACATTCATCCCTAATAACACTGCCCCGGACGGTCAGTAACTAGAGCATTGAATATGCTGGAAGAAATGTCTAAAACTATGCACGATCACTCAGGAGTGGAGAATCCACTTGAGGACTGGTTAACCCAAAAATTGGGGAAATGGAAAGCCATAGTAATGTCTGTATTAATGTCTGTTGCTACCTTTCTAGCGATATTAGTAACATGTGGGTGTTGTTGTATTCCATGTGCAAGGTCCCTATGCAACCGTATAATTGTTACAGCTATCGAGAAGAAGGACACCCCACCACCATATTCCATGCCTTTGTTGTCTGATGCTTATGTTACAGGTGGTGAAGATGAAGAAGAGATGGTGTGACCTCTCAAGAGGTCAAGAGAGGGAATTGTGGAAAATATTCTTTAATGACTAACATCTCTGTTTTATTATTGATTTAATGTTTAAAGCTTACATATATAATCATTCCATATTAATCAAATATATAACCAAGCAATTGATTCGTGCATATACTTAAGCCAGGAAGTGAGGACGTGATAAATATGATAAATGTGTTGAGTCTTAATCTGTGAAGAATTATAAATAGGTACAGGATGTTGCCGCCCCCAGTAAAACCGTAAAGGTCGAGGCTCAACGGCTCTGAGGAAAGAAATGGTGAAAACAACACCAAATTAGGCAAGGGGCCAAAGATAACGTGCTGATTGGAGGGCAGATTAAGGAGGTCCCGGGAGGAGTGGACAGAGAATGTGTTATGTATAAATATGTGAAACTTATAGCAAACTGGGTCTTCTAATTGTGAGTTGTCGAGTTGGTTTTGGTTTGTCACTGTGAGGAAGACCCAGCGCGCTGAATTCTCTTCATATCTGATTAATAAACCTCAATTATTATAACCTTATTTCGTCTCCGTATATGAGATTCTGAACATGCTCGGACTGCCTTTAAAAAAGTCCAACAGAACCAACACCTAAAGGCTTTTATTATTTTATAGCACATCTCCACTTGACCAGCTGTCTTACATCTATTTTTGCAGTTGCTGTTTCCATGTGCAGATGTGCGCTCACTGCGCTGTGGCAAAACCATAGACATATATATAATAACTAGACGCGACATTGGCCTCTGGATCGTACGTCAACGCCGAGGCCAAATTACTTTTCACATGACTGAAAAATAGTTTTTGGTTGTATTTGATCATTAAACCATTTTGTTGACACTAATGGCCATAAGAGTCAGACTATTAATAGCTAGTGATATCGCTATTTACCTGTGAGTCGAGACTTTTTTAATTATTTGAGAAATAGTTTAAGCTTTTGTCATATTTTCTATTATAAACTAAATTGCCTGGACCCGAGCTAACTTGCTTATATTGCAGTTTTTAACGCAAAATCGATTATGCCAACCCACTCTAATGTATTATTATTATTATTATATTGCTAATAATAATAATAATAATAAACAATTTACTTTTATCAATATATTACTGTTATGCCCTTTTTATTATGGTACTATTCGCTAAACAGTATTTATTTTATTGTTATTGTTGTTCTGCAATTGATTTATTTATTATTTATTTTAATGACTTTGATCCATAATTATTCATATAGTTATACTACTGTACATATTATTTGCAATTTCATATTAATACTATATTACAAATATATTTAATGCACTATTGTTGTACCAGAGAGGATCCATCAGTGATTGTTTGTTTTTGGAGTATATATCATTTTGGAGTATATCAACATTTTAATTCTGTAAAAAATACAGATTCACAGCCCGCCACTGGGATTTGTATTTGCCTTTTTGTTTTCTGAAAATTTTTTAAGATTCGTAATAATTAGTAGATTAATGAGATGCACATTACTATTTTACCAGTATTTAAAAGAGAATGAGGTATGTTCTGACCTGAAGCCCAAGAAAAACAAAAACTGAGAAAAACACAGAAAAGCATTTCCTCAGTTAGAAGACACTGAAATTAATTATATTAAATTAGGGATGCCTCCACAGTTCTTAACCAAAAAGTTAAAACGCCCAAAATATACACTACAAGTGTGCAGCTCTCGCAATTCCTTGTTACATTTACATTTATTCACTTAGCCAACGCTTTTATCCAAAGCGACTTACAAGTTACCAGTGGCACACTGGGAGCGATTAGGGGTGAGGTGTCTTGCTCAAGGGCACCTCAGTTGTTTCCTGCTGGTACTGGGAATCGAACAAGCAACTATATGGTTGCTAGTTCAACTCTCTAACCACTAGGCTACAACTGCCCAACTGCCTTGTTAAATAAATAATTTTCTAACTATCTTGCTGCACTCAATTTTACGTAACAATGATTGTTTTGGACACCAGGCAGGTCATAAAGAACTGATAGTTGATAAATAGTAACGGTTTATTTTTAATCTTGAAAAACCACCGCTCTATCGTTTTGTAATGATACAGAAGCAGGAACTGCCAGACTATAGACTAAAATCTTGTCTTTAGCAGGGCTAGGGCTAGAACCCACATCTCCTAAACACAGAGCTGGTATTCTTCCTGAGTGAGCTAACTCAAGGTTGAGAACTTTGAAACCCAAAAGGTATAAGAGGTATAAACTCCAAGTAGCTTTACTTGTAGAAGATCCAAAAACAAGGAACAAAGTACAAACAAAACCAGAAGCAAAGCTTCCAATAGTCACAAAAAGGGGAAATAAAACAAGCACAATGGCTTACAATAGACTCACGGTATGCAACAGAATACACAGGTAGGTAGGCTCAAGACTGAACAAAAAACAATGGCTAAAGGCAAACTAAAATAGGGCCCTACACAGGTGAGTAACATCACCAGTCGCTGCACAGTGATGTCATATCTTTGAGTTGCAAAAAATAATTGAATGTGAGAGCAGACGCCCTGTCGAGACAGGGGCCGAGGCCAGGGGAATGGAGACTTCACCCGGAGGTGGTGAGATTAGTCTGGGATATTTTTCTCCCAGCGGAAGTGGACCTCTTTGCGTCGATGACGCACTGTCCATTGTGGTTCTCCCTGACGCCTCCAGCCCCATTGGGGTTGGATGCCCTAGTACATCCGTGGCCGAGGCTACGACTGTACGCTTTTCCCCCGATCGCTCTGCTCCCAAGAGTTTATTGAAATTAGTAAGTATATTAGTGATTCAGTCAGACAATTTTGCAAGCTGTTTCAGTATTAGCAACTCTGGAAGAGATTAAGCACAAACTTTAGAAACTTCAGTCTGGATCATTGCATAAAGATATCTTTAAAATCATTTACAAAATCATGATTTTGTAATGAAAACATGTTTTCCAAGTTCCATTTCATTAACACTGTGCAGCTCTCTGCAAAATGAAACAAGAATGTAGTATATGGTTGAATATAGCATCTAAACCTGCTGTTTTTGTTGATATTAATGAGTATGTTAATGATTTAGTCAGAAAACTTGTTTTACAAGGGAATGAAGTGATTCAGAGTAGTGCATAGCGATTTCAATGACACTGTGAAGTTATAAATTATGTATATAAATCGAGAATGTAGTATATGCTATGCATTTACCATCTGAAGCTGGTTAATTTATTAAAATGAGTAAGTATATTAATGATTCAGTCAGAAAACTTGTTTTGCAAGCTGTTTCCGGGCTTTTCAGCATTAGCAGGTCTATTAAGCAACTCTGGAAGAGATGAAGCACAAACCATCAGAAACTGGACTCTGGATCATTCAAGTTACTTTAGTAATATTGAGTAGTGACTAGCTGTTTCATTAACACTTGTGCAGCTCTTTGTGAATAAAACAACAGCTAAGTGAGTGAATGCATTTTGCTTCTAAAGTTGGTGATTTTATTTAAATTAGTGAATATGTTATTAATGCAGTCAGAAAACATGTTTTGCAATCCCTCAAGGCTTTTAAGCAGCTCTGGAAGAGAAAAAGCAGAAACCTTCAGAAACCGCACTCAAGATAATTGGACACAGATTTCTTTAAAAACCGCAAAAAAAGCAGTTTGAGTGCTCTTAAGCAAGCTCTGGAAGAGAAAAAGCAGAAACAGCACTCTGGATAATAGGACACAGATCTCTTTAAAAACCTTCACAAAATCATGGTTTTGTAATGAAATCACGTTTTTCAAGTGACTTTAGTGATACTGAGTAGTGACTAGCGATTTCATTGACACTGTGCAGTTGCTAGTGAATAAAACAACAGCGCAGCATTTTGCTTCTAAAGCTGGTGATATTATTTAAATTTGAGAGTATATTATTAATGCAGTCAGAAAACATGTTTTGCAAGCAGTTTGAGTGCTCTTAAGCAAGCTCTGGAAGAGAAAAAGCAGAAACAGCACTCTGGATAATTGGACACAGATCTATTTAAAAACCTTTACAAAATCATTGTTGTGTAATGAAAACACGTTTTTCAAGTGACTTTAGTGATACTGATTAAGTGATACTGAGTAGTGACTAGCGATTTCATTGACACTGTGCAGCTCTTTGTGAATTAAACAAAAGCGGAGAGAGTGAATACATTTCGCTTCTAAAGCAGGTGATTTTATATAAATGAGTGAGTATATGATTAATGCAGTCAGAAAACATGTTTTGCAAGCAGTTTAAGGGCTTTTAAGCAGACCTGGAAGAGAAAAAGAAGAAACCTTCAGGGACCGCACTCTGGATAATTGGACACAGATCTATTTAAAAACCTTTACAAAATCATTGTTGTGTAATGAAAACACGTTTTTCAAGGGACTTTAGTGATACTGAGTAGTGACGAACGATTTCATTGATACTATGCAGCTGTTTGTGAATAAAACAAGAGCGGAGTGAGTGAATGCAATTTGCTTCTAAAGCTGGTGATTTTATTTAAGTTAGTGAGTATATTACTTATGCAGTCAGAAAACATGTTTTGCAAGCAGTTTAAGGCCTTTTAAAATGCTCTGGAAGCGAAAAAGCAGAAACCGCACTCTGCATAATAGGACACAGATCTATTTAAAAACCTTTAGAAAATCAATGTTGTGTAATGAAAACACGTTTTTCAAGTGACTTTAGTGATACTGAGTAGTGACGAACGATTTCATTGATACTAATGCAGCTGTTTGTGAATAAAACAACATCGGAGTGAGTGAATGCATTTTGCTTCTAAAGCTGGTGATTTTATTTAAATTAGTGAATATATAATTTGATTTTATTTAAATTCGTGAGTATATTATTTATGCAGTCAGAAAACATGTTTTGCAAGCAGTTTAAGGGCTTTTAAGCAGACCTGGAAGAAAAAAAAAGAAACCTTCAGGGACCGCACTCTGGATAATTGGACACAGATTTCTTTAAAAACCTTTACAAAATCATGGTTTTATAATGAAAACATGTTTTTCAAGTGACTTCAGTAATACTGAGTAGTGACATTGTGCAGCTGTTTGTGAATAAAATAACAGCGCAGAGAGTGAATGCATTTTGCTTCTAAAGCTGGTGATTTTATTTAAATTAGTGAGTATATTATTTGTGCAGTCAGAAAACATGTTTTGCAAGCAGTTTAAGGGCTTTTAAACAACTCTGGAAGCGAAAAAGCAGAAACCGCACTCTGCATAATAGGACACAGATCTCTTTAAAAACCTTCACAAAATCATGGTTCCCTTTCAAGGGAACTCAACGCTGCGTCAGCGAATGACGCTATGGGAACGCCTTTGCGTGACCGCGTCTGAAGCACGTGTGCAAGATTGCCGAATGGCTAGACTGAACGCCAAGGGCGGGTGGCGCCAGGACCAGGAAGCTATAAAAGAGCGTGGAACGCACACACATTCAGCTTTTGTGCCTTCAGCTGCGCGTGTGTGTGTGTTTCGCTTGAATGGTTAGTGGCGCTCGAAAACGCCTTTAATGAGTGTGTGCGAGAGTGTGGCTTTCAGAAAATGTGTTCTTCTTTGTACTCGCTTCTTACGAGCAAAGACTCACATAGTTCTGTGTAGTAGCCTATGTTAGGGGTTTAAAGCCCGGTCGGCGCTCGGAAACGCCGACTGCGTGCATTGTGAAGCCCTTCCCCTCCGTTCTCATTGCGGTGCCGGCTCTGCCGAGGCAGAGCGGCTCTCACCGTAGTGGGGATTGCAAATAGATTTGTGTGAAGGCGGGGCTTTCCCTCTCCGCACGCTCCGCTCTCGGCTGGCTTGCTTCGAGAAGCACAGCCAGCCACACGGTCTTGCGTTAGGCCCGGCGGGATCGGGTGCTCTGGAAGTCGTTTGTGTTTGGCTCAGGCCTCACGCTTCTCTCGCCCGCCCCGGCTGGTGTGCTTCGAAGCATAGCCCGCCACGCGGTTCCGGTGGCTTCGTTCCTGCCGAGGCAGAAGCGATCCGTCGGGGTGATCGTGAATGGATCTTGCCGTTAGGCCGAGGGCGGATCGGGTGCTCTGGAAGTCGTTTGTGTTTGGCTCAGGCCTCACCGCTTCTCGCCCGCCCCGGCTGGTGTGCTTCGAGAAGCATAGCCCGCCCGCAGCGGTTCCCGTGGCTTCGTTCCTGCCGAGGCAGAGCGATCCGTCGGGGTGATCGTGAATGGATCTTGCCGTTAGGCCCGAGGGCGGGATCGGGTGCTCTGGAAGTCGTTTGTGTTTGGCTCAGGCCTCACCGCTTCTCTCGCCCCGCTCCCGGCTGGTGTGCTTCGAGGAGCATAGCCCGCCACGCGGTTCCCGCGCGGTCACCGCCGTCTCTGCCGTGGCAGAGCGGCACTGGCCTTCGGGGTATCACGGAGGTTTCTGCCTCACTCGGCAATTTCCACTCTCGCTGCTGGCCAGGAAGCATGCGTTGCGTCTACTTCTGCCCAGAGTGGGAGCCCACAGCTCCAGCTATTCCCCTCTGAGGAGGTTGGTATGGTGAGTGTGATTTTAGCGACCAGACACCAGCCTCGAGCGGCTGGTTCCCCTTTTGAATCATATGGCTCTGCCAAATGTTTTCGTTGGGTTCTACATATGTAGATTGCTCAAGTCTGTACGGGCGCCGCCCGTATTCAGCGGGGTGTTTCCACCAAGGTGGTCCCCGAGCTAGTTCTGGTCATGTGGAGATGGTAACGTGGGCAGTCGCTCAGCTGAGGCTTGACTGGCTCGCCGCGAGTGCAAGGCCGCCGAGTCGGTACGCGCTACCTCCACGCTGGGGCCTGCACTCGTTTCGGACCTCCACAGTGAGCTGTCGAGGTCCTGGAGCTGGGGTTTCGCCCATGAAGGTCCCAGCATTGCCCACCAAGTGCGCTGGTGGGCAAAGCGTGGAGAAGTCTTGGGACTTGGAGAGGCATCTGTGGTTCAAAGCGTTGCTATGTAGCAAGCAGCGGCGATCCAGCAGTTCTTCCCTCACTCTCTCCCTCGAGTCGCTGAGGCTGCTGGGCGGGAGCAGCCTCAGTGATCCATCTCCATATCACTAAGAAGCGGGGCACCTGACTGCCGCGGCGTCAGACTGTCCCCGCAAAGCCCCCGAGGGATGGACCAGATAACGCCTCATTATACGGCGCCCAGTCCCTTCCCGTACCCCTTTATGGATGCTCTGGACTGTTCCCGCGCCTTGCTTCGGGACACAGTGGCATCCGGGTACCATACGAGGCGCATGGCGCCCCTTCTCGAGTGCACCCCAGCAAGTATAGCTTTGGGTCCTGAGTTAATATTAATATAAGACCAGATGCTAGCCCGAGGGGCTAGCTCCTCTAGCGGATTACCCGGCAGTGTGCAAACTTCTGCCAAAGCGCCAAAAGTTTACAACCTTACACCAGTCCTGAGGGGCTGGTTCCCATAGTGGCTAACATGGCGGCGTACAACCTCCGCCAGACACTCTAAATATATGACCAGACACCAGCCCCGAGTTCCTCTCGTGAATTATATGGCAGCGTGGAAACTTCTGCCAAACGTTTCACGTTGGGTTCTACGTACGGTAGAATTCGGGTATACGATTCAGTTCGGGCACAGCCCGCCTGCGTTCCAATGGGTGGTGTCCACCACGGTGGGCCCCCACCAAGCGCTGGTCATGGAACACGAAGTTCACACTCTCCTGGCAAAGGGGGGTAGAGGTAGTTCCTCCAGAGAGAGAAGCGGGCTTCTACAGCCGCTACTTCATAGTTCCTAAGAAGGATGGAGGCTTGCGGCCTATTCTAGATCTGGCGACCCTGAATCTTTCAGTAAGAAGCTGAAGTTCAAGATGCTTACACTCAGACAGATTGTGTCTCAAATCCGTTCTGCGGACTGGTTTGTCACAATAGACATGAAAGACGATACTTCCATGTCTCCATCCTACCGAAGCACAGGAAGTTCCTGAGGTTCGCTGGGCGAAGCGCGTACCAATATCGGGTTCTCCCCCTTCGGTCTAGCCCTGTCACCTCGCACCTTTACCAAATGTAGATGCTGCCCTGTCGCCGTTAGCGCCACGGGCATTCGAATATTGAACTACATAGACGATTGGCTTATTCTGGCACAGTCAGAAGCCTTTAGCGGTCCAACATCGAGATGTTGTTCTCGCTCACATGAAGGAGTTGGGGTTACGGCTGAGCGCCAAGAAGAGTTCACTTTCTCCAGTTCAGAGAATAACTTTCCTAGGGTAGAATGGGACTCGAGGGTCATGTCTGCCCGCCCTTACCGCTGCGCGCATTCAAACCATTCAGGCAGCCGTCAAAGGGCTCAAATTGCATCAACGAGTCACAGTCCTGCACTGGCAGCACATACCGGTCTCATGGCAGCGCAGCCAGCGCCATACCTCTGGGCCTGCTACACATGAGACCTCTCCAATGGTGGCTCAAATCCAAAGGGTTTTCCCCGAGGGGAACCCTTCCCGCATCATTCAGGTCACCCACAGGTGTCTGAGGGTACTAGCGGTGTGGGGCAAACCTGGGTTTTTCCCAGGGCCCGACATTGGGGTCAATATGTCATCGCGTAACGCTTATGACAGATGCATCCCTGTCAGGCTGGGGCGCGGTAATGGAAGACCGCTGCTCCAGAGGTCTATGGAGGGGCCGCCAGCTCGAGTGGCACATAAATTGCCTAGAGTTGCTGGCGGTTTGGCTTGCTTTGAGGCAGTTCCTTCCTCACCTCGGCAACAAACACGTGTTGGTCCTGACGGACAACACGTCAGCGGTTCGCATACATCAACCATCAGGGTGGTCTGCGGTCGCGCCCTCTTTACAAATTGGCACACCAGATCCTGTTGTGGTCCCAAGGGAAGCTGCTCTCACTCAGAGCAGCGTACATCCCGGGACGGTTGAATGTGGGAGCGGACGCCCTGTCGAGGCAGGGGCCGAGGCCAGGGGAATGGAGACTTCACCCCGAGGTGGTGAATCTGATCTGGGATACCTTTCTCCCAGCACAAGTGGACCTGTTTGCGTCTCAGGAGACGACGCACTGTCCTTTATGGTTCTCCCTAGCACCTCCAGCCCCTCTGGATGCTCTCGTACATCCGTGGCCGAGGCTACGGCATGCGCTTTCCCCGACGCTCTGCTCCCGGGAGTCCTGGAACGGGTGCGCCAGCACAGGATTCGCCTGTTACTGGTGGCACCCCGCTGGCCGGCCCGAGTGTGGTTCTCGGACCTGATAGCACTCCTCGACGGCACCCCGTTGAGGCTGCCGCTCAGGAAAGACCTTCTGTCTCAGGAGCAAGGCACTGTTCTGCACCCTTGCCCAGAGATGTGGAAACTGTGGGTCTGGCCCCTGAGGGGGCCAGCTTCGTCGGCTCGGGTCTCTCGACCGAGGTTGTAGCAACCATCTTGCAATCCAGGGCTCCCTCCACGAGGAAGCTGTACGCCTTGAAATGGGAAGTCTTCTCTTCCTGGTGTTCAGATCGACGTCAAGATCCAGTTAACTGCCCGATTAGCGTGGTTCTGGAATTCTTGCAAGATCGTTTTTCTTCGGGGCTTATGCCCTCTACGGTCAAGGTCTGGCGCGGCTGCCGTATCTGCCTTTCATAGCCTTGTCCACGGCCAGTCTGTGGGTCGAGACCCGCTGGTTATACGCTTCCTTCGTGGCACTAGGAGGCTGAGGCCGGTGTTACGTGCCAGAGTTCCTACGTGGGATCTGGCGGTGGTACTTCAAGGGTTGTCGGTGGCACCGTTCGAACCCATTGAGGCCGTTTCGGTCAAATTTCTGACCCTCAAGACTGTGTTCTTGCTGGCAGTATCTTCTCTGAAGAGAGTTGGTGGTCTCCAAGCTCTCTCAGTCTCTCCTTCTTGCCTGGCTTTTTCCCCAGGCATGGTTAAGGCTTTTCTGTACCCTAAAGAGGGTTATGTACCGAAAGTACCCACCAATGTGCCGAGGCACATTACGCTAGAGGGCCTTCTGTCCTCCTCCCTTTCAGGATTCGGACCAGGACAAAGCTAATCTTTTGTGTCCAGTGCGAGCACTGGACGCCTACGTTCACAGAACCGCTCCCTTGAGAAAGTCTGAGCAGTTGTTTGTATGTTTTGGTCCTCCCAGTACTGGGGTACCGGCGACCAGACAATCTCTTAGCAGGTGGATAGTCGAGGCTATCTCACTGGCTTACGGAGCCTCTGGACAGCAGTCTCCACTGTCTGTCAAAGCTCACTCAACTAGGGGTATGGCGGCCTCTAAGGCCTTACGGTCTGGGGCTACGCTCGAAGATGTATGTAACGAGGCCGGCTGGTCCTCGCCGCTCACGTTCGTGCGTTTTTATGACTTGGACCTGGCTTCCACGCCAGGTGCCCATGTTTTGCAGCCCTGAGGGGCTTGTTTTCTACGAATGACAGCCAGGAAATCTCGCTGTGTATTCTATTTATTTGACTTGCGGCAAGTGGAGTCTTGTCTCTCGTCCTCTTTGGGGCCTGGCTCAAGGGCCAGGACCCCGTGCTAGGGGTTCCCATGCACCTCGGCCCTGAGGGGTCGACTTGTACTTGGACACCGCCAGCTGAGTCTCGCCGTGTGTTTCCAGCTTTGCGGTTCTGGATCGAGAGCCAGCTACCTAAACTTGGGTTTCTGCTCCTTTGCACTTTCCCCGGGGGGCCGGTGGGGCCCTGGTGATTTCCATCGCAGTGGGTGAGCCCATGCGTTTCGGCTTATTTGGTTACCGGCCAGTGAATCTCGCCGTGTATTCCCTGTATGTTCTTGTATCAGGACCGAGGTCCTGCATGTCTTGCCCTTAGGGGCCTTCTCGGAGTAGTTGTAAACAGCCAGGAAATCTTGCCGTCTCACTCCCTTATGGCGTTCTGGCTTGCGAGCCAGGGTCTACGCTTAACCTGTCGAGGTAGTTCCTCTTATTGTGCTCTACGGATTCACACTTCCAGGGACTTGCTCGTACGGCGACGTTGGGATTGCGTTCCCATAGCGTCATTCGCTGACGCAGCGTTGAGTTCCCTTGAAGGGAACGTCTCAGGTTACGTATGTAACCCTTGTTCCCTGAGAGGGAACGAGACGCTGCATCTTCCGGCCATACTCCCTGCATGCCTGGGCGCAGCTTCGGCACTTTACGCTGAATGTGTGTGCGTTCCACGCTCTTTTATAGCTTCCTGGTCCTGACGTCACCCGCCCTTGACGTTCAGTCTAGCCATTCGGCAATCTTGCACATCGCAGCTTCAGACGCGGTCACGCAAAGGCGTTCCCATAGCGTCATTCGCTGACGCAGCGTCTCGTTCCCTCTCAGGGAACAAGGGTTACATACGTAACCTGAGACGTTTTGTATTGAAATCACGTTTTTCAAGTGACTTTAGTGATACTGAGTAGTGACTAGCGATTTCATTGACACTGTGCAGTTGCTTATGAATTAAACAACAGCGCAGCATTTTGCTTCTAAAGCTGGTGATATTATGTAAATTTGAGAGTATATTATTAATGCAGTCAGAAAACATGTTTTGCAAGCAGTTTGAGTGCTCTTAAGCAAGCTCTGGAAGAGAAAAAGCAGAAACAGCACTCTGGATAATTGGACACAGATCTATTTAAAAACCTTTACAAAATCATTGTTGTGTAATGAAAACACGTTTTTCAAGTGACTTTAGTGATACTGAGTAGTGACGAACGATTTCATTGATACTATGCAGCTGTTTGTGAATAAAACAAGAGCGGAGTGAGTGAATGCATTTTGCTTCTAAAGCTGGTGATTTTATTTAAGTTAGTGAGTATATTACTTATGCAGTCAGAAAACATGTTTTGCAAGCAGTTTAAGGCCTTTTAAACAGCTCTGGAAGCGAAAAAGCAGAAACCGTGACTCTGCATAATAGGACACAGATCTATTTAAAACCTTTAGAAAATCAATGTTGTGTAATAATGAAAACACGTTTTTAAGTGACTTTAGTGATAATGAGTATGACTAGCGATTTCATTGACACTGTGCAGCTGTTTGTGAATAAAACAACAGCGCAGCATTTTGCTTCTAAAGCTGGTGATATTATTTATATTTGAGAGTATATTATTAATGCAGTCAGAAAACATGTTTTGCAAGCAGTTTGAGTGCTCTTAAGCAAGGTCTGGAAGAGAAAAAGCAGAAACAGCACTCTGGATAATTGGATCTATTTAAAAACCTTTACAAAATCATTGTTGTGTAATGAAAACACGTTTTTCAAGTGACTTTAGTGATACTGATTAAGTGATACTGAGTAGTGACTAGCGATTTCATTGACACTGTGCAGCTCTTTGTGAATTAAACAAAAGCGGAGAGAGTGAATACATTTCGCTTCTAAAGCAGGTGATTTTATATAAATGAGTGAGTATATGATTAATGCAGTCAGAAAACATGTTTTGCAAGCAGTTTAAGGGCTTTTAAGCAGACCTGGAAGAGAAAAAGAAGAAACCTTCAGGGACCGCACTCTGGATAATTGGACACAGATCTATTTAAAAACCTTTACAAAATCATTGTTGTGTAATGAAAACACGTTTTTCAAGGGACTTTAGTGATACTGAGTAGTGACGAACGATTTCATTGATACTATGCAGCTGTTTGTGAATAAAACAACAGCGGAGTGAGTGAATGCATTTTGCTTCTAAAGCTGGTGATTTTATTTAAATTAGTGAGTATATTATTAGTGCAGTCAGAAAACATGTTTTGCAAGTAGTTTGAGTGCTCTTAAGCAAGGTCTGGAAGAGAAAAAGCAGAAACAGCACTCTGGATAATTGGACACAGATCTCTTTAAAAACCTTCACTAAATAACGGTTGTGTAATGAAAACAAGTTTTTCAAGTGACTTTAGTGATACTGAGTAGTGACTAGCGATTTCATTGAAACTGTGCAGCTGTTTGTGAATAAAACAACAGCGCAGCATTTTGCTTCTAAAGCTGGAGATATTATTTAAATTTGAGAGTATATTATTAATGCAGTCAGAAAACATGTTTTGCAAGCAGTTTAAGTGCTTTTAGCAGCTCTGGAAGAGAAAAAGCAGAAACAGCACTCTGGATAATTGGACACAGATCTATTTAAAAACCTTCATAAAATCATGGTCTTGTAACGAAAACATTTTTTTCCAGTTACTTTAGTGATACTGAGTAAATACTAGCGATTTCATTAACACTGGTGCAGCTCTTTGTGAATAGGATAACAGAGGAGTGAGTGGATGCATTTTGCTTCTAAAACTGGTTATTTTATTTAAATTAGTGAGTATATTATTAATGCAGTCAGAAAACATGTTTTGCAAGCCCTCAAGGCTTTTAAGCAGCTCTGGAAGAGAAAAAGCAGAAACCTTCAGAAACCACACTCTAGATAATTGGACACAGATTTCTTTAAAAACCTTTACAAAATCATTGTTGTGTAATGAAAACACGTTTTTCAAGTGACTTTAGTGATACTGAGTAGTGACTAGCGATTTCATTGACACTGTGCAGCTGTTTGTGAATAAAACAACAGCGCAGCATTTTGCTTCTAAAGCTGGTGATATTATTTAAATTTGAGAGTATATTATTAATGCAGTCAGAAAACGTTTTGCAAGCAGTTTGAGTGCTCTTAAGCAAGCTCTGGGAAGAGAAAAAGCAGAAACAGCACTCTGGATAATTGGACACAGAGCTATTTAAAAACCTTTACAAAATCATTGTTGTGTAATGAAAACACGTTTTTCAAATGACTTTAGTGATACTGAGTAGTGACGAACGATTTCATTGATACTATGCAGCTGTTTGTGAATAAAACAAGAGCGGAGTGAGTGAATGCAATTTGCTTCTAAAGCTGGTGATTTTATTTAACTTAGTGAGTATATTACTTATGCAGTCAGAAAACATGTTTTGCAAGCAGTTTAAGGCCTTTTAAAATGCTCTGGAAGCGAAAAAGCAGAAACCGCACTCTGCATAATAGGACACAGATCTATTTAAAAACCTTTAGAAAATCAATGTCGTGTAATGAAAACACGTTTTTCAAGTGACTTTAGTGATACTGAGTAGTGACCAACGATTTCATTGATACTAATGCAGCTGTTTGTGAATAAAACAACATCGGAGTGAGTGAATGCATTTTGCTTCTAAAGCTGGTGATTTTATTTAAATTAGTGAATATATAATTTGATTTTATTTAAATTAGTGAGTATATTATTTATGCAGTCAGAAAACATGTTTTGCAAGCAGTTTAAGGGCTTTTAGAAAAGACCTGGAAGAAAAAAAAAGAAACCTTCAGGGACCGCACTCTGGATAATTGGACACAGATTTCTTTAAAAACCTTTACAAAATCATGGTTTTATAATGAAAACACGTTTTTCAAGTGACTTCAGTAATACTGAGTAGTGACTGACGATTTTATTGACATTGTGCAGCTGTTTGTGAATAAAATAACAGCGCAGAGAGTGAATGATTTTGCTTCTAAAGCTGGTGATTTTATTTAAATTAGTGAGTATATTATTTGTGCAGTCAGAAAACATGTTTTGCAAGCAGTTTAAGGGCTTTTAAACAGCTCTGGAAGCGAAAAAGCAGAAACCGCACTCTGCATAATAGGACACAGATCTCTTTAAAAACCTTCACAAAATCATGGTTTTGTAATGAAATCACGTTTTTCAAGTGACTTTAGTGATACTGAGTAGTGACGAACGATTTCATTGATACTATGCAGCTGTTTGTGAATAAAACAAGAGTGGAGTGAGTGAATGCATTTTGCTTCTAAAGCTGGTGATTTTATTTAAATTAGTGAGTATATTATTAGTGCAGTCAGAAAACATGTTTTGCAAGCAGTTTGAGTGCTCTTAAGCAAGGTCTGGAAGAGAAAAATTAGAAACAGCACTCTGGATAATTGGACACAGATCTATTTAAAAACCTTTAGAAAATCAATGTTGTGTAATGAAAACACGTTTTTCAAGTGACTTTAGTAATACTGAGTAGTGACGAACGATTTCATTGATACTATGCAGCTGTTTGTGAATAAAACAACAGCGGAGTGAGTGAATGCATTTTGCTTCTAAAGCTGGTGATTTTATTTAAATTAGTGAATATATAATTTGATTTTATTTAAATTAGTGAGTATATTACTTATGCAGTCAGAAAACATGTTTTGCAAGCAGTTTAAGGCCTTTTAAAAAGCTCTGGAAGCGAAAAAGCAGAAACCGCACTCTGCATTATAGGACACAGATCTATTTAAAAACCTTTAGAAAATCAATGTTGTGTAATGAAAACACGTTTTTCAAGTGACTTTAGTGATACTGAGTAGTGACGAACGATTTTATTGACATTGTGCAGCTGTTTGGGAATAAAATAACAGCGCAGTGAGTGAATGCATTTTGCTTCTAGAGCTGGTGATTTTATTTAAGTTAGTGAGTATATTATTAATGCAGTCAGAAAACATGTTTTGCAAGCAGTTTGAGTGCTCTTAAGCAAGCTCTGGAAGAGAAAAAGCAGAAACCATCAGAAACCGCACTCTAGATAATTGGACACAGATTTCTTTAAAAACCTTTACAAAATCATTGTTGTATTATGAAAACACGTTTTTCAAGTGACTTTAGTGATACTGAGTAGTGACTAGCGATTTCATTGATACTGTGCAGCTGTTTGTGAATAAAACAACAGCGCAGCATTTTGCTTCTAAAGCTGGTGATATTATTTAAATTTGAGAGTATATTATTAATGCAGTCAGAAAACGTTTTGCAAGCAGTTTGAGTGCTCTTAAACAAGCTCTGGGAAGAGAAAAAGCAGAAACAGCACTCTGGATAATTGGACACAGATCTATTTAAAAACCTTTACAAAATCATTGTTATGTAATGAAAACACTTTTTTCAAATGACTTTAGTGATACTGAGTAGTGACGAACGATTTCATTGATACTATGCAGCTGTTTGTGAATAAAACAAGAGCGGAGTGAGTGAATGCATTTTGCTTCTAAAGCTGGTGATTTTATTTAAGTTAGTGAGTATATTACTTATGCAGTCAGAAAACATGTTTTGCAAGCAGTTTAAGGCCTTTTAAACAACTCTGGAAGCGAAAAAGAAGAAACCTTCAGGGACCGCACTCTGGATAATTGGACACAGATCTATTTAAAAACCTTTACAAAATCATTGTTGTGTAATAAAAACACGTTTTTCAAGTGACTTTAGTGATACTGAGTAGTGACTAGCGATTTCATTGATACTATGCAGCTGTTTGTGAATAAAACAACAGCGGAGAGAGTGAATGCATTTTGCTTCTAAAGCTGGTGATTTTATTTAAATTAGTGAGTATATTATTAATGCAGTCAGAAAACATGTTTTGCAAGCAGTTTGAGTGCTCTTAAGCAAGGTCTGGAAGAGAAAAAGCAGAAACAGCACTCTGGATAATTGGACACAGATCTCTTTAAAACCTTCACTAAATAATTGTTGTGTAATGAAAACACGTTTTTCAAGTGACTTTAGTGATACTGAGTAGTGACGAACGATTTCATTGATACTATGCAGCTGTTTGTGAATAAAACAAAAAGCGGAGTGAGTGAATGCATTTTGCTTCTAAAGCTGGTGATTTTATTTAAGTTAGTGAGTATATTACTTATTCAGTCAGAAAACATGTTTTGCAAGCAGTTTAAGGCCTTTTAAAAAGTTCTGGAAGCGAAAAAGCAGAAACCGCACTCTGCAAAATAGGACACAGATCTATTTAAAAACCTTTAGAAAATCAATGTTGTGTAATGAAAACACGTTTTCAAGTGACTTTAGTAATACTGAGTAGTGACGAACGATTTCATTGATACTATGCAGCTGTTTGTGAATAAAACAACAGCGGAGTGAGTGAATGCATTTTGCTTCTAAAGCTGGTGATTTTATTTAAATTAGTGAATATATAATTTGATTTTATTTAAATTAGTGAGTATATTACTTATGCAGTCAGAAAACATGTTTTGCAAGCAGTTTAAGGCCTTTTAAAAGCTCTGGAAGCGAAAAAGCAGAAAAGACTCTGCATTATAGGACACAGATCTATTTAAAACCTTTAGAAAATCAATGTTGTGTAATGAAAACACGTTTTCAAGTGACTTTAGTGACTGAGTAGATCTAACGATTTCATTGATACTGTGCAGCTGTTTGTGAATAAAACAACAGCGCAGCATTTGCTTCTAAAGCTGGTGATATTATTTAAATTTGAGAGTATATTAAAATGCAGTCAGAAAACGTTTTGCAAGCAGTTTGAGTGCTCTTAAACAAGCTCTGGGAAGAGAGAAAAGCAGAAACAGCACTCTGGATAATTGGACACAGATCTATTTAAAAAACCTTTACAAAATCATTGTTATGTAATGAAAACACTTTTTTCAAATGACTTTAGTGATATTGAGTAGTGTGAACGATTTCATTGATACTATGCAGCTGTTTGTGAAAGAGCGGAGTGAGTGAATGCATTTGCTTCTAAAGCTGGTGATTTTATTTAAGTTAGTGAGTATATTACTTATGCAGTCAGAAAACATGTTTTGCAAACAGTTTAAGGCCTTTTAAACAAGCTCTAGAGAAAAATGTGACTCTTGTATTTAAAAACTATTTTCATTGATACTATGCAGCTGTTTGTGAATAAAACAACAGCGGAGTGAGTGAATGCATTATGCTTCTAAAGCTGGTGATTTTATTTAAATTAGTGAATATATTATTAGTGCAGTCAGAAAACGTTTTGCAAGCAGTTTGAGTGCTCTTAAGCAAGCTCTGGGAAGAGAAAAAGCAGAAACAGCACTCTGGATAATTGGACACAGAGCTATTTAAAAACCTTTACAAAATCATTGTTGTGTAATGAAAACACGTTTTTCAAGTGACATTAGTGATACTGAGTAGTGACGAACGATTTCATTGATACTATGCAGCTGTTTGTGAATAAAACAAGAGCGGAGTGAGTGAATGCATTTTGCTTCTAAAGCTGGTGATTTTATTTAAGTTAGTGAGTATATTACTTATTCAGTCAGAAAACATGTTTTGCAAGCAGTTTAAGGCCTTTTAAAAAGTTCTGGAAGCGAAAAAGCAGAAACCGCACTCTGCATTATAGGACACAGATCTATTTAAAAACCTTTAGAAAATCAATGTTGTGTAATGAAAACACGTTTTTCAAGTGACTTTAGTGATACTGAGTAGTGACCAACGATTTCATTGATACTAATGCAGCTGTTTGTGAATAAAACAACAGCGGAGTGAGTGTGAATGCATTTTGCTTCTAAAGCTGGTGATTTTATTTAAAAGTGAATATATAATTTGAGAGTATATTATTTATGCAGTCAGAAAACGTTTTGCAAGCAGTTTGAGTGCTCTTAAGCAAGCTCTGGGAAGAGAAAAAGCAGAAACAGCACTCTGGATAATTGGACACAGAGCTATTTAAAAACCTTTACAAAATCATTGTTGTGTAATGAAAACACGTTTTTCAAATGACTTTAGTGATACTGAGTAGTGACGAACGATTTCATTGATACTATGCAGCTGTTTGTGAATAAAACAAGAGCGGAGTGAGTGAATGCAATTTTGCTTCTAAAGCTGGTGATTTTATTTAACTTAGTGAGTATATTACTTATGCAGTCAGAAAACATGTTTTGCAAGCAGTTTAAGGCCTTTTAAAATGCTCTGGAAGCGAAAAAGCAGAAACCGCACTCTGCATAATAGGACACAGATCTATTTAAAACCTTTAGAAAATCAATGTTGTGTAATGAAAACACGTTTTCAAGTGACTTTAGTGATACTGAGTAGTGACCAACGATTTCATTGATACTAATGCAGCTGTTTGTGAATAAAACAACATCGGAGTGAGTGAATGCATTTTGCTTCTAAAGCTGGTGATTTTATTTAAATTAGTGAATATATAATTTGATTTTATTTAAATTAGTGAGTATATTATTTATGCAGTCAGAAAACATGTTTTGCAAAGCAGTTTAAGGGCTTTTTAGAAAAGACCTGGAAGAAAAAAAAAGAAACCTTCAGGGACCGCACTCTGGATAATTGGACACAGATTTCTTTAAAAACCTTTACAAAATCATGGTTTTATAATGAAAACACGTTTTTCAAGTGACTTCAGTAATACTGAGTAGTGACTGACGATTTTATTGACATTGTGCAGCTGTTTGTGAATAAAATAACAGCGCAGAGAGTGAATGCATTTTGCTTCTAAAGCTGGTGATTTTATTTAAATTAGTGAGTATATTATTTGTGCAGTCAGAAAACATGTTTTGCAAGCAGTTTAAGGGCTTTTAAACAGCTCTGGAAGCGAAAAGCAGAAACCGCACTCTGCATAATAGGACACAGATCTCTTTAAAAACCTTCACAAAATCATGGTTTTGTAATGAAATCACGTTTTTCAAGTGACTTTAGTGATACTGAGTAGTGACGAACGATTTCATTGATACTATGCAGCTGTTTGTGAATAAAACAAGAGTGGAGTGAGTGAATGCATTTTGCTTCTAAAGCTGGTGATTTTATTTAAATTGAAGTGAGTATATTATTAGTGCAGTCAGAAAACATGTTTTGCAAAGCAGTTTGAGTGCTCTTAAAGCCAAAAGGTCTGGAAGAGAAAAAATTAGAAACAGCACTCTGGATAATTGGACACAGATCTATTTAAAACCTTTAGAAAATCAATGTTGTGTAATGAAAACACGTTTTTCAAGTGACTTTAGTAATACTGAGTAGTGACGAACGATTTCATTGATACTATGCAGCTGTTTGTGAATAAAACAACAGCGGAGTGAGTGAATGCATTTTGCTTCTAAAGCTGGTGATTTTATTTAAATTAGTGAATATATAATTTGATTTTATTTAAATTAGTGGTATATTACTTTATGCAGTCAGAAACATGTTTTGCAAAGCAGTTTAAGGCCTTTTAAAAGCTCTGGAAGTAAGAAAAAGCAGAAACCGCTCTGCATTATAGGACACAGATCTATTTAAAACCTTTAGAAAATCAATGTTGTGTAATGAAAACACGTTTTTCAAGTGACTTTAGTGATACTGAGTAGTGACTAGCGATTTCATTGATACTGTGCAGCTGTTTGTGAATAAAACAACAGCGCAGCATTTTGCTTCTAAAGCTGGTGATATTATTTAAATTTGAGAGTATATTATTAATGCAGTCAGAAAACGTTTTGCAAGCAGTTTGAGTGCTCTTAAACAAGCTCTGGGAAGAGAAAAGCAGAAACAGCACTCTGGATAATTGGACACAGATCTATTTAAAACCTTTACAAAATCATTGTTATGTAATGAAAACACTTTTTTTCAAATGACTTTAGTGATACTGAGTAGTGACGAACGATTTCATTGATACTATGCAGCTGTTTGTGAATAGAACAAGAGCGGAGTGAGTGAATGCATTTTGCTTCTAAAGCTGGTGATTTTATTTAAGTTAGTGAGTATATTACTTATGCAGTCAGAAAACATGTTTTGCAAGCAGTTTAAGGCCTTTTAAACAACTCTGGAAGCGAAAAAGCAGAAACAGCACTCTGCATAATAGGACACAGATCTATTTAAAAACCTTTAGAAAATCAATGTTGTGTAATGAAAACACGTTTTTCAAGTGACTTTAGTGATAATGAGTATGACTAGCGATTTCATTGACACTGTGCAGCTGTTTGTGAATAAAACAACAGCGCAGCATTTTGCTTCTAAAGCTGGTGATATTATTTATATTTGAGAGTATATTATTAATGCAGTCAGAAAACATGTTTTGCAAAAGCAGTTTGAGTGCTCTTAAGCAAGGTCTGGAAGAGAAAAAGCAGAAACAGCACTCTGGATAATTGGATCTATTTAAAAACCTTTACAAAATCATTGTTGTGTAATGAAAACACGTTTTTCAAGTGACTTTAGTGATACTGATTAAGTGATACTGAGTAGTGACTAGCGATTTCATTGACACTGTGCAGCTCTTTTTGTGAATTAAAAAAAAGCGGAGAGAGTGAATACATTTCGCTTCTAAAGCAGGTGATTTTATATAAATGAGTGAGTATATGATTAATGCAGTCAGAAAACATGTTTTGCAAGCAGTTTAAGGGCTTTTAAGCAGACCTGGAAGAGAAAAAAGAAACCTTCAGGGACCGCACTCTGGATAATTGGACACAGATCTATTTAAAAATCTTTACAAAATCATTGTTGTGTAATAAAACACGTTTTTCAAGTGACTTTAGTGATACTGAGTAGTGATTTAACGATTTCATTGATACTATGCAGCTGTTTGTGAATAAAACAACAGCGGAGTGAGTGAATGCATTTTGCTTCTAAAGCTGGTGATTTTATTTAAATTAGTGAGTATATTATTAGTGCAGTCAGAAAACATGTTTTGCAAGCAGTTTGAGTGCTCTTAAGCAAGGTCTGGAAGAGAAAAAGCAGAAACAGCACTCTGGATAATTGGACACAGATCTATTTAAAACCTTTACAAAATCATTGTTATGTAATGAAAACACTTTTTTCAAATGACTTTAGTGATACTGAGTAGTGACGAACGATTTCATTGATACTATGCAGCTGTTTGTGAATAAAACAAGAGCGGAGTGAGTGAATGCAATTTGCTTATAAAGCTGGTGATTTTATTTAACTTAGTGAGTATATTACTTATGCAGTCAGAAAACATGTTTTGCAAGCAGTTTAAGGCCTTTTAAAATGCTCTGAAAAAGCAGAAACCGTGACTCTGCATAATAGGACACAGATCTATTTAAAACCTTTAGAAAATCAATGTTGTGTAATGAAAACACGTTTTTCAAGTGACTTTAGTGATACTGAGTAGTGACTTTAACGATTTCATTGATACTAATCATTGTTTGTGAATAAAACAACATCGGAGTGAGTGAATGCATTTTACTTCTAAAGCTGGTGATTTTATTTAAATTAGTGAATATATAATTTGATTTTATTTAAATTAGTGAGTATATTATTTATGCAGTCAGAAAACATGTTTTGCAAGCAGTTTAAGGGCTTTTAAGCAGACCTGGAAGAGAAAAAAAAAAGAAACCTTCAGGGACCGCACTCTGGATAATTGGACACAGATTTCTTTAAAAAAACCTTTACAAAATCATGGTTTTATAATGAAAACACGTTTTTCAAGTGACTTCAGTAATACTGAGTAGTGACTGACGATTTTATTGACATTGTGCAGCTGTTTGTGAATTAAAATAACAGCAGAGAGTGAATGCATTTTTGCTTCTAAAGCTGGTGATTTTATTTAAATTAGTGAGTATATTATTTGTGCAGTCAGAAAACATGTTTTGCAAGCAGTTTAAGGGCTTTTAAACAGCTCTGGAAGCGAAAAAGCAGAAACCGCACTCTGCATAATAGGACACAGATCTCTTTAAAAACCTTCACAAAATCATGGTTTTGTAATGAAATCACGTTTTTCAAGTGACTTTAGTGATACTGAGTAGTGAAGAACGATTTCATTGATACTATGCAGCTGTTTGTGAATAAAACAAGAGCGGAGTGAGTGAATGCATTTTTCTTCTAAAGCTGGTGATTTTATTTAAGTTAGTGAGTATATTACTTATGCAGTCAGAAAACATGTTTTGCAAGCAGTTTAAGGCCTTTTAAAAAGCTCTGGAAGCGAAAAAGCAGAAACCGCACTCTGCAAAATAGGACACAGATCTATTTAAAAACCTTTAGAAAATCAATGTTGTGTAATGAAAACACGTTTTTCAAGTGACTTTAGTAATACTGAGTAGTGACGAACGATTTTATTGACATTGTGCAGCTGTTTGGGAATAAAATAACAGCGCAGTGAGTGAATGCATTTTGCTTCTAGAGCTGGTGATTTTATTTAAATTAGAGAGTATATTATTAATGCAGTCAGAAAACATGTTTTGCAAGCAGTTTGAGTGCTCTTAAGCAAGCTCTGGAAGAGAAAAAGCAGAAACCATCAGAAACCGCACTCTAGATAATTGGACACAGATTTCTTTAAAACCTTTACAAAATCATTGTTGTATTATGAAAACACGTTTTTCAAGTGACTTTAGTGATACTGAGTAGTGACTAGCGATTTCATTGATACTGTGCAGCTGTTTGTGAATAAAACAACAGCGCAGCATTTTGCTTCTAAAGCTGGTGATATTATTTAAATTTGAGAGTATATTATTAATGCAGTCAGAAAACGTTTTGCAAGCAGTTTGAGTGCTCTTAAACAAGTTCTGGGGAAGAGAAAAAGCAGAAACAGCACTCTGGATAATTGGACACAGATCTCTTTTAAAACCTTCACTAAATAACGGTTGTGTAATGAAAACACGTTTTCAAGTGACATTAGTGATACTGAGTAGTGACGAACGATTTCATTGATACTATGCAGCTGTTTGTAGAATAAAACAAGAGCGGAGTGAGTGAATGCATTTTGCTTCTAAAGCTGGTGATTTTATTTAAGTTAGTGAGTATATTACTTATTCAGTCAGAAAACATGTTTTGCAAGCAGTTTAAGGCCTTTTAAAAAGCTCTGGAAGCGAAAAAGCAGAAACCGCACTCTGCAAAATAGGACACAGATCTATTTAAAAACCTTTAGAAAATCAATGTTGTGTAATGAAAACACGTTTTTCAAGTGACTTTAGTAATACTGAGTAGTGACGAACGATTTCATTGATACTATGCAGCTGTTTGTGAATAAAACAAGAGCGGAGTGAGTGAATGCATTTTGCTTCTAAAGCTGGTGATTTTATTTAAGTTAGTGAGTATATTACTTATTCAGTCAGAAAACATGTTTTGCAAAAGCAGTTTAAGGCCTTTAAAAAAGCTCTAGAAGCGAAAAAAAGCAGAAACCGCACTCTGCAAAAAATAGGACACAGATCTATTTAAAACCTTTAGAAAATCAATGTTGTGTAATGAAAACACGTTTTCAAGTGACTTTAGTAATACTGAGTAGTGACGAACGATTTCATTGATACTATGCAGCTGTTTGTGAATAAAACAACAGCGGAGTGAGTGAATGCATTTTGCTTCTAAAGCTGGTGATTTTATTTAAATTAGTGAATATATAATTTGATTTTATTTAAATTAGTGAGTATATTACTTATGCAGTCAGAAAACATGTTTTGCAAGCAGTTTAAGGCCTTTTAAAAAGCTCTGGAAGCGAAAAAGCAGAAACCGCACTCTGCATTATAGGACACAGATCTATTTAAAAACCTTTAGAAAATCAATGTTGTGTAATGAAAACACGTTTTTCAAGTGACTTTAGTGATACTGAGTAGTGACGAACGATTTTATTGACATTGTGCAGCTGTTTGGGAATAAAATAACAGCGCAGTGAGTGAATGCATTTTGCTTCTAGAGCTGGTGATTTTATTTAAGTTAGTGGAGTATATTATTAATGCAGTCAGAAAACATGTTTTGCAAGCAGTTTGAGTGCTCTTAAGCAAGCTCTGGAAGAGAAAAACAGAAACCATCAGAAACCGCACTCTAGATAATTGGACACAGATTTCTTTAAAAACCTTTACAAAATCATTGTTGTATTATGAAAACACGTTTTTCAAGTGACTTTAGTGATACTGAGTAGTGACTAGCGATTTCATTGATACTGTGCAGCTGTTTGTGAATAAAACAACAGCGCAGCATTTTGCTTCTAAAGCTGGTGATATTATTTAAATTTGAGAGTATATTATTAATGCAGTCAGAAAACGTTTTGCAAGCAGTTTGAGTGCTCTTAAACAAGCTCTGGGAAGAGAAAAAGCAGAAACAGCACTCTGGATAATTGGACACAGATCTATTTAAAAAACCTTTACAAAATCATTGTTATGTAATGAAAACACTTTTTCAAATGACTTTAGTGATACTGAGTAGTGACGAACGATTTCATTGATACTATGCAGCTGTTTGTGAATAAAACAAGAGCGGAGTGAGTGAATGCATTTTGCTTCTAAAGCTGGTGATTTTATTTAAGTTAGTGAGTATATTACTTATGCAGTCAGAAAACATGTTTTGCAAGCAGTTTAAGGCCTTTTAAACAACTCTGGAAGCGAAAAAGCAGAAACAGCACTCTGCATAATAGGACACAGATCTATTTAAAAACCTTTAGAAAATCAATGTTGTGTAATGAAAACACGTTTTTCAAGTGACTTTAGTAATAATGAGTATGACTAGCGATTTCATTGACACTGTGCAGCTGTTTGTGAATAAAACAACAGCAGCATTTTGCTTCTAAAGCTGGTGATATTATTTATATTTGAGAGTATATTATTAATGCAGTCAGAAAACATGTTTTGCAAGCAGTTTGAGTGCTCTTAAGCAAGCTCTGGAAGAGAAAAACAGAAACCATCAGAAACCGCACTCTAGATAATTGGACACAGATTTCTTTAAAAACCTTTACAAAATCATTGTTGTATTATGAAAACACGTTTTTCAAGTGACTTTAGTGATACTGAGTAGTGACTAGCGATTTCATTGATACTGTGCAGCTGTTTGTGAATAAAACAAGAGCGGAGTGAGTGAATGCAATTTGCTTATAAAGCTGGTGATTTTATTTAAGTTAGTGAGTATATTACTTATGCAGTCAGAAAACATGTTTTGCAAGCAGTTTAAGGCCTTTTAAAATGCTCTGGAAGCGAAAAATCAGAAACCGCACTCTGCATAATAGGACACAGATCTATTTAAAAACCTTTAGAAAATCAATGTTGTGTAATGAAAACACGTTTTTCAAGTGACTTTAGTAATACTGAGTAGTGACGAACGATTTCATTGATACTGTGCAGCTGTTTGTGAATAAAACAACAGCGCAGCATTTTGCTTCTAAAGCTGGTGATATTATTTAAATTTGAGAGTATATTATTAATGCAGTCAGAAAACGTTTTGCAAGCAGTTTGAGTGCTCTTAAACAAGCTCTGGGAAGAGAAAAAGCAGAAACAGCACTCTGGATAATTGGACACAGATCTATTTAAAACCTTTACAAAATCATTGTTATGTAATGAAAACACTTTTTTCAAATGACTTTAGTGATACTGAGTAGTGACGAACGATTTCATTGATAACTATGCAGCTGTTTGTGAATAAAACAAGAGCGGAGGAGTGAATGCATTTTGCTTCTAAAGCTGGGTGATTTTATTTAAGTTAGTGAGTATATTATTTATGCAGTCAGAAAACATGTTTTGAAGCAGTTTAAGGCCTTTTAAACAAGCTCTGGGAAGAGAAAAAGCAGAAACAGCACTCTGGATAATTGGACACAGATCTATTTAAAAACCTTTACAAAATCATTGTTATGTAATGAAAACACTTTTTAAATGACTTTAGTGATACTGAGTAGTGATGAACGATTTCATTGATACTATGCAGCTGTTTGTGAATAAAACAAGAGCGGAGTGAGTGAATGCAATTTGCTTATAAAGCTGGAGATTTTATTTAAGTTAGTGAGTATATTACTTATGCAGTCAGAAAACATGTTTTTGCAAGCAGTTTAAGGCCTTTTAAAATGCTCTGGAAGCGAAAAAGCAGAAACCGCACTCTGCATAATAGGACACAGATCTATTTAAAAACCTTTAGAAAATCAATGTTGTGTAATGAAAACACGTTTTCAAGTGACTTTAGTGATACTGAGTAGTGAACGATTTCATTGATACTAATCAGCTGTTTGTGAATAAAACAACATCGGAGTGAGTGAATGCATTTTACTTCTAAAGCTGGTGATTTTATTTAAATTAGTGAATATATAATTTGATTTTATTTAAATTAGTGAGTATATTATTTATGCAGTCAGAAAACATGTTTTGCAAGCAGTTTAAGGGCTTTTAAGCAGACCTGGAAGAAAAAAAAAGAAACCTTCAGGGACCGCACTCTGGATAATTGGACACAGATTTCTTTAAAAACCTTTACAAAATCATGGTTTTATAATGAAAACACGTTTTTCAAGTGACTTCAGTAATACTGAGTAGTGAAGAACGATTTCATTGATACTATGCAGCTGTTTGTGAATAAAACAAGAGCGGAGTGAGTGAATGCATTTTGCTTCTAAAGCTGGTGATTTTATTTAAGTTAGTGAGTATATTACTTATGCAGTCAGAAAACATGTTTTGCAAGCAGTTTAAGGCCTTTTAAAATGCTCTGGAAGCGAAAAATCAGAAACCGCACTCTGCATAATAGGACACAGATCTATTTAAAAACCTTTAGAAAATCAATGTCGTGTAATGAAAACACGTTTTTCAAGTGACTTTAGTGATACTGAGTAGTGACCAACGATTTCATTGATACTAATGCAGCTGTTTGTGAATAAAACAACATCGGAGTGAGTGAATGCATTTTGCTTCTAAAGCTGGTGATTTTATTTAAATTAGTGAATATATAATTTGATTTTATTTAAATTAGTGAGTATATTATTTATGCAGTCAGAAAACATGTTTTGCAAGCAGTTTAAGGGCTTTTAGAAAAGACCTGGAAGAAAAAAAAAGAAACCTTCAGGGACCGCACTCTGGATAATTGGACACAGATTTCTTTAAAAACCTTTACAAAATCATGGTTTTATAATGAAAACACGTTTTTCAAGTGACTTCAGTAATACTGAGTAGTGACTGACGATTTTATTGACATTGTGCAGCTGTTTGTGAATAAAATAACAGCGCAGAGAGTGAATGCATTTTGCTTCTAAAGCTGGTGATTTTATTTAAATTAGTGAGTATATTATTTGTGCAGTCAGAAAACATGTTTTGCAAGCAGTTTAAGGGCTTTTAAACAGCTCTGGAAGCGAAAAAGCAGAAACCGTGACTCTGCATAATAGGACACAGATCTCTTTAAAACCTTCACAAAATCATGGTTTTGTAATGAAATCACGTTTTTCAAGTGACTTTAGTGATACTGAGTAGTGACTTAACGATTTCATTGATACTATGCAGCTGTTTGTGAATAAAACAAGAGTGGAGTGAGTGAATGCATTTTGCTTCTAAAGCTGGTGATTTTATTTAAATTAGTGAGTATATTATTAGTGCAGTCAGAAAACATGTTTTGCAAGCAGTTTGAGTGCTCTTAAGCAAGGTCTGGAAGAGAAAAATTAGAAACAGCACTCTGGATAATTGGACACAGATCTATTTAAAACCTTTAGAAAATCAATGTTGTGTAATGAAAACACGTTTTTCAAGTGACTTTTAAGTAATACTGAGTAGTGACGAACGATTTCATTGATACTATGCAGCTGTTTGTGAATAAAACAACAGCGGAGTGAGTGAATGCATTTTGCTTCTAAAGCTGGTGATTTTATTTAAATTAGTGAATATATAATTTGATTTTATTTAAATTAGTGAGTATATTACTTATGCAGTCAGAAAACATGTTTTGCAAGCAGTTTAAGGCCTTTTAAAAAGCTCTGGAAGCGAAAAAGCAGAAACCGCACTCTGCATTATAGGACACAGATCTATTTAAAACCTTTAGAAAATCAATGTTTGTGTAATGAAAACACGTTTTTCAAGTGACTTTAGTGATACTGAGTAGTGACGAACGATTTTATTGACATTGTGCAGCTGTTTGGGAATAAAATAACAGCGCAGTGAGTGAATGCATTTTGCTTCTAGAGCTGGTGATTTTATTTAAGTTAGTGAGTATATTATTAATGCAGTCAGAAAACATGTTTTGCAAGCAGTTTGAGTGCTCCTAAGCAAGCTCTGGAAGAGAAAAAGCAGAAACCATCAGAAACCGCACTCTAGATAATTAGACACAGATTTCTTTAAAAACCTTTACAAAATCATTGTTGTATTATGAAAACACGTTTTTCAAGTGACTTTAGTGATACTGAGTAGTGACGAACGATTTTATTGACATTGTGCAGCTGTTTGGGAATAAAATAACAGCGCAGTGAGTGAATGCATTTTGCTTCTAAAGCTGGTGATTTTATTAAAGTTAGTGAGTATATTACTTATGCAGTCAGAAAACATGTTTTGCAAGCAGTTTAAGGCCTTTTAAACAACTCTGGAAGCGAAAAAGCAGAAACAGCACTCTGCATAATAGGACACAGATCTATTTAAAAACCTTTAGAAAATCAATGTTGTGTAATGAAAACACGTTTTTCAAGTGACTTTAGTGATAATGAGTATGACTAGCGATTTCATTGACACTGTGCAGCTGTTTGTGAATAAAACAACAGCGCAGCATTTTGCTTCTAAAGCTGGTGATATTATTTATATTTGAGAGTATATTATTAATGCAGTCAGAAAACATGTTTTGCAAGCAGTTTGAGTGCTCTTAAGCAAGGTCTGGAAGAGAAAAAGCAGAAACAGCACTCTGGATAATTGGATCTATTTAAAAACCTTTACAAAATCATTGTTGTGTAATGAAAACACGTTTTTCAAGTGACTTTAGTGATACTGATTAAGTGATACTGAGTAGTGACTAGCGATTTCATTGACACTGTGCAGCTCTTTGTGAATTAAACAAAAGCGGAGAGAGTGAATACATTTCGCTTCTAAAGCAGGTGATTTTATATAAATGAGTGAGTATATGATTAATGCAGTCAGAAAACATGTTTTGCAAGCAGTTTAAGGGCTTTTAAGCAGACCTGGAAGAAAAAAAAAGAAACCTTCAGGGACCGCACTCTGGATAATTGGACACAGATCTATTTAAAAACCTTTACAAAATCATTGTTGTATTATGAAAACACGTTTTTCAAGTGACTTTAGTGATACTGAGTAGTGACTAGCGATTTCATTGATACTGTGCAGCTGTTTGTGAATAAAACAACAGCGCAGCATTTTGCTTCTAAAGCTGGTGATATTATTTAAATTTGAGAGTATATTATTAATGCAGTCAGAAAACGTTTTGCAAGCAGTTTGAGTGCTCTTAAACAAGCTCTGGGAAGAGAAAAAGCAGAAACAGCACTCTGGATAATTGGACACAGATCTATTTAAAAACCTTTACAAAATCATTGTTATGTAATGAAAACACTTTTTTCAAATGACTTTAGTGATACTGAGTAGTGACGAACGATTTCATTGATACTATGCAGCTGTTTGTGAATAAAACAAGAGCGGAGTGAGTGAATGCATTTTGTGAATAAAACAACATCGGAGTGAGTGAATGCATTTTACTTCTAAAGCTGGTGATTTTATTTAAATTAGTGAATATATAATTTGATTTTATTTAAATTAGTGAGTATATTATTTATGCAGTCAGAAAACATGTTTTGCAAGCAGTTTAAGGGCTTTTAAGCAGACCTGGAAGAAAAAAAAAGAAACCTTCAGGGACCGCACTCTGGATAATTGGACACAGATTTCTTTAAAAACCTTTACAAAATCATGGTTTTATAATGAAAACACGTTTTTCAAGTGACTTCAGTAATACTGAGTAGTGACTGACGATTTTATTGACATTGTGCAGCTGTTTGTGAATTAAAATAACAGCAGGAGAGTGAATGCATTTTGCTTCTAAAGCTGGTCATTTTATTTAAATTAGTGAGTATATTATTTGTGCAGTCAGAAAACATGTTTTGCAAGCAGTTTTAGGGCTTTTAAACAGCTCTGGAAGAAAAGGCAGAAACCGCACTCTGCATAATAGGACACAGATCTCTTTTAAAAAACCTTCACAAAATCATGGTTTTGTAATGAAATCAACGTTTTCAAGTGACTTTTAGTGATACTGAGTAGTGAAGAACGATTTCATTGATACTATGCAGCTGTTTGTGAATAAAACAAGAGCGGAGTGAGTGAATGCATTTTGCTTCTAAAGCTGGTGATTTTATTTAAGTTAGTGAGTATATTACTTATGCAGTCAGAAAACATGTTTTGCAAGCAGTTTAAAAGGCCTTTTAAAATGCTCTGGAAAGCGAAAAAGCAGAAACCGCACTCTGCATAATGGGACACAGATCTATTTAAAACCTTTAGAAAATCAATGTCGTGTAATGAAAACACGTTTTTCAAGTGACTTTAGTGATACTGAGTAGTGACCAACGATTTCATTGATACTAATGCAGCTGTTTGTGAATAAAACAACATCGGAGTGAGTGAATGCATTTTGCTTCTAAAGCTGGTGATTTTATTTAAATTAGTGAATATATAATTTGATTTTATTTAAATTAGTGAGTATATTATTTATGCAGTCAGAAAACATGTTTTGCAAGCAGTTTAAGGGCTTTTAGAAAAGACCTGGAAGAAAAAAAAAGAAACCTTCAGGGACCGCACTCTGGATAATTGGACACAGATTTCTTTAAAAACCTTTACAAAATCATGGTTTTATAATGAAAACACGTTTTTCAAGTGACTTCAGTAATACTGAGTAGTGACTGACGATTTTATTGACATTGTGCAGCTGTTTGTGAATAAAATAACAGCGCAGAGAGTGAATGCATTTTGCTTCTAAAGCTGGTGATTTTATTTAAATTAGTGAGTATATTATTTGTGCAGTCAGAAAACATGTTTTGCAAGCAGTTTAAGGGCTTTTAAACAGCTCTGGAAGCGAAAAAGCAGAAACCGCACTCTGCATAATAGGACACAGATCTATTTAAAAACCTTTAGAAAATCAATGTTGTGTAATGAAAACACGTTTTTCAAGTGACTTTAGTAATACTGAGTAGTAACGAACGATTTCATTGATACTATGCAGCTGTTTGTGAATAAAACAACATGAATGAGTGAGTGAATGCATTTTGCTTCTAAAGCTGGTGATTTTATTTAAATTAGTGAATATATAATTTGATTTTATTTAAATTAGTGAGTATATTACTTATGCAGTCAGAAAACATGTTTTGCAAGCAGTTTAAGGCCTTTTAAAAAGCTCTGGAAGCGAAAAAGCAGAAACCGCATTCTGCATTATAGGACACAGATCTATTTAAAAACCTTTAGAAAATCAATGTTGTGTAATGAAAACACGTTTTTCAAGTGACTTTAGTGATACTGAGTAGTGACGAACGATTTTATTGACATTGTGCAGCTGTTTGGGAATAAAATAACAGCGCAGTGAGTGAATGCATTTTGCTTCTAGAGCTGGTGATTTTATTTAAATTAGAGAGTATATTATTAATGCAGTCAGAAAACATGTTTTGCAAGCAGTTTGAGTGCTCTTAAGCAAGCTCTGGAAGAGAAAAAGCAGAAACCATCAGAAACCGCACTCTAGATAATTGGACACAGATTTCTTTAAAAACCTTTACAAAATCATTGTTGTATTATGAAAACACGTTTTTCAAGTGACTTTAGTGATACTGAGTAGTGACTAGCGATTTCATTGATACTGTGCAGCTGTTTGTGAATAAAACAAGAGCGGAGTGAGTGAATGCATTTTGCTTCTAAAGCTGGTGATTTTATTTAAGTTAGTGAGTATATTACTTATGCAGTCAGAAAACATGTTTTGCAAGCAGTTTGAGTGCTCTTAAACAAGCTCTGGGAAGAGAAAAAGCAGAAACAGCACTCTGGATAATTGGACACAGATCTATTTAAAAACCTTTACAAAATCATTGTTATGTAATGAAAACACTTTTTTCAAATGACTTTAGTGATACTGAGTAGTGACGAACGATTTCATTGATACTATGCAGCTGTTTGTGAATAAAACAAGAGCGGAGTGAGTGAATGCATTTTGCTTCTAAAGCTGGTGATTTTATTTAAGTTAGTGAGTATATTACTTATGCAGTCAGAAAACATGTTTTGCAAGCAGTTTAAGGCCTTTTAAACAACTCTGGAAGCGAAAAAGCAGAAACAGCACTCTGCATAATAGGACACAGATCTATTTAAAAACCTTTAGAAAATCAATGTTGTGTAATGAAAACACGTTTTTCAAGTGACTTTAGTGATAATGAGTATGACTAGCGATTTCATTGACACTGTGCAGCTGTTTGTGAATAAAACAACAGCGCAGCATTTTGCTTCTAAAGCTGGTGATATTATTTATATTTGAGAGTATATTATTAATGCAGTCAGAAAACATGTTTTGCAAGCAGTTTGAGTGCTCTTAAGCAAGGTCTGGAAGAGAAAAAGCAGAAACAGCACTCTGGATAATTGGATCTATTTAAAAACCTTTACAAAATCATTGTTGTGTAATGAAAACACGTTTTTCAAGTGACTTTAGTGATACTGATTAAGTGATACTGAGTAGTGACTAGCGATTTCATTGACACTGTGCAGCTCTTTGTGAATTAAACAAAAGCGGAGAGAGTGAATACATTTCGCTTCTAAAGCAGGTGATTTTATATAAATGAGTGAGTATATGATTAATGCAGTCAGAAAACATGTTTTGCAAGCAGTTTAAGGGCTTTTAAGCAGACCTGGAAGAGAAAAAGAAGAAACCTTCAGGGACCGCACTCTGGATAATTGGACACAGATCTATTTAAAAATCTTTACAAAATCATTGTTGTGTAATAAAAACACGTTTTTCAAGTGACTTTAGTGATACTGAGTAGTGACGAACGATTTCATTGATACTATGCAGCTGTTTGTGAATAAAACAACAGCGGAGTGAGTGAATGCATTTTGCTTCTAAAGCTGGTGATTTTATTTAAATTAGTGAGTATATTATTAGTGCAGTCAGAAAACATGTTTTGCAAGCAGTTTGAGTGCTCTTAAGCAAGGTCTGGAAGAGAAAAAGCAGAAACAGCACTCTGGATAATTGGACACAGATCTATTTAAAAACCTTTACAAAATCATTGTTATGTAATGAAAACACTTTTTTCAAATGACTTTAGTGATACTGAGTAGTGACGAACGATTTCATTGATACTATGCAGCTGTTTGTGAATAAAACAAGAGCGGAGTGAGTGAATGCAATTTGCTTATAAAGCTGGTGATTTTATTTAAGTTAGTGAGTATATTACTTATGCAGTCAGAAAACATGTTTTGCAAGCAGTTTAAGGCCTTTTAAAATGCTCTGGAAGCGAAAAAGCAGAAACCGCACTCTGCATAATAGGACACAGATCTATTTAAAAACCTTTAGAAAATCAATGTTGTGTAATGAAAACACGTTTTTCAAGTGACTTTAGTGATACTGAGTAGTGACGAACGATTTCATTGATACTAATCAGCTGTTTGTGAATAAAACAACATCGGAGTGAGTGAATGCATTTTACTTCTAAAGCTGGTGATTTTATTTAAATTAGTGAATATATAATTTGATTTTATTTAAATTAGTGAGTATATTATTTATGCAGTCAGAAAACATGTTTTGCAAGCAGTTTAAGGGCTTTTAAGCAGACCTGGAAGAAAAAAAAGAAACCTTCAGGGACCGCACTCTGGATAATTGGACACAGATTTCTTTAAAAACCTTTACAAAATCATGGTTTTATAATGAAAACACGTTTTTCAAGTGACTTCAGTAATACTGAGTAGTGACTGACGATTTTATTGACATTGTGCAGCTGTTTGTGAATTAAAATAACAGCGCAGAGAGTGAATGCATTTTGCTTCTAAAGCTGGTGATTTTATTTAAATTAGTGAGTATATTATTTGTGCAGTCAGAAAACATGTTTTGCAAGCAGTTTAAGGGCTTTTAAACAGCTCTGGAAGCGAAAAAGCAGAAACCGCACTCTGCATAATAGGACACAGATCTCTTTAAAAACCTTCACAAAATCATGGTTTTGTAATGAAATCACGTTTTTCAAGTGACTTTAGTGATACTGAGTAGTGAAGAACGATTTCATTGATACTATGCAGCTGTTTGTGAATAAAACAAAAGCGGAGTGAGTGAATGCATTTTTCTTCTAAAGCTGGTGATTTTATTTAAGTTAGTGAGTATATTACTTATGCAGTCAGAAAACATGTTTTGCAAGCAGTTTAAGGCCTTTTAAAAGCTCTGGAAGCGAAAAGCAGAAACCGCACTCTGCAAAATAGGACACAGATCTATTTAAAAACCTTTAGAAAATCAATGTTGTGTAATGAAAACACGTTTTTCAAGTGACTTTAGTAATACTGAGTAGTGACGAACGATTTTATTGACATTGTGCAGCTGTTTGGGAATAAAATAACAGCGCAGTGAGTGAATGCATTTTGCTTCTAGAGCTGGTGATTTTATTTAAATTAGAGAGTATATTATTAATGCAGTCAGAAAACATGTTTTGCAAGCAGTTTGAGTGCTCTTAAGCAAGCTCTGGAAGAGAAAAAGCAGAAACCATCAGAAACCGCACTCTAGATAATTGGACACAGATTTCTTTAAAAACCTTTACAAAATCATTGTTGTATTATGAAAACACGTTTTTCAAGTGACTTTAGTGATACTGAGTAGTGACTAGCGATTTCATTGATACTGTGCAGCTGTTTGTGAAAAAAAACAACAGCGCAGCATTTTGCTTCTAAAGCTGGTGATATTATTTAAATTTGAGAGTATATTATTAATGCAGTCAGAAAACGTTTTGCAAGCAGTTTGAGTGCTCTTAAACAAGTTCTGGGAAGAGAAAAAGCAGAAACAGCACTCTGGATAATTGGACACAGATCTCTTTAAAAACCTTCACTAAATAACGGTTGTGTAATGAAAACACGTTTTTCAAGTGACATTAGTGATACTGAGTAGTGACGAACGATTTCATTGATACTATGCAGCTGTTTGTGAATAAAACAAGAGCGGAGTGAGTGAATGCATTTTGCTTCTAAAGCTGGTGATTTTATTTAAGTTAGTGAGTATATTACTTATTCAGTCAGAAAACATGTTTTGCAAGCAGTTTAAGGCCTTTTAAAAAGCTCTGGAAGCGAAAAAGCAGAAACCGCACTCTGCAAAATAGGACACAGATCTATTTAAAAACCTTTAGAAAATCAATGTTGTGTAATGAAAACACGTTTTTCAAGTGACTTTAGTAATACTGAGTAGTGACGAACGATTTCATTGATACTATGCAGCTGTTTGTGAATAAAACAAGAGCGGAGTGAGTGAATGCATTTTGCTTCTAAAGCTGGTGATTTTATTTAAAGTTAGTGAGTATATTACTTATTCAGTCAGAAAACATGTTTTGCAAGCAGTTTAAGGCCTTTTTAAAAGCTCTGGAAGCGAAAAGCAGAAACCGCACTCTGCAAAATAGGACACAGAATCTATTTAAAACCTTTAGAAAATCAATGTTGTGTAATGAAAACACGTTTTTCAAGTGACTTTAGTAATACTGAGTAGTGACGAACGATTTCATTGATACTATGCAGCTGTTTGTGAATAAAACAACAGCGGAGTGAGTGAATGCATTTTGCTTCTAAAGCTGGTGATTTTATTTAAATTAGTGAATATATAATTTGATTTTATTTAAATTAGTGAGTATATTACTTATGCAGTCAGAAAACATGTTTTGCAAGAAGTTTAAGGCCTTTTAAAAAGCTCTGGAAGCGAAAAAGCAGAAACCGCACTCTGCATTATAGGACACAGATCTATTTAAAAACCTTTAGAAATCAATGTTGTGTAATGAAAACACGTTTTTCAAGTGACTTTAGTGATACTGAGTAGTGACGAACGATTTTATTGACATTGTGCAGCTGTTTGGGAATAAAATAACAGCGCAGTGAGTGAATGCATTTTGCTTCTAGAGCTGGTGATTTTATTTAAGTTAGTGAGTATATTATTAATGCAGTCAGAAAACATGTTTTGCAAGCAGTTTGAGTGCTCTTAAGCAAGCTCTGGAAGAGAAAAACAGAAACCATCAGAAACCGCACTCTAGATAATTGGACACAGATTTCTTTAAAAACCTTTACAAAATCATTGTTGTATTATGAAAACACGTTTTCAAGTGACTTTAGTGATACTGAGTAGTGACTAGCGATTTCATTGATACTGTGCAGCTGTTTGTGAATAAAACAACAGCGCAGCATTTTGCTTCTAAAGCTGGTGATATTATTTAAATTTGAGAGTATATTATTAATGCAGTCAGAAAACGTTTTGCAAGCAGTTTGAGTGCTCTTAAACAAGCTCTGGGAAGAGAAAAAGCAGAAACAGCACTCTGGATAATTGGACACAGATCTATTTAAAAACCTTTACAAAATCATTGTTATGTAATGAAAAACACTTTTTCAAATGACTTTAGTGATACTGAGTAGTGACGAACGATTTCATTGATACTATGCAGCTGTTTGTGAATAAAACAAGAGCGGAGTGAGTGAATGCATTTTGCTTCTAAAGCTGGTGATTTTATTTAAGTTAGTGAGTATATTACTTATGCAGTCAGAAAACATGTTTTGCAAGCAGTTTAAGGCCTTTTAAACAACTCTGGAAGCGAAAAAGCAGAAACAGCACTCTGCATAATAGGACACAGATCTATTTAAAACCTTTAGAAAATCAATGTTGTGTAATGAAAACACGTTTTCAAGTGACTTTAGTAATAATGAGTATGACTAGCGATTTCATTGACACTGTGCAGCTGTTTGTGAATAAAACAACAGCGCAGCATTTTGCTTCTAAAGCTGGTGATATTATTTATATTTGAGAGTATATTATTAATGCAGTCAGAAAACATGTTTTGCAAGCAGTTTGAGTGCTCTTAAGCAAGGTCTGGAAGAGAAAAAGCAGAAACAGCACTCTGGATAATTGGATCTATTTAAAAACCTTTACAAAATCATTGTTGTGTAATGAAAACACGTTTTTCAAGTGACTTTAGTGATACTGCTTAAGTGATACTGAGTATTGACTAGCGATTTCATTGACACTGTGCAGCTCTTTGTGAATTAAACAAAAGCGGAGAGAGTGAATACATTTCGCTTCTAAAGCAGGTGATTTTATATAAATGAGTGAGTATATGATTAATGCAGTCAGAAAACATGTTTTGCAAGCAGTTTGAGTGCTCTTAAGCAAGCTCTGGAAGAGAAAAAAGCAGAAACCATCAGAAACCGCACTCTAGATAATTGGACACAGATTTCTTTAAAACCTTTACAAAATCATTGTTGTATTATGAAAACACGTTTTCAAGTGACTTTAGTGATACTGAGTAGTGACTAGCGATTTCATTGATACTGTGCAGCTGTTTGTGAATACAACAACAGCGCAGCATTTTGCTTCTAAAGCTGGTGATATTATTTAAATTTGAGAGTATATTATTAATGCATTCAGAAAACGTTTTGCAAGCAGTTTGAGTGCTCTTAAACAAGCTCTGGGAAGAGAAAAAGCAGAAACAGCACTCTGGATAATTGGACACAGATCTATTTAAAAACCTTTACAAAATCATTGTTATGTAAAGAAAACCCTTTTTTCAAATGACTTTAGTGATACTGAGTAGTGACGAACGATTTCATTGATACTATGCAGCTGTTTGTGAATAAAACAAGAGCGGAGTGAGTGAATGCAATTTGCTTATAAAGCTGGTGATTTTATTTAAGTTAGTGAGTATATTACTTATGCAGTCAGAAAACATGTTTTGCAAGCAGTTTAAGGCCTTTTAAAATGCTCTGGAAGCGAAAAAGCAGAAACCGCACTCTGCATTATAGGACACAGATCTATTTAAAACCTTTAGAAAATCAATGTTGTGTAATGAAAACACGTTTTTCAAGTGACTTTAGTGATACTGAGTAGTGACGAACGATTTCATTGATACTAATCAGCTGTTTGTGAATAAAACAACATCGGAGTGAGTGAATGCATTTTACTTCTAAAGCTGGTTGATTTTATTTAAATTAGTGAATATATAATTTGATTTTATTTAAATTAGTGAGTATATTATTTATGCAGTCAGAAAACATGTTTTGCAAGCAGTTTAAGGGCTTTTAAGCAGACCTGGAAGAAAAAAAAAGAAACCTTCAGGGACCGCACTCTGGATAATTGGACACAGATTTCTTTAAAAACCTTTACAAAATCATGGTTTTATAATGAAAACACGTTTTTCAAGTGACTTCAGTAATACTGAGTAGTGACTGACGATTTTATTGACATTGTGCAGCTGTTTGTGAATTAAAATAACAGCGCAGAGAGTGAATGCATTTTGCTTCTAAAGCTGGTCATTTTATTTAAATTAGTGAGTATATTATTTGTGCAGTCAGAAAACATGTTTTGCAAGCAGTTTTAGGGCTTTTAAACAGCTCTGGAAGCGAAAAGCAGAAACCGCACTCTGCATAATAGGACACAGATCTCTTTAAAACCTTCACAAAATCATGGTTTTGTAATGAAATCACGTTTTTCAAGTGACTTTAGTGATACTGAGTAGTGAAGAACGATTTCATTGATACTATGCAGCTGTTTGTGAATAAAACAAGAGCGGAGTGAGTGAATGCATTTTGCTTCTAAAGCTGGTGATTTTATTTAAGTTAGTGAGTATATTACTTATGCAGTCAGAAAACATGTTTTGCAAGCAGTTTAAGGGCTTTTAAGCAGACCTGGAAGAGAAAAAGAAGAAACCTTCAGGGACCGCACTCTGGATAATTGGACACAGATCTATTTAAAAACCTTTACAAAATCATTGTTGTGTAATAAAAACACGTTTTTCAAGTGACTTTAGTGATACTGAGTAGTGACGAACGATTTCATTGATACTTTGCAGCTGTTTGTGAATAAAACAACAGCGGAGTGAGTGAATGCATTTTGCTTCTAAAGCTGGTGATTTTATTTAAATTAGTGAGTATATTATTAGTGCAGTCAGAAAACATGTTTTGCAAGCAGTTTGAGTGCTCTTAAGCAAGGTCTGGAAGAGAAAAAGCAGAAACAGCACTCTGGATAATTGGACACAGATCTCTTTAAAAACCTTCACTAAATAACGGTTGTGTAATGAAAAGACGTTTTTCAAGTGACATTAGTGATACTGAGTAGTGACGAACGATTTCATTGATACTATGCAGCTGTTTGTGAATAAAACAAGAGCGAGGTGAGTGAATGCATTTTGCTTCTAAAGCTGGTGATTTTATTTAAGTTAGTGAGTATATTACTTATTCAGTCAGAAAACATGTTTTGCAAGCAGTTTAAGGCCTTTTAAAAGTTCTGGAAGCGAAAAAGTGAAACCGCACTCTGCAAAATAGGACACAGATCTATTTAAAAACCTTTAGAAAATCAATGTTGTGTAATGAAAACACGTTTTCAAGTGACTTTAGTAATACTGAGTAGTGACGAACGATTTCATTGATACTATGCAGCTGTTTGTGAATAAAACAACAGCGGAGTGGAGTGAATGCATTTTGCTTCTAAAGCTGGTGATTTTATTTAAATTAGTGAATATATAATTTGATTTTATTTAAATTAGTGAGTATATTACTTATGCAGTCAGAAAACATGTTTTGCAAGCAAGCAGTTTAAAAGCTCTTTAAAGCAGAAACCGCACTCTGCATTATAGGACACAGATCTATTTAAAACCTTTAGAAAATCAATGTTGTGTAATGCACTCTGACTTTAGTAATAATAGTGAACGACAGATACTGTGCAGCTGTTTTGAATAAAACAACCATTTTTTCAAAGCTGGTGATATTATTTAAATTTGAGAGTATATTATTAATGAAAAATGAAAAACACAAGCTTTTTCAATTGTTATGTAATGAAAACACTTTTTCATAATTGAGTGATTTGACGAACGATTTCATTGATACTATGCAGCTGTTTGTGAATAAAAAGAGCTGGAGTAGTGAATGCATTCTAAAGCTGGTGGATTTTATTGATATAACTTATGCAGTCATATGTTTTGCAAGCAGTTTAAGGCCTTTTAAACAAGCTCTGGGAAGAGAAAAAGCAGAAAGACTATGCATAATGCATTTTCATTGCACTCTGCAGCTGTTTGTGATGAGTGAATGCATTTTGCTTCTAAAGCTGGTGATTTTATTTAAATTAGTGAATATAATTTGATTTTATTTAAATTAGTGAGTATATTACTTATGCAGTCAGAAAACATGTTTTGCAAGCAGTTTAAGGCCTTTAAAAGCTCTGGAAGCGAAAAAGCAGAAACCGCACTCTGCATTATAGGACACAGATCTATTTAAAACCTTTAGAAAATCAATGTTGTGTAATGAAAACACGTTTTTCAGTGACTTTAGTAATACTGGAGTAGTGACGAACGATTTCATTGATACTATGCAGCTGTTTGTGAATAAAACAACAGCGGAGTGAGGAATGCATTTTGCTTCTAAAGCTGGTGATTTTATTTAAATTAGTGAATATATAATTTGATTTTATTTAAATTAGTGAGTATATTACTTATGCAGTCAGAAAACATGTTTTGCAAGCAGTTTAAGGCCTTTTAAAAAGCTCTGGGAAGAGAAAAAGCAGAAACCGCACTCTGCATTATAGGACACAGATCTATTTTAAAACCTTTAGAAAAATCAATGTTGTGTAATGAAAACACGTTTTTCAAGTGACTTTAGTAATACTGAGTAGTGACGAACGATTTCCATTGATACTGTGCAGCTGTTTGTGAATAAAACAACAGCGCAGCATTAAAGCTAGTGAATGATTTTATTATCTGCAGTTATGATATTATTTGCAATATTATTTATGCAGTCAGAAAACATGTTTTGCAAAAGCAGTTTAAGGCCTTTTAAACAAGCTCTGGGAAGAGAAAAGCAGAAACAGCACTCTGGATAATTGGACACAGATCTATTTAAAAACCTTTACAAAATCATTGTTATGTAATGAAAACACTTTTTTCAAATGACTTTAGTGATACTGAGTAGTGACGAACGATTTCATTGATACTATGCAGCTGTTTGTGAATAAAACAAGAGCGAGTGAGTGAATGCAATTTGCTTATAAAGCTGGAGATTTTATTTAAGTTAGTGAGTATATTACTTATGCAGTCAGAAAACATGTTTTGCAAGCAGTTTAAGGCCTTTAAATGCTCTGGAAGCGAAAAGCAGAAACCGCACTCTGCATAATAGGACACAGAGATCTAGAAACCTTTAGAAAATCAATGTTGTGTAATGAAAACACGTTTTTCAAGTGATTTAGTGAAACTGAGTAGTGACGAACGATTTCATTGATACTAATCAGCTGTTTCAGAATAAAACAACATCGGAGTGAGTGAATGCATTTTGCTTCTAAAGCTGGTGATTTTATTTAAATTAGTGAATATATAATTTGATTTTTTTAAATTAGTGAGTATATTATTTATGCAGTCAGAAAACATGTTTTGCAAAGCAGTTTAGGGCTTTTAAGCAGACCTGGAAGAAAAAGAAACCTTCAGGGACCGCACTCTGGATAATTGGACACAGATTTCTTTAAAACCTTTACAAAATCATGGTTTTATAATGAAAACACGTTTTTCAAGTGACTTCAGTAATACTGAGTAGTGACTGAGGATTTTATTGACATTGTGCAGCTGTTTGTGAATTAAAAATAACAGCAGAGAGTGAATGCATTTTGCTTCTAAAGCTGGTCATTTTATTTAAATTAGTGAGTATATTATTTGCTGAAAAACATGTTTTTTGTAAGCAGTTTAGGGCTTTTAAACAGCTCTGGAAGCGAAAAGCAGAAACCGCACTCTGCATGAAATAGGACACAGATCTCTTTAAAACCTTCACAAAATCATGGTTTTGTAATGAAATCACGTTTTCAAGACTTTAGTGATACTGAGTAGTGAAGAACGATTTCATTGATACTATGCAGCTGTTTGTGAATAAAACAAGAGCGGAGTGAGTGAATGCATTTTGCTTCTAAAGCTGGTGATTTTATTTAAGTTAGTGAGTATATTACTTTATGCAGTCAGAAAACATGTTTTGCAAGCAGTTTAAGGGCTTTTAAGCAGACCTTTTGACCGCACTCTGGATAATTGACACAGATCTATTTAAAAACCTTTACAAAATCATGGTTTTATAATGAAAACACGTTTTTGCAGTAATACTGAGTAGTGACTGACGATTTTATTGACATTGTGCAGCATTAAAGTTTGTGAATAACAGCATAGAGTGAATGCATTTTGCTTCTAAAGCTTAGTGATTTTATTTAAGATTAGTGAGTATATTACTTATGCAGTCAGAAAACATGTTTTGCAAGCAGTTTGAGTGCTCTTAAGCCAAGGTCTGAAAGAGAAAAATTAGAAACAGCACTCTGGATAATAGGACACAGATCTATTTAAAAACCTTTAGAAAATCAATGTTGTGTAATGAAAACACGTTTTCAAGTGACTTTAGTAATACTGAGTAGTGACGAACGATTTCATTGATACTGTGCAGCTGTTTGTGAATAAAACAACAGCGGAGTGAGTGAATGCATTTTGCTTCTAAAGCTGGTGATCTTTATTTAAATTAGTGAATATATAATTTGATTTTATTTAAATTAGTGATTATTACTTATGCAGTCAGAAAACATGTTTTGCAAGCAGTTTAAGGCCTTTTAAAAGCTCTGGAAGCGAAAAAGCAGAAACAGCACTCTGCATTATTGGACACAGATCTATTTAAAACCTTTAGAAAATCAATGTTGTGTAATGAAAAACACGTTTTCAAGTGACTTTAGTGATACTGAGTAGTGACGAACGATTTCATTGATACTATGCAGCTGTTTGGGAATAAAACAGGAGTGAGTGAGCATTTTGGGAGGAGGAAGCTGGTGCATTTAAGTTTTCTAAAGCTGGTGAGTTTATTTAGCAGTTTGAGTATCTTACTGCAGCTCTGAAAACATGAGAAGCAGTTTAAGGCCTTTTAAACAAGCTCTGGGAAGAGAAAAAAGCAGAAACAGCACTCTGGATAATTGGACACAGATTTCTTTAAAAACCTTTACAAAATCATTGTTATGTAATGAAAACACTTTTCAAGTGACTTTAGTGATACTGAGTAGTGACGAACGATTTTATTGATATTATGCAGCTGTTTGTAAGAATAAAACAAGAGTGAGTGAATGCATTTTGCTTCTAAAGCTGGAGATTTTATTAAAGTTAGTGAGTATATTACTTATGCAGTCAGAAAACATGTTTTGCAAGCAGTTTAAGGCCTTTTAAAAATGCTCTGGAAGCGAAAAAGCAGAAACAGCACTCTGCATAATAGGACACAGATCTATTTAAAACCTTTAGAAAATCAATGTTGTGTAATGAAAACACGTTTTTCAAGTGACTTTAGTGATAACTGAGTAGTGACGAACGATTTCATTGATACTAATCAGCTGTTTGTGAATAAAACAACATCGGAGTGAGTGAATGCATTTTACTTCTAAAGCTGGTGATTTTATTTAAATTAGTGAATATATAATTTGATTTTATTTAAATTAGTGAGTATATTATTTATGCAGTCAGAAAACATGTTTTGCAAGCAGTTTAAGGGCTTTTAAGCAGACCTGGAAGAAAAAAAAGAAACCTTCAGGGACCGCACTCTGGATAATTGGACACAGATTTCTTTAAAACCTTTACAAAATCATGGTTTTATAATGAAAACACGTTTTCAAGTGACTTCAGTAATTTGAGTAGTGACTGACGATTTTATTGACATTGTGCATTGTTTTGTGAATTAAAATAACAGCGCAGAGAGTGAATGCATTTTGCTTCTAAAGCTGGTCATTTTATTTAAATTAGTGAGTATATTATTTGTGCAGTCAGAAAACATGTTTTGCAAAAGCAGTTTTAGGGCTTTTAAACAGCTCTGGAAGCGAAAAGCAGAAACCGCACTCTGCATAATAGGACACAGATCTCTTTAAAAACCTTCACAAAATCATGGTTTTGTAATGAAATCACGTTTTTTCAAGTGACTTTAGTGATACTGAGTAGTGAAGAACGATTTCATTGATACTATGCAGCTGTTTGTGAATAAAACAAGAGCGGAGTGAGTGAATGCATTTTGCTTCTAAAGCTGGTGATTTTATTTAAGTTAGTGAGTATATTACTTATGCAGTCAGAAAACATGTTTTGCAAGCAGTTTAAGGGCTTTTAAGCAGACCTGGAAGAGAAAAAGAAGAAACCTTCAGGGACCGCACTCTGGATAATTGGACACAGATCTATTTAAAACCTTTACAAAATCATTGTTTGTGTAATAAAAACACGTTTTTCAAGTGACTTTAGTGATACTGAGTAGTGACGAACGATTTCATTGATACTATGCAGCTGTTTGTGAATAAAACAACAGCGGAGTGAGTGAATGCATTTTGCTTCTAAAGCTGGTGATTTTATTTAAATTAGTGAGTATATTATTAGTGCAATCAGAAAACATGTTTTGCAAGCAGTTTGAGTGCTCTTAAGCAAGGTCTGGAAAGAGAAAAAGCAGAAACAGCACTCTGGATAATTGGACACAGATCTCTTTAAAACCTTCACTAAATAACGGTTGTGTAATGAAAAGACGTTTTTCAAGTGACATTAGTGATACTGAGTAGTGACGAACGATTTCATTGATACTATGCAGCTGTTTGTGAATAAAACAAGAGCGGAGTGAGTGAATGCATTTTGCTTCTAAAGCTGGTGATTTTATTTAAGTTAGTGAGTATATTACTTATTCAGTCAGAAAACATGTTTTGCAAGCAGTTTAAGGCCTTTTAAAAAGTTCTGGAAGCGAAAAAGCAGAAACCGCACTCTGCAAAATAGGACACAGATCTATTTAAAAACCTTTAGAAAATCAATGTTGTGTAATGAAAACACGTTTTTCAAGTGACTTTAGTAATACTGAGTAGTGACGAACGATTTCATTGATACTATGCAGCTGTTTGTGAATAAAACAACAGCGGAGTGAGTGAATGCATTTTGCTTCTAAAGCTGGTGATTTTATTTAAATTAGTGAATATATAATTTGATTTTATTTAAATTAGTGAGTATATTACTTATGCAGTCAGAAAACATGTTTTGCAAGCAGTTTAAGGCCTTTTAAAAAGCTCTGGAAGCGAAAAAGCAGAAACCGCACTCTGCATTATAGGACACAGATCTATTTAAAAACCTTTAGAAAATCAATGTTGTGTAATGAAAACACGTTTTTCAAGTGACTTTAGTAATACTGAGTAGTGACGAACGATTTCATTGATACTGTGCAGCTGTTTGTGAATAAAACAAGAGCGGAGTGAGTGAATGCATTTTGCTTCTAAAGCTGGTGATTTTATTTAAGTTAGTGAGTATATTACTTATGCAGTCAGAAAACATGTTTTGAAGCAGTTTAAGGCCTTTTAAACAAGCTCTGGGAAGAGAAAAAGCAGAAACAGCACTCTGGATAATTGGACACAGATCTATTTAAAAACCTTTACAAAATCATTGTTATGTAATGAAAACACTTTTTTCAAATGACTTTAGTGATACTGAGTAGTGACGAACGATTTCATTGATACTGTGCAGCTGTTTGTGAATAAAACAAGAGCGGAGTGAGTGAATGCATTTTGCTTCTAAAGCTGGTGATTTTATTTAAGTTAGTGAGTATATTACTTATGCAGTCAGAAAACATGTTTTGAAGCAGTTTAAGGCCTTTTAAACAAGCTCTGGGAAGAGAAAAAGCAGAAACAGCACTCTGGATAATTGGACACAGATCTATTTAAAACCTTTACAAAATCATTGTTATGTAATGAAAACACTTTTTTCAAATGACTTTAGTGATACTGAGTAGTGACGAACGATTTCATTGATACTATGCAGCTGTTTGTGAATAAAACAAGAGCGGAGTGAGTGAATGCAATTTGCTTATAAAGCTGGAGATTTTATTTAAGTTAGTGAGTATATTACTTATGCAGTCAGAAAACATGTTTTGCAAGCAGTTTAAGGCCTTTTAAAATGCTCTGGAAGCGAAAAAGCAGAAACCGCACTCTGCATAATAGGACACAGATCTATTTAAAAACCTTTAGAAAATCAATGTTGTGTAATGAAAACACGTTTTCAAGTGACTTTAGTGATACTGAGTAGTGACGAACGATTTCATTGATACTAATCAGCTGTTTGTGAATAAAACAACATCGGAGTGAGTGAATGCATTTTACTTCTAAAGCTGGTGATTTTATTTAAATTAGTGAATATATAATTTGATTTTATTTAAATTAGTGAGTATATTATTTATGCAGTCAGAAAACATGTTTTGCAAGCAGTTTAAGGGCTTTTAAGCAAGACCTGGAAGAAAAAAAAAGAAACCTTCAGGGACCGCACTCTGGATAATTGGACACAGATTTCTTTAAAAACCTTTACAAAATCATGGTTTTATAATGAAAACACGTTTTTCAAGTGACTTCAGTAATACTGAGTAGTGACTGACGATTTTATTGACATTGTGCAGCTGTTTGTGAATTAAAATAACAGCGCAGAGAGTGAATGCATTTTGCTTCTAAAGCTGGTCATTTTATTTAAATTAGTGAGTATATTATTTGTGCAGTCAGAAAACATGTTTTGCAAGCAGTTTTAGGGCTTTTAAACAGCTCTGGAAGCGAAAAAGCAGAAACCGCACTCTGCATAATAGGACACAGATCTCTTTAAAAACCTTCACAAAATCATGGTTTTGTAATGAAATCACGTTTTTCAAGTGACTTTAGTGATACTGAGTAGTGAAGAACGATTTCATTGATACTATGCAGCTGTTTGTGAATAAAACAAGAGCGGAGTGAGTGAATGCATTTTGCTTCTAAAGCTGGTGATTTTATTTAAGTTAGTGAGTATATTACTTATGCAGTCAGAAAACATGTTTTGCAAGCAGTTTAAGGGCTTTTAAGCAGACCTGGAAGAGAAAAAGAAGAAACCTTCAGGGACCGCACTCTGGATAATTGGACACAGATCTATTTAAAAACCTTTACAAAATCATTGTTGTGTAATAAAAACACGTTTTTCAAGTGACTTTAGTGATACTGAGTAGTGACGAACGATTTCATTGATACTATGCAGCTGTTTGTGAATAAAACAACAGCGGAGTGAGTGAATGCATTTTGCTTCTAAAGCTGGTGATTTTATTTAAATTAGTGAGTATATTATTAGTGCAATCAGAAAACATGTTTTGCAAGCAGTTTGAGTGCTCTTAAGCAAGGTCTGGAAGAGAAAAAGCAGAAACAGCACTCTGGATAATTGGACACAGATCTCTTTAAAAACCTTCACTAAATAACGGTTGTGTAATGAAAAGACGTTTTTCAAGTGACATTAGTGATACTGAGTAGTGACGAACGATTTCATTGATACTATGCAGCTGTTTGTGAATAAAACAAGAGCGGAGTGAGTGAATGCATTTTGCTTCTAAAGCTGGTGATTTTATTTAAGTTAGTGAGTATATTACTTATTCAGTCAGAAAACATGTTTTGCAAGCAGTTTAAGGCCTTTTAAAAAGTTCTGGAAGCGAAAAAGCAGAAACCGCACTCTGCAAAATAGGACACAGATCTATTTAAAAACCTTTAGAAAATCAATGTTGTGTAATGAAAACACGTTTTTCAAGTGACTTTAGTAATACTGAGTAGTGACGAACGATTTCATTGATACTAATCAGCTGTTTGTGAATAAAACAACAGCGGAGTGAGTGAATGCATTTTACTTCTAAAGCTGGTGATTTTATTTAAATTAGTGAATATATAATTTGATTTTATTTAAATTAGTGAGTATATTATTTATGCAGTCAGAAAACATGTTTTGCAAGCAGTTTAAGGGCTTTTAAGCAGACCTGGAAGAAAAAAAAAGAAACCTTCAGGGACCGCACTCTGGATAATTGGACACAGATTTCTTTAAAAACCTTTACAAAATCATGGTTTTATAATGAAAACAGGTTTTTCAAGTGACTTCAGTAATACTGAGTAGTGACTGACGTTTTTATTGACATTGTGCAGCTGTTTGTGAATTAAAATAACAGCGCAGAGAGTGAATGCATTTTGCTTCTAAAGCTGGTGATTTTATTTAAATTAGTGAGTATATTATTTGTGCAGTCAGAAAACATGTTTTGCAAGCAGTTTAAGGGCTTTTAAACAGCTCTGGAAGCGAAAAAGCAGAAACCGCACTCTGCATAATAGGACACAGATCTCTTTAAAAACCTTCACAAAATCATGGTTTTGTAATGAAATCACGTTTTTCAAGTGACTTTAGTGATACTGAGTAGTGAAGAACGATTTCATTGATACTATGCAGCTGTTTGTGAATAAAACAAGAGCGGAGTGAGTGAATGCATTTTTCTTCTAAAGCTGGTGATTTTATTTAAGTTAGTGAGTATATTACTTATGCAGTCAGAAAACATGTTTTGCAAGCAGTTTAAGGGCTTTTAAGCAGACCTGGAAGAGAAAAAGAAGAAACCTTCAGGGACCGCACTCTGGATAATTGGACACAGATCTATTTAAAAACCTTTACAAAATCATTGTTGTGTAATAAAAACACGTTTTTCAAGTGACTTTAGTGATACTGAGTAGTGACGAACGATTTCATTGATACTATGCAGCTGTTTGTGAATAAAACAAGAGCGGAGTGAGTGAATGCATTTTGCTTCTAAAGCTGGTGATTTTATTTAAGTTAGTGAGTATATTACTTATTCAGTCAGAAAACATGTTTTGCAAGCAGTTTAAGGCCTTTTAAAAAGCTCTGGAAGCGAAAAAGCAGAAACCGCACTCTGCAAAATAGGACACAGATCTATTTAAAAACCTTTAGAAAATCAATGTTGTGTAATGAAAACACGTTTTTCAAGTGACTTTAGTAATACTGAGTAGTGACGAACGATTTTATTGACATTGTGCAGCTGTTTGGGAATAAAATAACAGCGCAGTGAGTGAATGCATTTTGCTTCTAGAGCTGGTGATTTTATTTAAATTAGAGAGTATATTATTAATGCAGTCAGAAAACATGTTTTGCAAGCAGTTTGAGTGCTCTTAAGCAAGAGAGAAAAAGCAGAAACCATCAGAAACCGCACTCTAGATAATTGGACACAGATTTCTTTAAAAACCTTTACAAAATCATTGTTGTATTATGAAAACACGTTTTTCAAGTGACTTTAGTGATACTGAGTAGTGACTAGCGATTTCATTGATACTGTGCAGCTGTTTGTGAATAAAACAACAGCGCAGCATTTTGCTTCTAAAGCTGGTGATATTATTTAAATTTGAGAGTATATTATTAATGCAGTCAGAAAACGTTTTGCAAGCAGTTTGAGTGCTCTTAAACAAGTTCTGGGAAGAGAAAAAGCAGAAACAGCACTCTGGATAATTGGACACAGATCTCTTTAAAAACCTTCACTAAATAACGGTTGTGTAATGAAAACACGTTTTTCAAGTGACATTAGTGATACTGAGTAGTGACGAACGATTTCATTGATACTATGCAGCTGTTTGTGAATAAAACAAGAGCGGAGTGAGTGAATGCATTTTGCTTCTAAAGCTGGTGATTTTATTTAAGTTAGTGAGTATATTACTTATTCAGTCAGAAAACATGTTTTGCAAGCAGTTTAAGGCCTTTTAAAAGCTCTGGAAGCGAAAAGCAGAAACCGCACTCTGCAAAATAGGACACAGATCTATTTAAAACCTTTAGAAAATCAATGTTGTGTAATGAAAACACGTTTTTCAAGTGACTTTAGTAATACTGAGTAGTGACGAACGATTTCATTGATACTATGCAGCTGTTTGTGAATAAAACAAGAGCGGAGTGAGTGAATGCATTTTGCTTCTAAAGCTGGTGATTTTATTTAAGTTAGTGAGTATATTACTTATTCAGTCAGAAAACATGTTTTGCAAGCAGTTTAAGGCCTTTTAAAAGCTCTGGAAGCGAAAAGCAGAAACCGCACTCTGCAAAATAGGACACAGATCTATTTAAAACCTTTAGAAAATCAATGTTGTGTAATGAAAACACGTTTTCTCAAGTGACTTTAGTAATACTGAGTAGTGACGAACGATTTCATTGATACTATGCAGCTGTTTGTGAATAAAACAACAGCGGAGTGAGTGAATGCATTTTGCTTCTAAAGCTGGTGATTTTATTTAAATTAGTGAATATATAATTTGATTTTATTTAAATTAGTGAGTATATTACTTATGCAGTCAGAAAACATGTTTTGCAAAGAAGTTTAAGGCCTTTTAAAAGCTCTGGAAGCGAAAAGCAGAAACCGCACTCTGCATTATAGGACACAGATCTATTTAAAAACCTTTAGAAAATCAATGTTGTGTAATGAAAACACGTTTTTCAAGTGACTTTAGTGATACTGAGTAGTGACGAACGATTTTATTGACATTGTGCAGCTGTTTGGGAATAAAATAACAGCGCAGTGAGTGAATGCATTTTGCTTCTAGAGCTGGTGATTTTATTTAAGTTAGTGAGTATATTATTAATGCAGTCAGAAAACATGTTTTGCAAGCAGTTTGAGTGCTCTTAAGCAAGCTCTGGAAGAGAAAACAGAAACCATCAGAAACCGCACTCTAGATAATTGGACACAGATTTCTTTAAAACCTTTACAAAATCATTGTTGTATTATGAAAACACGTTTTTCAAGTGACTTTAGTGATACTGAGTAGTGACTAGCGATTTCATTGATACTGTGCAGCTGTTTGTGAATAAAACAACAGCGCAGCATTTTGCTTCTAAAGCTGGTGATATTATTTAAATTTGAGAGTATATTATTAATGCAGTCAGAAAACGTTTTGCAAGCAGTTTGAGTGCTCTTAAACAAGCTCTGGGAAGAGAAAAGCAGAAACAGCACTCTGGATAATTGGACACAGATCTATTTAAAACCTTTACAAAATCATTGTTATGTAATGAAAACACTTTTTTCAAATGACTTTAGTGATACTGAGTAGTGACGAACGATTTCATTGATACTATGCAGCTGTTTGTGAATAAAACAAGAGCGGAGTGAGTGAATGCATTTTGCTTCTAAAGCTGGTGATTTTATTTAAGTTAGTGAGTATATTACTTATACAGTCAGAAAACATGTTTTGCAAGCAGTTTAAGGCCTTTTAAACAACTCTGGAAGCGAAAAGCAGAAACAGCACTCTGCATAATAGGACACAGATCTATTTAAAAACCTTTAGAAAATCAATGTTGTGTAATGAAAACACGTTTTTCAAGTGACTTTAGTAATAATGAGTATGACTAGCGATTTCATTGACACTGTGCAGCTGTTTGTGAATAAAACAACAGCGCAGCATTTTGCTTCTAAAGCTGGTGATATTATTTATATTTGAGAGTATATTATTAATGCAGTCAGAAAACATGTTTTGCAAGCAGTTTGAGTGCTCTTAAGCAAGGTCTGGAAGAGAAAAAGCAGAAACAGCACTCTGGATAATTGGATCTATTTAAAAACCTTTACAAAATCATTGTTGTGTAATGAAAACACGTTTTTCAAGTGACTTTAGTGATACTGCTTAAGTGATACTGAGTATTGACTAGCGATTTCATTGACACTGTGCAGCTCTTTGTGAATTAAACAAAAGCGGAGAGAGTGAATACATTTCGCTTCTAAAGCAGGTGATTTTATATAAATGAGTGAGTATATGATTAATGCAGTCAGAAAACATGTTTTGCAAGCAGTTTGAGTGCTCTTAAGCAAGCTCTGGAAGAGAAAAAGCAGAAACCATCAGAAACCGCACTCTAGATAATTGGACACAGATTTCTTTAAAAACCTTTACAAAATCATTGTTGTATTATGAAAACACGTTTTTCAAGTGACTTTAGTGATACTGAGTAGTGACTAGCGATTTCATTGATACTGTGCAGCTGTTTGTGAATAAAACAACAGCGCAGCATTTTGCTTCTAAAGCTGGTGATATTATTTAAATTTGAGAGTATATTATTAATGCATTCAGAAAACGTTTTGCAAGCAGTTTGAGTGCTCTTAAACAAGCTCTGGGAAGAGAAAAAGCAGAAACAGCACTCTGGATAATTGGACACAGATCTATTTAAAAACCTTTACAAAATCATTGTTATGTAAAGAAAACCCTTTTTTCAAATGACTTTAGTGATACTGAGTAGTGACGAACGATTTCATTGATACTATGCAGCTGTTTGTGAATAAAACAAGAGCGGAGTGAGTGAATGCAATTTGCTTATAAAGCTGGTGATTTTATTTAAGTTAGTGAGTATATTACTTATGCAGTCAGAAAACATGTTTTGCAAGCAGTTTAAGGCCTTTTAAAATGCTCTGGAAGCGAAAAAGCAGAAACCGCACTCTGCATTATAGGACACAGATCTATTTAAAAACCTTTAGAAAATCAATGTTGTGTAATGAAAACACGTTTTCAAGTGACTTTAGTGATACTGAGTAGTGACGAACGATTTCATTGATACTAATCAGCTGTTTGTGAATAAAACAACATCGGAGTGAGTGAATGCATTTTACTTCTAAAGCTGGTTGATTTTATTTAAATTAGTGAATATATAATTTGATTTTATTTAAATTAGTGAGTATATTATTTATGCAGTCAGAAAACATGTTTTGCAAGCAGTTTAAGGGCTTTTAAGCAGACCTGAAAAAAAAAAGAAACCTTCAGGGACCGCACTCTGGATAATTGGACACAGATTTCTTTAAAACCTTTACAAAATCATGGTTTTATAATGAAAACACGTTTTTCAAGTGACTTCAGTAATACTGAGTAGTGACTGACGATTTTATTGACATTGTGCAGCTGTTTGTGAATTAAAATAACAGCGCAGAGAGTGAATGCATTTTGCTTCTAAAGCTGGTCATTTTATTTAAATTAGTGAGTATATTATTTGTGCAGTCAGAAAACATGTTTTGCAAGCAGTTTTAGGGCTTTTAAACAGCTCTGGAAGCGAAAAGCAGAAACCGCACTCTGCATAATAGGACACAGATCTCTTTAAAACCTTCACAAAATCATGGTTTTGTAATGAAATCACGTTTTCAAGTGACTTTAGTGATACTGAGTAGTGAAGAACGATTTCATTGATACTATGCAGCTGTTTGTGAATAAAACAAGAGCGGAGTGAGTGAATGCATTTTGCTTCTAAAGCTGGTGGTTTTATTTAAGTTAGTGAGTATATTACTTATGCAGTCAGAAAACATGTTTTGCAAGCAGTTTAAGGGCTTTTAAGCAGACCTGGAAGAGAAAAAAAGAAGAAACCTTCAGGGACCGCACTCTGGATAATTGGACACAGATCTATTTAAAACCTTTACAAAATCATTGTTGTGTAATAAAAACACGTTTTCAAGTGACTTTAGTGATACTGAGTAGTGACGAACGATTTCATTGATACTATGCAGCTGTTTGTGAATAAAACAACAGCGGAGTGAGTGAATGCATTTTGCTTCTAAAGCTGGTGATTTTATTTAAATTAGTGAGTATATTATTAGTGCAGTCAGAAAACATGTTTTGCAAGCAGTTTGAGTGCTCTTAAGCAAGGTCTGGAAGAGAAAAAGCAGAAACAGCACTCTGGATAATTGGACACAGATCTCTTTAAAAACCTTCACTAAATAACGGTTGTGTAATGAAAAGACGTTTTTCAAGTGACATTAGTGATACTGAGTAGTGACGAACGATTTCATTGATACTATGCAGCTGTTTGTGAATAAAACAAAGTGAGTGAATGCATTTTGCTTCTAAAGCTGGTGATTTTATTTAAGTTAGTGAGTATATTACTTATTCAGTCAGAAAACATGTTTTGCAAGCAGTTTAAGGCCTTTTAAAAAGTTCTGGAAGCGAAAAAGCAGAAACCGCACTCTGCAAAATAGGACACAGATCTATTTAAAAACCTTTAGAAAATCAATGTTGTGTAATGAAAACACGTTTTTCAAGTGACTTTAGTAATACTGAGTAGTGACGAACGATTTCATTGATACTATGCAGCTGTTTGTGAATAAAACAACAGCGGAGTGAGTGAATGCATTTTGCTTCTAAAGCTGGTGATTTTATTTAAATTAGTGAATATATAATTTGATTTTATTTAAATTAGTGAGTATATTACTTATGCAGTCAGAAAACATGTTTTGCAAGCAGTTTAAGGCCTTTTAAAAGCTCTGGAAGCGAAAAGCAGAAAGCACTCTGCATTATAGGACACAGATCTATTTAAAAACCTTTAGAAAATCAATGTTGTGTAATGAAAACACGTTTTTCAAGTGACTTTAGTAATACTGAGTAGTGACGAACGATTTCATTGATACTATGCAGCTGTTTGTGAATAAAACAACAGCGGAGTGAGTGAATGCATTTTGCTTCAAAAGCTGGTGATTTTATTTAAATTAGTGAATATATAATTTGATTTTATTTAAATTAGTGAGTATATTACTTATGCAGTCAGAAAACATGTTTTGCAAGCAGTTTAAGGCCTTTTAAAAAGCTCTGGAAGCGAAAAAGCAGAAACCGCACTCTGCATTATAGGACACAGATCTATTTAAAAACCTTTAGAAAATCAATGTTGTGTAATGAAAACACGTTTTTCAAGTGACTTTAGTAATACTGAGTAGTGACGAACGATTTCATTGATACTGTGCAGCTGTTTGTGAATAAAACAACAGCGCAGCATTTTGCTTCTAAAGCTGGTGATATTATTTAAATTTGAGAGTATATTATTAATGCAGTCAGAAAACGTTTTGCAAGCAGTTTGAGTGCTCTTAAACAAGCTCTGGGAAGAGAAAAAGCAGAAACAGCACTCTGGATAATTGGACACAGATCTATTTAAAAACCTTTACAAAATCATTGTTATGTAATGAAAACACTTTTTTCAAATGACTTTAGTGATACTGAGTAGTGACGAACGATTTCATTGATACTATGCAGCTGTTTGTGAATAAAACAAGAGCGGAGTGAGTGAATGCATTTTGCTTCTAAAGCTGGTGATTTTATTTAAGTTAGTGAGTATATTACTTATGCAGTCAGAAAACATGTTTTGAAGCAGTTTAAGGCCTTTTAAACAAGCTCTGGGAAGAGAAAAAGCAGAAACAGCACTCTGGATAATTGGACACAGATCTATTTAAAAACCTTTACAAAATCATTGTTATGTAATGAAAACACTTTTTTCAAATGACTTTAGTGATACTGAGTAGTGACGAACGATTTCATTGATACTATGCAGCTGTTTGTGAATAAAACAAGAGCGGAGTGAGTGAATGCAATTTGCTTATAAAGCTGGAGATTTTATTTAAGTTAGTGAGTATATTACTTATGCAGTCAGAAAACATGTTTTGCAAGCAGTTTAAGGCCTTTTAAAATGCTCTGGAAGCGAAAAAGCAGAAACCGCACTCTGCATAATAGGACACAGATCTATTTAAAAACCTTTAGAAAATCAATGTTGTGTAATGAAAACACGTTTTTCAAGTGACTTTAGTGATACTGAGTAGTGACGAACGATTTCATTGATACTAATCAGCTGTTTGTGAATAAAACAACATCGGAGTGAGTGAATGCATTTTACTTCTAAAGCTGGTGATTTTATTTAAATTAGTGAATATATAATTTGATTTTATTTAAATTAGTGAGTATATTATTTATGCAGTCAGAAAACATGTTTTGCAAGCAGTTTAAGGGCTTTTAAGCAGACCTGGAAGAAAAAAAAAGAAACCTTCAGGGACCGCACTCTGGATAATTGGACACAGATTTCTTTAAAAACCTTTACAAAATCATGGTTTTATAATGAAAACACGTTTTTCAAGTGACTTCAGTAATACTGAGTAGTGACTGACGATTTTATTGACATTGTGCAGCTGTTTGTGAATTAAAATAACAGCGCAGAGAGTGAATGCATTTTGCTTCTAAAGCTGGTCATTTTATTTAAATTAGTGAGAGTATATTATTTGTGCAGTCAGAAAACATGTTTTGCAAGCAGTTTTAGGGCTTTTAAACAGCTCTGGAAGAGAAAAGCAGAAACCGCACTCTGCATAATAGGACACAGATCTCTTTAAAACCTTCACAAAATCATGGTTTTGTAATGAAATCACGTTTTTCAAGTGACTTTAGTGATACTGAGTAGTGAAGAACGATTTCATTGATACTATGCAGCTGTTTGTGAATAAAACAAGAGCGGAGTGAGTGAATGCATTTTGCTTCTAAAGCTGGTGATTTTATTTAAGTTAGTGAGTATATTACTTATGCAGTCAGAAAACATGAAAGCAGTTTAAGGGCTTTTAAGCAGACCTGGAAGAAAAGAAGAAACCTTCAGGGACCGCACTCTGGATAATTGGACACAGATCTATTTAAAAACCTTTACAAAATCATTGTTGTGTAATAAAAACACGTTTTTCAAGTGACTTTAGTGATACTGAGTAGTGACGAACGATTTCATTGATACTATGCAGCTGTTTGTGAATAAAACAACAGCGGAGTGAGTGAATGCATTTTGCTTCTAAAGCTGGTGATTTTATTTAAATTAGTGAGTATATTATTAGTGCAATCAGAAAACATGTTTTGCAAGCAGTTTGAGTGCTCTTGCAAGGTCTGGAAGAGAAAAAGCAGAAACAGCACTCTGGATAATTGGACACAGATCTCTTTAAAACCTTCACTAAATAACGGGTTGTGTAATGAAAAGACGTTTTTCAAGTGACATTAGTGATACTGAGTAGTGACGAACGATTTCATTGATACTATGCAGCTGTTTGTGAATAAAACAAGAGCGGAGTGAGTGAATGCATTTTGCTTCTAAAGCTGGTGATTTTATTTAAGTTAGTGAGTATATTACTTATTCAGTCAGAAAACATGTTTTGCAAGCAGTTTAAGGCCTTTTAAAAAGTTCTGGAAGCGAAAAAGCAGAAACCGCACTCTGCAAAATAGGACACAGATCTATTTAAAAACCTTTAGAAAATCAATGTTGTGTAATGAAAACACGTTTTTCAAGTGACTTTAGTAATACTGAGTAGTGACGAACGATTTCATTGATACTAATCAGCTGTTTGTGAATAAAACAACAGCGAGTGAGATGAGTGACATTTTACTTCTAAAGCTGGTGATTTTATTTAAATTAGTGAATATATAATTTGATTTTATTTAAATTAGTGAGTATATTATTTATGCAGTCAGAAAACATGTTTTGCAAGCAGTTTAAGGGCTTTAAGCAGACCTGGAAGAAAAAAAAAGAAACCCTTCAGGGACCGCACTCTGGATAATTGGACACAGATTTCTTTAAAACCTTTACAAAATCATGGTTTTATAATGAAAACAGGTTTTTCAAGTGACTTCAGTAATACTGAGTAGTCGACGTTTTTATTGACATTGTGCAGCTGTTTGTGAATTAAAATGCAGCGCAGAGAGTGAATGCATTTTGCTTCTAAAGCTGGTGATTTTATTTAAATTAGTGAGTATATTATTTAAGTCAGAAAACATGTTTTGCAAGCAGTTTAAGGGCTTTTAAACAGCTCTGGAAGCGAAAAGCAGAAACCGCACTCTGCATAATAGGACACAGATCTCTTTAAAAACCTTCACAAAATCATGGTTTTGTAATGAAATCACGTTTTTCAAGTGACTTTAGTGATACTGAGTAGTGAAGAACGATTTCATTGATACTATGCAGCTGTTTGTGAATAAAACAAGAGCGGAGTGAGTGAATGCATTTTTCTTCTAAAGCTGGTGATTTTATTTAAATTAGTGAGTATATTACTTATGCAGTCAGAAAACATGTTTTGCAAGCAGTTTAAGGGCTTTAAGCAGACCTGGAAGAGAAAAAGAAGAAACCTTCAGGGACCGCACTCTGGATAATTGGACACAGATCTATTTAAAAACCTTTACAAAATCATTGTTGTGTAATAAAAACACGTTTTTCAAGTGACTTTAGTGATACTGAGTAGTGACGAACGATTTCATTGATACTATGCAGCTGTTTGTGAATAAAACAAGAGCGGATGAGTGAATGCATTTTGCTTCTAAAGTTGGTGATTTTATTTAAGTTAGTGAGTATATTACTTATTCAGTCAGAAAACATGTTTTGCAAAGCAGTTTAAGGCCTTTTAAAAGCTCTGGAAGCGAAAAGCAGAAACCGCACTCTGCAAAATAGGACACAGATCTATTTAAAAACCTTTAGAAAATCAATGTTGTGTAATGAAAACACGTTTTTCAAGTGACTTTAGTAATACTGAGTAGTGACGAACGATTTTATTGACATTGTGCAGCTGTTTGGGAATAAAATAACAGCGCAGTGAGTGAATGCATTTTGCTTCTAGAGCTGGTGATTTTATTTAAATTAGAGTATATTATTAATGCAGTCAGAAAACATGTTTTGCAAGCAGTTTGAGTGCTCTTAAGCAAGAGAGAAAAAGCAGAAACCATCAGAAACCGCACTCTAGATAATTGGACACAGATTTCTTTAAAAACCTTTACAAAATCATTGTTGTATTATGAAAACACGTTTTTCAAGTGACTTTAGTGATACTGAGTAGTGACTAGCGATTTCATTGATACTGTGCAGCTGTTTGTGAATAAAACAACAGCGCAGCATTTTGCTTCTAAAGCTGGTGATATTATTTAAATTTGAGAGTATATTATTAATGCAGTCAGAAAACGTTTTGCAAGCAGTTTGAGTGCTCTTAAACAAGCTCTGGGAAGAGAAAAAGCAGAAACAGCACTCTGGATAATTGGACACAGATCTATTTAAAAACCTTTACAAAATCATTGTTATGTAATGAAAACACTTTTTTCAAATGACTTTAGTGATACTGAGTAGTGACGAACGATTTCATTGATACTATGCAGCTGTTTGTGAATAAAACAAGAGCGGAGTGAGTGAATGCATTTTGCTTCTAAAGCTGGTGATTTTATTTAAGTTAGTGAGTATATTACTTATGCAGTCAGAAAACATGTTTTGCAAGCAGTTTAAGGCCTTTTAAACAACTCTGGAAGCGAAAAAGCAGAAACAGCACTCTGCATAATAGGACACAGATCTATTTAAAAACCTTTAGAAAATCAATGTTGTGTAATGAAAACACGTTTTTCAAGTGACTTTAGTAATAATGAGTATGACTAGCGATTTCATTGACACTGTGCAGCTGTTTGTGAATAAAACAACAGCGCAGCATTTTGCTTCTAAAGCTGGTGATATTATTTATATTTGAGAGTATATTATTAATGCAGTCAGAAAACATGTTTTGCAAGCAGTTTGAGTGCTCTTAAGCAAGGTCTGGAAGAGAAAAAGCAGAAACAGCACTCTGGATAATTGGACACAGATCTATTTAAAAACCTTTACAAAATCATTGTTATGTAATGAAAACACTTTTTTCAAATGACTTTAGTGATACTGAGTAGTGACGAACGATTTCATTGATACTATGCAGCTGTTTGTGAATAAAACAAGAGCGGAGTGAGTGAATGCAATTTGCTTATAAAGCTGGTGATTTTATTTAAGTTAGTGAGTATATTACTTATGCAGTCAGAAAACATGTTTTGCAAGCAGTTTAAGGGCTTTTAAGCAGACCTGGAAGAGAAAAAGAAGAAACCTTCAGGGACCGCACTCTGGATAATTGGACACAGATCTATTTAAAAACCTTTACAAAATCATTGTTGTGTAATAAAAACACGTTTTTCAAGTGACTTTAGTAATACTGAGTAGTGACGAACGATTTCATTGATACTATGCAGCTGTTTGTGAATAAAACAACAGCGGAGTGAGTGAATGCATTTTGCTTCTATAGCTGGTGATTTTATTTAAATTAGTGAGTATATTATTAGTGCAGTCAGAAAACATGTTTTGCAAGCAGTTTGAGTGCTCTTAAGCAAGGTCTGGAAGAGAAAAAGCAGAAACAGCACTCTGGATAATTGGACACAGATCTCTTTAAAAACCTTCACTAAATAACGGTTGTGTAATGAAAACACGTTTTTCAAGTGACATTAGTGTTACTGAGTAGTGACGAACGATTTCATTGATTCTATGCAGCTGTTTGTGAATAAAACAAGAGCGGAGTGAGTGAATGCATTTTGCTTCTAAAGCTGGTGATTTTATTTAAGTTAGTGAGTATATTACTTATTCAGTCAGAAAACATGTTTTGCAAGCAGTTTAAGGCCTTTTAAAAAGCTCTGGAAGCGAAAAAGCAGAAACCGCACTCTGCAAAATAGGACACAGATCTATTTAAAAACCTTTAGAAAATCAATGTTGTGTAATGAAAACACGTTTTTCAAGTGACTTTAGTAATACTGAGTAGTGACGAACGATTTCATTGATACTATGCAGCTGTTTGTGAATAAAACAACAGCGGAGTGAGTGAATGCATTTTGCTTCTAAAGCTGGTGATTTTATTTAAATTAGTGAGTATATTATTTGTGCAGTCAGAAAACATGTTTTGCAAGCAGTTTCAGACCTGGAAGAGAAAAAAAAGAAACCTTCAGGGACAGCACTCTGGATAATTGGACACAGATTTCTTTAAAAACCTTTACAAAATCATGGTTTTATAATGAAAACACGTTTTTTCAAGTGACTTCAGTAATACAACAGCGCAGCATTTTGCTTCTAAAGCTGGCGATATTATTTAAATTTGAGAGTATATTCACAAAATCATTGTTGTGTAATGAAAACACGTTTTTCAAGTGACTTTAGTGATACTGAGTAGTGACGAACGATTTCATTGATACTATGCAGCTGTTTGTCAATAAAACAACAGCGGAGTGAGTGAATGCATTTTGCTTCTAAAGCAAATTACAAAAATACAATTACATATTTAGATCTTTACATTCCTTACTCCACCTTTCGTTATACAAACTTATTTCAATATCAGGATTTCCAGTGATAGCTAAACATTCTTCTGGACAAAATGGTACCTTCACATCTTCTGTATCACAATATTTTGCATAATGTTTTGTACAGTGTCTATAGGTATGTGGATTAGGGACAACAGTCACTTTACTGAAAGGTGAAAATGTACAGAATACGCAATTATTCAGTTTTGATTAACTTGCTGTGAATTCTGCCCATTTATATCACTCATTATGTTTCGATGTATTCAACAGTCTCTCATCGGGACACAGCTCAGTATGCAAGTGCCCATACTACATCAGAGGAGTTGTTTGATTGGAATCCTGTTGACAGGAAGTGTGGACTGTGCATCCTACAGTCATTACTGTATTACTGTGTACAGGCATTACTACATCCCTTGTGTCACCTTCAATGCGACCCCTGTTCACCTGTTGCAGAAGATGTTTTCCCTTCTCCATTTGTGTCTGTCTCGGGCTCCCGTTGTTTCTTATTCAGCAATAACATCAAGATCATGATCAGGGCTCGAATAAGTCTGCAACTTGCTGTTGGTGTTGCTCTTACAATGATATATTCGTGTCTCATTCCACCTCAACCAGAAGACTATGAGATACACACGGTCTCTGGAAACTATTACTTCTATTGTTAAAAATGTGCACAAATATCAAAAAATTGTCCACTGTGGCTTAAGTAAGGTGACCAATACCTTGCTGTTTTATTTTTCTTAATATCTTTCCTCTCCCACAATGTTAAAAACCATGAGCATCAGATATTAAGATGCTTAACTGTGCAGTGGGTGCAATCATATGTCCCTCATGAGAACGCCATATTTCATTGCTGTTTTTATTAGCCCCCCCTTTGCCTGCTCTTTAACAGTGTCTGAATGCAAATAAGATCTGTTATCTGAGGTTCAGGCTGTATCATAGGGGACATAACTGCAGTATGACAACCAGATGCTTTTCTTGCTTCTAAACCAGCAACATTATTACCCATCAATATGAAATCATTCCCCTTCTTATGGGCCTGGGCCATTTGATTACTGCTAGTTTTCTTGGTAGAATCATGGCAGACATGAGTTGCATGCATCTGTTTTGCATGTTGAATGGTTCCAACACTTTTCTCAAATCCTCTCTGTTTCCAAATTGCTCAGAAAAAGTGACATATGCCATATGTGTATGATGAGTCGATGTATACATTTGCAGTTTGGCCATTTGCTAACTGACATGCGAAGGTAAGGGCTTTCAGCTCAGCTAATTGAGCTGAACATGGTTGTTCACAATGCTGTGAAATAACAGAAACAAATTAATTCCCTTCTTTCTTTACTACTGCATAACAAGCGTGATTTCCTAGATGGTCTCTGAAGCAAGAGCCAAGTGAGAGCATTGGGCTGGATTCTAAGTCTGGTCTGGCGTGTAAAGGCTAAAGATTCAGCTACATAATTGTGTGGCTTTCCTTCCCCTTCTAAAGGTATTAAGGAACTGCACCTTTTGACTGTTATATCTGGATATGTCATTAAAACTGTGTATGCCAAACACCTTGCTTGTGTAAGAACAGACCTTCCTTGCTCAGTCAACTCAACAACTTTATGATGTGCATAAATATAAAGTGGATACCCCGTAGTTATTGAAGAAGCTTTTTCATGAGCATAATATACAGTATGGTATATTTTTGGTATATTCCTAGGATGAGCACTAGAGCACATATATAATATGAAAAGAGCACAAACACATAGAGGAAAGAGCACACAGAGGTACCGAACAACACCACAGGTATGTAGGCACCAGGCACGTGCTGTACGTAATGTTAACAGGTTGATATATGCAGATATATGTACATGATACACATGAAAGAACACTGAAACACCAATCCAGGGTTGTCTTGCCACCATTATGTCATACAAACAGAGAAATAAGAAACTATTGGGGCAGTCCTAAAAAGGACCAAGAAAGGGGATGACTGAGGAGAAAAGTTAAATCATTTGTCAAGAAGAAATGGAATAAAGTGAGGAGTCAGAGACTTTAAGATCAGATGCTTTTGGATGTTCTTTGTATGTTCATTGGTATCTCAGCTTTGTTGGCTCGAGCAATAAAGTTTGACTTTTGGAACCTGGAACCTTCTTCTCTTAGAGATTTTTTGGAATAGTAAGGGATTATTTTCCACAACATAAATTGTTGACCCCGACGTGATTGGAATGAGGCCGGAGGGTGAAACCGGTATAGGTGCACAAGAAGGCTATCACACAAACTGGCGCACCATTATAAGGTAAGCATATTTGCTTTTATTTTAGTAATGGTTTGTGTGATATGCCTGAAGGTGAGCCTGTGGTGGTATTAGCACTCCAGTAAACCTCTCCAAATTGAACAAAGTGAAATAAAATATTAAATTATTTTTGTCAAATACATAGAGGGTTCCAGATCTCAACACGAAGTGTGTGTGAGTGTGTGAGAGAGAAGTTGCTCAAGGTTGAGTTCAATTCTGTAGGTACAAGCACACAAGAGGTGTGAGCCCTAGGTAGGGCACAAGCTAGGTAGCTCAAGGGGTGAGGATACCCTAGTAAATCCTGTAGGTGCAGGTTACACAAGAGGCGTGAGGCCAAGCTATGTGTTGAGGAGAAGAGAGAAAGTAAGTGTGTGTATGTCTTGAGTAAACATAAGATAAGAGTGCAGCTGAGCACATTGCATGATGTGTGTGTAAGAGAATTGACAGAAGAGGAGAGACGGAGTTTGCTCTAAACTTAAAGAGCATTTGAAGTACTTTTGTAATGATTCTTGGATAAAATCTTTTATGTGAATTTGGTAGAGTTAATATAAGCTGTTGTGACAAATGTTTTAAGCAGACTACTTCAAAGTAAAGAATACAGTTTATTGATTATAAACAACAGAGAAATAAGAAATTATGGGGGCAGTAGACCAAGAAAGGGGATGACTTAAGAGAAAAGGTAAATCATTTTTAAGAAGAAATGGAATAAAGTGAGGAGTCAGAGACTATAAGATCAGATGCTTTTGGATGTTCTTTGGCATCTCAGCTTTGTTGGCTCAAACAATAAAGTTTAACTTTTGGAACCTGGAACCTTCTTTTCTTAGAGATTTTTTGGAACAGTAAGTAATTATTTTCCACAACATAAATTGGTGACCCCGACGTGATTGGAAAGAGGCCAGAGGGTAAAACCCTCACAAACTGGCACGCCAATATAAGGTAAGCATATTTGCTTTTATTATAGTAATGGTTTGTGTGATATGCCTGAAGGTGAGCCCATAGTGGTATTTGGTGGTAACTGAACCAAGTTAAATAAGATATTCAATTGTTTTTGTGAAATACATAGAGGGTTCCAGATCTCAATAAGAAGTGTGTATGTGTGAGAAATTGCTCAAGGTTGAGCTAAATCCTGTAGGTACAGGTCACGCAAGAGGCGTGAGCCCTACGTAGGGCTCGAGGGGTGACACACCCCAGTAAATCCTGTAGGTACAGTTCACACAAGAGGTGTGAGCGAAACCAAATGTAGAGTGCAGCTGAGTGTGTGGCATGGTGTGTGTGGTGGTTTTGATAAGCAGAGAGAGACAGAGCTCTAAGCTTTAAGGAACATTTGTTTTTGTGATTATTGGATAAGTTCGTATGAGAACAGGGTAGTGATATATGCTGATGTGACAAAGTTTTAGCAATATAAGCAGGATAAATAAAAGTAAGGAATACAGTGTATTGAGTATAAAGTATAATAACTAATAATTGAAAAACCAATAGAAAGAATAAAGGCTAGATACCCAGTGTAATTTAATATATTGAATATATGTAACAAATTGAATATATACAGAAAGTGGACTAAAATAACTAAAAGTTTACTAACTAAATGGCCTGAAGAAGGCTCTTTTGATGTATCTGTATGTGAGGAGATGGAAGATAGGAGATAAGAAAGAGAAGCAAAAATGCAGAAAGAACAAGATGTATTAAACTTATTTATAAAAAGATTACCTAAAAAGTATAAACATAACTGGAAAAATATTGAATGAAGAAAATGAAACAAAAAGCAACAGGAAAAAAAAGAGATTCCCTACGAACCACCCAGAGATCAATTACTAGTAGTTAAATGGGATATTCAGTTTGAGGGACAAGTAGAAGTGTATACAGATTAATGCAGCACAGGCTTGTGATACAGTATCTGGTGAATTAGCCACAGCTGAAACTTCCCAGGGGAGACCTAGCTATTGCAGACATAATTTAATGGCTGACCCTGCACAGGGTCAAGACATACAAGAGCCTCACTTATTGCAACCTGAGAGTAGGAAACCTGAAAATTGCAACCTGAAAGTAGGAATGACAGGGAAAAGTAACTTGATAAATTTAGATTCATTTGCAGCTGTAAGACACTGATTCAGAGCAGGTGATTCTAGAAAACCATGAAAGTTTGAGAAAACTAATAGCGTTCAGAGAAAAGGAAACGCTTGCATGCATGCATTGCATGCATATGAAGATTGATGATATATTAACCCCAGCACGATTAAGTGTATCAACAGAAAGGACTTTGATGGTGAGAATGGAGACTCCAGAGAGACATGAGCAGAGAAGTGAATATAAACGGGGAGCTTGTACTTGGAGGATGAGTTCCGCGAGCAGAGCCAACGGACTTGGCAGGGAGAGGAGGGGAAAAAGGGGAGATCTAAAGAGAAAGCGCACAGGATTACATGACTCTCTGATTTCACAATTCCCAATTTTGATTGAAGGAGATAAAGGACACTCTGTACCCATGACTATGCAGACTTGGATGAATTAATATACACGAAGGAGCTGGACAATGGATTAGACTTTTTGAAAAAAAAATAGCCCAAGTGTAGGGAGAGTGTAGCCCAAAACTATGACCTCCATGCTGCTTGCTTGCTGTATATTATGCTTATGAAAAAGCTTCTTCCTTAACCATGAGGTATCCAGCTATTTATGCACATCATAAAGTTGTTGAGTTGACTGAGCAAGGAAGATTTGTTCTTAAACAAGCAAGGTGTTTGGAATATTCAGTGTTTTTGACATATCCAGATATAACACTTAAAAGAAATAGAACCATAAACCCAGCTAATTTCATACCTTTAGAAGGGGAAGGAAAGCCACACGATTGTGTAGCTGAATGTTTAGCATTTACACACCTCAGACCAGACTTAGAATCCTGCCCAATGCAAGATGCTACTGTAGAATATTTTGTGGATGGGTCTTTTTCAGAGACCATTTAGAAAATCATGCTGGATATGCAGTAGTAAATAAAGAAGGGAATTAATTTGTTTCTGTTAATCAAATGCCAGGCCCATAAGAAATGATTTTGTAATAATGGGTAATAATGTTGCTGATTAAGAAGCAAGAAAAGCCTCTAAGCCTGGTTGTCATACTGCAGTTATGTCACCTATGATAATTATTCAGCCTGACCCACAGAGAGTAGATCTTATTCGTATTCAGACACAGGCTAGTGTTAATGAGCAGGCAATGTGGAAGCAAAAGGGACAGCAATGGAATATGAAGTTCACATGAGGGACATATGATTGCACCCACTGCACTGTTAAGCATCTTAATATCTGATGTTCATGGTTTTGATCATTGAGAGATATTAAGAAAAAAAAACAACAGCAGGGTATTTCGTCATCTTACTTACAAGCTATAGTGAACCACTTTTTGACAAGCTGTGATATTTGTGCCCAGAATAATGTTTGAAAAGATATATCTACACCTGTAGTCCTACAGACTGAGAGAGGACGAGGAAGCACCGTTGTCCAGTAGTTCCCGTGGTATGGACATACACTCCCATACTGAGGAATGGAATGGAGACTTCACCCGGAGGTGGTGAGATTAGTCTGGGATATTTTTCTCCCAGCGGAAGTGGACCTCTTTGCGTCGATGACGCACTGTCCATTGTGGTTCTCCCTGACGCCTCCAGCCCCACTGGGGTTGGATGCCCTAGTACATCCGTGGCCGAGGCTACGACTGTACGCTTTTCCCCCGATCGCTCTGCTCCCAAGAGTTTATTGAAATTAGTAAGTATATTAGTGATTCAGTCAGACAATTTTGCAAGCTGTTTCAGTATTAGCAGGTCTATTAAGCAACTCTGGAAGAGATTAAGCAAAAACTTTAGAAACTTCAGTCTGGATCATTGCATAAAGTTATCTTTAAAATCATTTACAAAATCATGATTTTGTAATGAAAACATGTGTTTTCCAAGTTCCATTTCATTAACACTGTGCAGCTCTCTGCAAAATGAAACAAGAATGTAGTATATGGTTGAATATAGCATCTAAACCTGCTGTTTTTGTTGATATTAATGAGTATGTTAATGATTTAGTCAGAAAACTTGTTTTACAAGGGAATGAAGTGATTCAGAGTAGTGCATAGCGATTTCAATGACACTGTGAAGTTATAAATTATGTATATAAATCGAGAATGTAGTATATGCTATGCATTTACCATCTGAAGCTGGTTAATTTATTAAAATGAGTAAGTATATTAATGATTCAGTCAGAAAACTTGTTTTGCAAGCTGTTTCCGGGCTTTTCAGCATTAGCAGGTCTATTAAGCAACTCTGGAAGAGATGAAGCACAAACCATCAGAAACTGGACTCTGGATCATTCAAGTTACTTTAGTAATATTGAGTAGTGACTAGCTGTTTCATTAACACTTGTGCAGCTCTTTGTGAATAAAACAACAGCTAAGTGAGTGAATGCATTTTGCTTATAAAGTTGGTGATTTTATTTAAATTAGTGAGTATGTTATTAATGCAGCCAGAAAACATGTTTTGCAAGCCCTCAAGGCTTTTAAGCAGCTCTGGAAGAGAAAAAGCAGAAACCTTCAGAAACCGCACTCAAGATAATTGGACACAGATTTCTTTAAAAACCGCAAAAAAAGCAGTTTGAGTGCTCTTAAGCAAGCTCTGAAAGAGAAAAAGCAGAAACAGCACTCTGGATAATTGGACACAGATCTATTTAAAAACCTTTACAAAATCATTGTTGTGTAATGAAAACACGTTATTCAAGTGACTTTAGTGATACTGAGTAGTGACGAACGATTTCATTGATACTATGCAGCTGTTTGTGAATAAAACAAGAGCGGAGTGAGTGAATGCATTTTGCTTCTAAAGCTGGTGATTTTATTTAAATTAGTGAGTATATTATTTATGCAGTCAGAAAACATGTTTTGCAAGCAGTTTAAGGCCTTTTAAAATGCTCTGGAAGCGAAAAAGCAGAAACCGCACTCTGCATAATAGGACACAGATCTATTTAAAAACCTTTAGAAAATCAATGTTGTGTAATGAAAACACGTTTTTCAAGTGACTTTAGTGATACTGAGTAGTGACGAACGATTTCATTGATACTAATGCAGCTGTTTGTGAATAAAACAACATCGGAGTGAGTGAATGCATTTTGCTTCTAAAGCTGGTGATTTTATTTAAATTAGTGAATATATAATTTGATTTTATTTAAATTAGTGAGTATATTATTTATGCAGTCAGAAAACATGTTTTGCAAGCAGTTTAAGGGCTTTTAAGCAGACCTGGAAGAAAAAAAAGAAACCTTCAGGGACCGCGACTCTGGATAATTGGACACAGATTTCTTTAAAACCTTTACAAAATCATGGTTTTATAATGAAAACACGTTTTTCAAGTGACTTCAGTAATACTGAGTAGTGACTGACGATTTTATTGACATTGTGCAGCTGTTTGTGAATAAAATAACAGCGCAGTGAGTGAATGCATTTTGCTTCTAAAGCTGGTGATTTTATTTAAATTAGTGAGTATATTATTTGTGCAGTCAGAAAACATGTTTTGCAAGCAGTTTAAGGGCTTTTAAACAGCTCTGGAAGCGAAAAAGCAGAAACCGCACTCTGCATAATAGGACACAGATCTCTTTAAAAACCTTCACAAAATCATGGTTTTGTAATGAAATCACGTTTTTCAAGTGACTTTAGTGATACTGAGTAGTGACTAGCGATTTCATTGACACTGTGCAGTTGCTTGTGAATAAAACAACAGCGCAGCATTTTGCTTCTAAAGCTGGTGATATTATTTAAATTTGAGAGTATATTATTAATGCAGTCAGAAAACATGTTTTGCAAGCAGTTTGAGTGCTCTTAAGCAAGCTCTGGAAGAGAAAAAGCAGAAACAGCACTTTGGATAATTGGACACAGATCTATTTAAAAACCTTTACAAAATCATTGTTGTGTAATGAAAACACGTTATTCAAGTGACTTTAGTGATACTTAGTAGTGACGAACGATTTCATTGAAACTATGCAGCTGTTTGTGAATAAAACAACAGCGGAGTGAGTGAATGCATTTTGCTTCTAAAGCTGGTGATTTTATTTAAATTAGTGAATATATAATTTGATTTTATTTAAATTAGTGAGTATATTATTTATGCAGTCAGAAAACATGTTTTGCAAGCAGTTTAAGGGCTTTTAAGCAGACCTGGAAGAGAAAAAAAAGAAACCTTCAGGGACCGCACTCTGGATAATTGGACACAGATTTCTTTAAAAACCTTTACAAAATCATGGTTTTATAATGAAAACAAGTTTTTCAAGTGACTTCAGTAATACAACAGCTCAGCATTTTGCTTCTAAAGCTGGCGATATTATTTAAATTTGAGAGTATATTCACAAAATCATTGTTGTGTAATGAAAACACGTTTTTCAAGTGACTTTAGTGATACTGAGTAGTGACGAACGATTTCATTGATACTATGCAGCTGTTTGTGAATAAAACAACAGCGGAGTGAGTGAATGCATTTTGCTTCTAAAGCAAATTACAAAAATACAATTACATATTTAGATCTTTACATTCTTTACTTCACCTTTCGTTATACAAACTTATTTCAATATCAGGATTTCCAGTGATAGCTAAACATTCTTCTGGACAAAATGGTACCTTCACATCTTCTGTATCACAATATTTTGCATAATGTTTTGTACAGTGTCTATAGGTATGTGGATTAGGGACAACAGTCACTTTACTGAAAGGTGAAGATGTACAGAATACGCAATTATTCAGTTTTGATTAACTTGCTGTGAATTCTGCCCATTTATATCACTCATTATGTTTCGATGTATTCAACAGTCTCTCATCGGGACACAGCTCAGTATGCAAGTGCCCATACTACATCAGAGGAGTTGTTTGATTGGAATCCTGTTGACAGGAAGTGTGGACTGTGCATCCTACAGTCATTACTGTATTACTGTGTACAGGCATTACTACATCCCTTGTGTCACCTTCAATGCGACCCCTGTTCACCTGTTGCAGAAGATGTTTTCCCTTCTCCATTTGTGTCTGTCTCTGGCTCCCGTTGTTTCTTATTCAGCAATAACATCAAGATCATGATCAGGGCTCGAATAAGTCTGCAACTTGCTGTTGGTGTTGCTCTTACAATGATATATGGTCCTTCCCTTCGTGTCTCATTCCACCTCCCCCAGAAGACTATGAGATACACACGGTCTCTGGAAACTATTACTTCTGTAGAGACTTGGCCGGGCCAAATGTTGGATTTCTTTAAGGGATCATAAAGTTACGACAAACAACAAATTCCTAGGGGGGGAGTCAACACCAGAACCCCTTTTGGCTCCAGAAAGTCTGGGTTAAGTGATGACCTGCCGGTTGTTACTTAACTCAGGAGGACAGTTATGGTACCTCTCTGGCCTTCCCCAGAGAGGGTAACCCCCCCAGCTCAACTCCCTGAGATTCTCCAGGCCCCCTGGAGATTTGCAGAGAGGACTAGAGAAGTACATTCCAAACACCTCAAAGAGACTCTTTAGGATGAGCGGGACAAAACTGCCCAATTTGTATCTATATATATATATATATATATATATCTATGTGTGTATTCCTCCATAATCACGTGATACCCTGCCATAGTTATTGCATGCATTTCAGTGTCATTGAAGTTTAACTTTTATGTCATGACAGATGAATGAATAACTATTGTTCTTACTTCACTTCTCTCTCGTGTGTGGTATCAAAATGATCCACAAATTATTTCCTAAATAATGATGCACAGTACATAGTCATGGCGTGCATCATACTCAATTTGCAATAAGTTTATGTGTTCGGTGCAAACAGGACATAAACCGTACCTGTGTAAATCATTTGTCACAGAGAAGGACAAAGAGATTTCTCCCGCGCAACCACGTCCTTTTGCCATTGGTCAAAAGATCTGACCGGGGCGTGACTGTTGTGCCTTTAAGACCACAATGCATCGAACAACTCTTTGCTCAGAAACTTGGAATCTCTCCAAAACTTCGTGGGACCTGCCCTTCTTCAGGACAGCTTTTCCGCAATCTTACTTGCAGACTTCGACACTCTCGCTGAAACTTCGCTCTCGAACGGACTTCGCGAATCCACCGACACTCTCTCTCTCTTTCTCTCCGCGCACCAGGATTCAACAGCGCTTAAGCAACTGCCCCTTGGCTACCAAGGTGAACTTTTAGTAGAGAAAAACCCGGTGGTTGTGTCCTGCTGATTTAATATGCCATTCTTTACTCTTTACTCTAATTTTTCTATGCTTTATCTTGTGTGAATGTGTATGTGTTTGTGTTTGTGTTAGTTAATCGATATCATATTTCCATAGTTTAGTCAATAAATATTCATTTGTATTCACTCATGATTGTCTCTGCTTAATGCTCATAACACATCCCTTAAACTGTGCGATACTGTTACCGGCTCCGTATGTATTACTGTATTGGGCATGGACCGTTGTTAATCAAGGCCAGAAGAATAACGTGTTTATTGTACCAGGTAATGCTACAAAATACATATAGTTAATAGTCTTTATCTGTAAGTATTTCCATTTGAGCCACAAGTAATTATAACCTGAAACTGAACCGTGTTTTAAATAACACCGTCTTAGTTTCACAATAACTAGTAGAGATGCTGGAGAGTGTTTTAAATAACACCATCCCCACAGAATCGCTACATAAATGGTGGAGAATGAAGCGGGCACAGTATTAAATGTGTTATGAGCAACTTAGTGACGACGCATGTGTGTTTCTAATGCTTGTTTATTCAGAAGCTAGACTCGTTTGAACTTTGTGTTACGCGTGAACAGCGCAGGTCGCCTCAACGCGTGTGTTAACAGTCAGTGAGCCTTACGGCAAACTCTTACACTGTTAAAGAAGAATGCTCGTCCACGTGAACGTGGGTATTTTGGAAGTTCAGGTTAAGGCGCATTACCTCTAACTGACAATAGAGGGTAGTTGTCTTAGATGTCTAACGCTTCTCCTGTTACATTGATTAACCCTGACTTCTCCTTGTTTGGGCGTTGACGCCCCCTTTTGGGTATGCTTGGTCGATCTCTGTCTCTCAGTAATTTGATTTACTTTTGACTAACCCTGCCATGTAAAGACTTATTGATTATTGCTATCTCTGAACACTAGCAATGATTAATGTCACTTTATTGCTGTCTTTCCAGCTTATTAATTGTTATTATTCTAAACAATAATAATAATTGATATTACTCTATTAGTTTTCTAATTCACCAATTATTGTTGTGTTAACAACAATAATAATTTAGGTCTCTCAGCAACTGTTTCATAGTTTATTGATTATTGATTATTTGAAACAATAACAATAATTAATATTACTCCATTTTCCCTTTCCTACTTCGATTTTATTAATTTTTATTATTCTAAACAATAATAATAATTGATATCACTTCATTTTCCTTTTCCTACTTCCATGATTTATTAATTGTTATTATTCTAAACAATAATAATAATTGATATCACCTCATTGCTGTTTCATTGACTTATTCATTATTATTATTTAACTATAATAGTAATTAATGTCACCTGACTGTGTGGTCATCCCTGCTTTCCCACTGCTCCTTTTACCCCTACTCCTACTTCAGGAACTCTGTATTTAATTAGGTTTAGACTTAAATTAAATCAGTTGCCTTCCCTTGGTCGAGTCGATTAACACACTTAGCAGAGTGTTGTTTTAATGACCCATGTAGCAGTTTGACCCCTTTTCTTTTAAACAGCCTTTACATTTCTCTTTAGACAGCTCTTCCCTAAGTGCTGGGGCGGTGAAGCAATGGTTTCTCCGGTGTGGGCCACCTACGGCTGGACCTGTCTGGCTCGGCACGCCTGGCACCGACAGTAAGCGACCTCGGGAGGTTCCGTCCCCCACTTTCGGTGACGACATGCAGAGCGACATCAGCAGTCGGGCACTCCAATCGCTGGCAACCACGCTGACCGACACGTGAAGGGCAATTTTGGGCAATCCCAGTCTTGGCAGCTGGTCGTTGGCACACTTGGGTGCGACTCCGCGAGGTAGCGGGCACTGCAAGTGTGGCAGCCACACCAGTTTGACACATAAAGGGCAATTCTGGGCAAAACCCAACTTTGGCTGTGGCGGTCAGACGTTGACACTTTTGAGTGCGGCCCGATTGTGCTAAAAGTCGTAGCTGTTTGAGTGGTCGACACCGGGGTGCGGTGAGTCGGGTCGCCCGAGACCCCTGCTGTCGTGTGTTCAGGCAGGCCGGGGAGCTGGCCCGACCGTGGTGCCCCACCGGGGTGTCCTCAACGCACCACCCAGCCTAGTCAATAAGGTATAGTCCCAAAGTAAGAGGCCCTAAAGAAAAGTAAGCTTTTCTCACCCCCATACTGTTTGAACTATCCTTGCTGTCCTCGCTAAGCCCCCTCCTAGGCCCTATGACATCCTAGCACCCCCTACTTGTAGGTCCCGTCATAACCCTAGTGTCGGTAACCGGCTTAGCCAAAATAGGAAAATTACTTTCTTTTCAGTTTCATCCCTTCTTTCCCTTTTGTTATCCTAGTTGCTTTGCTACTTTTTCCTTTTCCTTTTCATGGCATAAGAGAACGTACCAGCACAAACCATCAGGAAAAGCTGCAGTAATGAAATTGATGACTCAGATAGCCTAAGTCTCCAAGCGACCGATGGGTTATAACGCATCAGTAATTCACTCAGAACTTTTCCTGTACTTACCCACACAAGCTATACATGCCACCACAGCCTGGCAGGAATAATGGGCATTCGACTGTGCTGCTAGTCATTACGTTAGCTGGCACAAAGCCCTTATGTTGGATGTATAGTTCACTAAACTGGCACGGACCTGCATTGGCTATGTTTTACTTTTCCTATTTGCCACCAGTGTTGAAGAATGTCCAGATCATCCAGTCCTGCCACCCATTGGGACCAGCTAGAGACCTGGTTGAGCCTGACAAGCGGACTTCTGCCTGAGACCGCCAGTGACCTGCAGCATCTGAACCGTGAGCAGCTGGACGACGGCCTGAGCCTAATGATGGCCAACGATCCAGTGCAGGACTACAACCACAAAGAGCTGGCCAAGATCACAGGTCACAGGTTTCCCATAACCTCATCGTCCAGATGAAGCTGTGTGAGGACAACGGAGCCCGCTCAGAACGAGAGGCGGCTGCATTCAAGCTCCGGGCTGAGAAAGCAGAACAGCACCTAGAGCAGATCATGCAACGTCCTCGAGAGCAGCAGGCAGCGACTGATGAAGAGGACCCAGAGCTACGTGAGCAAGTGGAAAGACTTGGGACGCCTTTAGCAGACCTCCGTGACAGACACTGAGCGCAGAGAGCAGCTGGAGGGGCAAGCCAGGAAGGAGCTGGCAGAGAAACTCCAGTATGCCGAAAATCTCTTAGAAAGAGCTGAGGCCGAACTGACAGAACGGACGGCCATGGTCAAGGCCTACGAGGGCCACCTACACACAAATCAAGCAGAGCTTCAAGTTGTGACCCGGCAGCGAGACCATCTTAAAGATGAACTGAACTTGGCCCAAAAGGAACTTAAGTACTCCTATCAAGTGCAAGCCAAACAGCCAGGGGAAAACAAAGTCTTGAATTTGCCCCACCAAGCGGAACCAAGCCTTTCCGCCAAGAGCTCCAGGCAGCAAAGGGGGGTGAGAATCCCCTGTTCAAAGCTTCGCCAGCCAGCACTCAAGAGCCCCTAACACCCACAGAGTGGGGGCGGGGACCCATCCAGAGGACCTCTGCAGACATCCATGGGGTGTCCCCCAGAGACATTGACAAGCTGGCCAGAAACATCCCAACCTTCACTCCAGACCCTGCAGGAAGTCACGAAGTGCATGCATACCTGCAGGACATCGACTTCCATTTTCAAACAATGGCCAACGCGACTACAAGAGATAGACTGTACCTGCTCAGGATTACCTCCAGCCAGGAGGTACGCAGATTCCTGGACCGACAGTCAGAAGCAGTCAGAACAGATTACAAGCAACTACAACAGGCCCTGATAAGAGAGTTCTCGGACCCAGAGTCGGAGCAAGGACTGGTCACTGCCATGGACCTTAAACAAGGCCGACAGGAAACCCCACAGACCTACTACAACCGGCTCCGACGGGCCTACTTCGGGTTCAGAAACGAGCCAGAGATGGAGGAGGACTTCAATTTCAGAACCCTTTTCCTACGTAATCTGCATCCATCGGTGAGCCACCACCTAGGCGTTACGGCATGTCCCCGTACGATGACTACCAGACAGCTGCGGGACCTAGCCCATAAAGCCTTTGGAAAACAAAAGGCCACCTCTGACCAGACTGCTAAAAATCCATCTATCCTTTCCGTCGCTGAACACTACACAGGTTTGACTCCGGAGGGCATACAACAGCAACACAGAGCCAAGCCCTTCAACAGAGAGTCATGGGACTTCACAGCCAGTCGGGGAGGTAACGGTCATGAGAAGCAAGGCAGACAAGTCGAACCGGAGGCTGAGTCGAACCTCATAGAGAACCCTCCGCTGACGCACTGGCACCCCAAGGAATACTGACAACTGAACTGATCCCGTCTATCCAACTGAACCACCGCCCGACGAAGTTCTTACCGGAACCTCGCCGCCCGGAAGGGGGGAGATGTAGAGACTTGGCCGGGCCAAATGTTGGATTTCTTTAAGGGATCATAAAGTTACGACAAACAACAAATTCCTAGGGGGGGAGTCAACACCAGAACCCCTTTTGGCTCCAGAAAGTCTGGGTTAAGTGATGACCTGCCGGTTGTTACTTAACTCAGGAGGACAGTTATGGTACCTCTCTGGCCTTCCCAGAGGGTAACCCCCCAGCTCAACTCCCTGAGATTCTCCAGGCCCCCTGGAGATTTGCAGAGAGGACTAGAGAAGTACATTCCAAACACCTCAAAGAGACTCTTTAGGATGAGCGGGACAAAACTGCCCAATTTGTATCTATATATATATATATATATATATCTATGTGTGTATTCCTCCATAATCACGTGATACCCTGCCATAGTTATTGCATGCATTTCAGTGTCATTGAAGTTTAACTTTTATGTCATGACAGATGAATGAATAACTATTGTTCTTACTTCACTTTCTCTCTCGTGTGTGGTATCAAAATGATCCACAAATTATTTCCTAAATAATGATGCACAGTACATAGTCATGGCGTGCATCATACTCAATTTGCAATAAGTTTATGTGTTCGTGCAAACAGGACATAAACCGTACCTGTGTAAAATCATTTGTCACAGAGAAGGACAAAGAGATTTCTCCTCACAAGAACCACGCCTTTTGCCATTGGTCAAAAGATCTGACCGGGGCGTGACTGTTGTGCCTTTAAGACCACAATGCATCGAACAACTCTTTGCTCAGAAACTTGGAATCTCTCCAAAACTTCGTGGGACCTGCCCTTCTTCAGGACAGCTTTTCCGGCAATCTTACTTCGGCAGACTTCGACACTTCTCGCGAAACTTCGCTCTCCGAACGGACTTCGCTGAATCCACGGGACACTCTCTCTCTCTTTCTCTCCGCGCACCAGGATTCAACAGCGCTTAAGCAACTGCCCCTTGGCTGCCAAGGTGAACTTTTAGTAGAGAAAAACCCGGTGGTTGTGTCCTGCTGATTTAATATGCCATTCTTTACTCTTTACTCTAATTTTTCTATGCTTTATCTTGTGTGAATGTGTATGTGTTTGTGTTTGTGTTAGTTAATCGATATCATATTTCCATAGTTTAGTCAATAAATATTCATTTGTATTCACTCATGATTGTCTCTGCTTAATGCTCATAACACATCCCTTAAACTGTGCGATACTGTTACCGGCTCCGTATGTATTACTGTATTGGGCATGGACCGTTGTTAATCAAGGCCAGAAGAATAACGTGTTTATTGTACCAGGTAATGCTACAAAATACATATAGTTAATAGTCTTTATCTGTAAGTATTTCCATTTGAGCCACAAGTAATTATAACCTGAAACTGAACCGTGTTTTAAATAACACCGTCTTAGTTTCACAATAACTAGTAGAGATGCTGGAGATTGTTTTAAATAACACCATCCCCACAGAATCGCTACACTTCTCTTGTTAAAAATGTGCACAAATATCAAAAAATTGTCCACTGTGGCTTAAGTAAGGTGACCAATACCTTGCTGTTTTATTTTTCTTAATATCTTTCCTCTCCCACAATGTTAAAAACCATGAGCATCAGATATTAAGATGCTTAACTCCATATTTCATTGCTGTTTTTATTAGCCCCCCCTTTGCCTGCTCTTTAACAGTGTCTGAATGCAAATAAGATCTGTTATCTGAGGTTCAGGCTGTATCATAGGGGACATAACTGCAGTATGACAACCAGATGCTTTTCTTGCTTCTAAACCAGCAACATTATTACCCATCAATATGAAATCATTCCCCTTCTTATGGGCCTGGGCCATTTGATTACTGCTAGTTTTCTTGGTAGAATCATGGCAGACATGAGTTGCATGCATCTGTTTTGCATGTTGAATGGTTCCAACACTTTTCTCAAATCCTCTCTGTTTCCAAATTGCTCAGAAAAAGTGACATATGCCATATGTGTATGATGAGTCGATGTATACATTTGCAGTTTGGCCATTTGCTAACTGACATGCGAAGGTAAGGGCTTTCAGCTCAGCTAATTGAGCTGAACATGGTTGTTCACAATGCTGTGAAATAACAGAAACAAATTAATTCCCTTCTTTCTTTACTACTGCATAACAAGCGTGATTTCCTAGATGGTCTCTGAAGCAAGAGCCAAGTGAGAGCATTGGGCTGGATTCTAAGTCTGGTCTGGCGTGTAAAGGCTAAAGATTCAGCTACATAATTGTGTGGCTTTCCTTCCCCTTCTAAAGGTATTAAGGAACTGCACCTTTTGACTGTTATATCTGGATATGTCATTAAAACTGTGTATGCCAAACACCTTGCTTGTGTAAGAACAGACCTTCCTTGCTCAGTCAACTCAACAACTTTATGATGTGCATAAATATAAAGTGGATACCCCGTAGTTATTGAAGAAGCTTTTTCATGAGCATAATATACAGTATGGTATATTTTTGGTATATTCCTAGAGCACTAGAGCACATATATAATATGAAAAGAGCACAAACACATAGAGGAAAGAGCACACAGAGGTACCGAACAACACCACAGGTATGTAGGCACCAGGCACGTGCTGTACGTAATGTTAACAGGTTGATATATGCAGATATATGTACATGATACACATGAAAGAACACTGAAACACCAATCCAGGGTTGTCTTGCCACCATTATGTCATACAAACAGAGAAATAAGAAACTATTGGGGCAGTCCTAAAAAGGACCAAGAAAGGGGATGACTGAGGAGAAAAGTTAAATCATTTGTCAAGAAGAAATGGAATAAAGTGAGGAGTCAGAGACTATAAGATCAGATGCTTTTGGATGTTCTTTGTATGTTCATTGGTATCTCAGCTTTGTTGGCTCGAGCAATAAAGTTTGACTTTGGAACCTGGAACCTTCTTCTCTTAGAGATTTTTGGAATAGTAAGGGATTATTTTCCACAACATAAATTGTTGACCCCGAATTGATTGGAATGAGGCCGGAGGGTGAAACCGTATAGGTGCACAAGAAGGCTATCACACAAACTGGCTAGCACCATTATAAGGTAAGCATATTTGCTTTTATTTTAGTAATGGTTTGTGTGATATGCCTGAAGGTGAGCCTGTGGTGGTATTAGCACTCCAGTAAACCTCTCCAAATTGAACAAAGTGAAATAAAATATTAAATTATTTTTGTCAAATACATAGAGGGTTCCAGATCTCAACACGAAGTGTGTGTGAGTGTGTGAGAGAGAAGTTGCTCAAGGTTGAGTTCAATTCTGTAGGTACAAGCACACAAGAGGTGTGAGCCCTAGGTAGGGCACAAGCTAGGTAGCTCAAGGGGTGAGGATACCCTAGTAAATCCTGTAGGTGCAGGTTACACAAGAGGCGTGAGGCCAAGCTATGTGTTGAGGAGAAGAGAGAAAGTAAGTGTGTGTATGTCTTGAGTAAACATAAGATAAGAGTGCAGCTGAGCACATTGCATGATGTGTGTGTGTGTGTGTAAGAGAATTGACAGAAGAGGAGAGACGGAGTTTGCTCTAAACTTAAAGAGCATTTGAAGTACTTTTGTAATGATTCTTGGATAAAATCTTTTATGTGAATTTGGTAGAGTTAATATAAGCTGTTGTGACAAATGTTTTAAGCAGACTACTTAAAAGTAAAGAATACAGTTTATTGATTATAAACAACAGAGAAATAAGAAATTATGGGGGCAGTAGACCAAGAAAGGGGATGACTTAAGAGAAAAGGTAAATCATTTGTTAAGAAGAAATGGAATAAAGTGAGGAGTCAGAGACTATAAGATCAGATGCTTTTGGATGTTCTTTGGCATCTCAGCTTTGTTGGCTCAAACAATAAAGTTTAACTTTTGGAACCTGGAACCTTCTTTTCTTAGAGATTTTTTGGAACAGTAAGTAATTATTTTCCACAACATAAATTGGTGACCCCGACGTGATTGGAAAGAGGCCAGAGGGTAAAACCCTCACAAACTGGCGCGCCAATATAAGGTAAGCATATTTAACAGGGTAGTGATATATGCTGATGTGACAAAGTTTTAGCAGTATAAGCAGGATAAATAAAAGTAAAGAATACAGTGTATTGAGTATAAAGTATAATAACTAATAATTGAAAAACCAATAGAAAGAATAAAGGCTAGATACCCAGTGTAATTTAATATATTGAATATATGTAACAAATTGAATATATACAGAAAGTGGACTAAAATAACTAAAAGTTTACTAACTAAATGGCCTGAAGAAGGCTCTTTTGATGTATCTGTATGTGAGGAGATGGAAGATAGGAGATAAGAAAGAGAAGCAAAAATGCAGAAAGAACAAGCTGTATTAAACTTATTTATAAAAAGATTACCTAAAAAGTATAAACATAACTGGAAAAATATTGAATGAAGAAAATGAAAGAAAAAGCAACAGGAAAAAAAAGAAAAATTAAGAGATTCCCTACGAACCACCCAGAGATCAATTACTAGTAGTTAAATGGGATATTCAGTTTGAGGGACAAGTAGAAGTGTATACAGATTAATGCAGCACAGGCTTGTGATACAGTATCTGGTGAATTAGCCACAGCTGAAACTTCCCAGGGGAGACCTAGCTATTGCAGACATAATTTAATGGCTGACCCTGCACAGGGTCAAGACATACAAGAGCCTCACTTATTGCAACCTGAGAGTAGGAAACCTGAAAATTGCAACCTGAAAGTAGGAATGACAGGGAAAAGTAACTTGATAAATTTAGATTCATTTGCAGCTGTAAGACACTGATTCAGAGCAGGTGATTCTAGAAAACCATGAAAGTTTGAGAAAACTAATAGCGTTCAGAGAAAAAGGAAACGCACAAGTATGTATTTGACTTGCCAAGCATGCATATGAAGATTGATGATATATTAACCCCAGCACGATTAAGTGTATCAACAGAAAGGACTTTGATGGTGAGAATGGAGACTCCAGAGAGACATAAGCAGAGAAGTGAATATAAACGGGGAGCTTGTACTTGGAGGATGAGTTCCGCGAGCAGAGCCAACGGACTTGGCAGAGAGAGGAGGGGAAAAAGGGGAGATCTAAAGAGAAAGCGCACAGGATTACATGACTCTCTGATTTCACAATTCCCAATTTTGATTGAAGGAGATAAAGGACACTCTGTACCCATGACTATGCAAGACTTGGATGAATTAATATACACGAAGGAGCTGGACAATGGATTAGACTTTTTGAAAAAAAAATAGCCCAAGTGTAGGGAGAGTGTAGCCCAAAACTATGACCTCCATGCTGCTTGCTTGCTGTATATTATGCTTATGAAAAAGCTTCTTCCTTAACCATGAGGTATCCAGCTATTTATGCACATCATAAAGTTGTTGAGTTGACTGAGCAAGGAAGATTTGTTCTTAAACAAGCAAGGTGTTTGGAATATTCAGTGTTTTTGACATATCCAGATATAACACTTAAAAGAAATAGAACCATAAACCCAGCTAATTTCATACCTTTAGAAGGGGAAGGAAAGCCACACGATTGTGTAGCTGAATGTTTAGCATTTACACACCTCAGACCAGACTTAGAATCCTGCCCAATGCAAGATGCTACTGTAGAATATTTTGTGGATGGATCTTTTTCAGAGACCATTTAGAAAATCATGCTGGATATGCAGTAGTAAATAAAGAAGGGAATTAATTTGTTTCTGTTAATCAAATGCCAGGCCCATAAGAAATGATTTTGTAATAATGGGTAATAATGTTGCTGATTAAGAAGCAAGAAAAGCCTCTAAGCCTGGTTGTCATACTGCAGTTATGTCACCTATGATAATTATTCAGCCTGACCCACAGAGAGTAGATCTTATTCGTATTCAGACACAGGCTAGTGTTAATGAGCAGGCAATGTGGAAGCAAAAGGGACAGCAATGGAATATGAAGTTCACATGAGGGACATATGATTGCACCCACTGCACTGTTAAGCATCTTAATATCTGATGTTCATGGTTTTGATCATTGAGAGATATTAAGAAAAATAAAACAGCAGGGGTATTTCGTCATCTTACTTACAAGCTATAGTGAACCACTTTTTGACAAGCTGTGATATTTGTGCCCAGAATAATGTTTGAAAAGATATATCTACACCTGTAGTCCTACAGACTGAGAGAGGACGAGGAAGCACCGTTGTCCAGTAGTTCCCGTGGTATGGTCACACACTCCCATACTGAGCTGTGTTCCGATGAGCCACTGCATAATGAGAGACTGTTGTATACAGCAAAATATAATGAGTGGTATAAATGGGCACAGTTTACAGTGAGTCAAGAAAAACTGAACAATTGTGTATTCTGTACATCCTAAACACAAAACATTATGCAAAATATTGTGATATAGAATCAGAATAGAAGATATGAAGGTACCATTTTGTCCAGCAGAATGTTTAGCTATCGCCGGAAAGCCTGATGCTAAAATAAGATTTTAATAACGAAAGTTGAAGTAAAAAATGCAAAGACCTGATAGATATGGCATCTAAGGCATATGAAACAGACTACTCATTAGGATATGAATGCTTTGAAGAGTTCAATATGAAAGGAAACAAGGTGGGAAACTATATGGTATCTTAATGTCATTTTAATGAACAAATGTATGATCATGAAATTTTATGGACAACATATAATCGCATGCTTGCTACTTTGGGTATAACAGATGATTTAACGGTGATAACCAAAAATAAATGTGAAAATGAGACACTACAATTCCCATTATTAGAGACATATAAGGAGCAACTCACTCCAATAGCTAATTATTTTTGGTTGTGTGGGGATAAAAAATTAAGATCTGTTCTCCTTAAAGGTTGAAGTGGACGATGTGCAAGAGTAAAATTAATACAATAAGTTATTATGTTTTCATGGGACCCAAACAAGTTTGAGAGAAATACTCCTATAGCAGGAGAAGTGAAGGTGTTGGTACATAAAGTAAAGCGATTCTATCAAAAAGATCCTAATGTATATTTGGATTCGATTGGACAACCTAGATGTATCCCGAATGAATTTAAAGCTAGGGATTAAATAAAATCTGGATTTCAATCTATATTCATTTGGATTCTATATTCATTCAACGCCCAACAAAAATGCAGAATGGATTAATTATTTATTATAATCAGCAAAGATTTATTAATTATACTGATGAGTGGAATTGCATTAGTTGTTATAGCTCTCTTGTTTTGTTGTATGATTCCTGTTCTCAGATGACCAAAGCTACAGCCACACAAATTATTCTTCAAGCACAAATCCACACAACTCCAAATGATCCTGTGCATGTTTAATTCAACTGCTGTTAATGATCCAGATAGCTATGCTATGCTATATTGGCACAACCCTTACATTCATATCTTATGGACACTGATATTATGTTTGTTGCTTTAACACAGAATGAGAACAAGACAAAGGTACACCTTGTAAAGGTGTAATGTTCCTCTGGCAACGTTGGAAGACACCCCTGATGTTCTACTTCAGCACCATCACACCTATATAACAATGTATGTTTTAATAATTATATTATTCATTTATGTGTGGGACTTTCAAGTCCCAAAGTTGGGAATATATGGTATATTTTTATGGTATATTTTTGATATATTCCTAGGATGATCACTAGAGCACATGATATGGAACACACATAGAGTAAAGAGCACAAAGCACAGAGGTACTAGGCATACAGAGGTATCGAACAACACCACAGACATGTAGGCACAAGGCATGAACACAGAAGGCACGTGCTGCAGGTACTGCACATAATGTTAACATGTTGATATATGCAGATATATGAACATGATATAACACTGAAATACCAATCCAGGGTTGCCTTGCCACCATTATGTCATAAGAACAGAGAAATAAGAAACTATGGGGGCAGTCCTAAAAAGGAATAGTCCAATGAGAAAAGATAATGGTAGAAGACCAAGAAAGGGGATGACTAAAGAGAAAAGGTAAATCATTTGTCAAAGAAGAAATGGAATAAAGTGAATGAAATGCTATAAGATGAAATGCTCTTGGATGTTTTTTGGATGTTCATTGGCATCTTAGCTTTATTGGCTCGAGCAATAAAGTTTGGCTTTTGGCACCTGGAATCTTCTCTTAGAGATTTTTTGGAATAGTGAGGGATTCTTTTCCACAACATCAGAAGCAAGCCCTTGCTAACAAAGAGGGTATCCTTGAGCTACACTATCCAATAATTGGCTGGTTTGCTTTACTTGCATATGTACTGCTGAAGTATACCCCTCTTTTCGATTTGCAACATACAAATGAAAAGGCTTTGTGTAACCAGGGTTAGCCAGGGCTGGTGCAGTCTGCAACTTTCTTTTCAACATTAGAAATCTTAAATCATTACAAGACTTGCAGATTTTATTAACCCTATGTCAGTGTCATGTTGTGTCACTCATATGGACAGCAGCTGTTAACATTTTTTTCATTTTCTTTATAACCACCACCTCCCTCGGAACTTCGTTGTAAAATCATTTTCATCTATTTGTAATCCTGCCCCTTCTGGTCCTATTATTACATATTGTGAAGTTAAAATAACTTCCTGCCTTTCAGTATCATGTAACCATTTTTCTTTAAAGTCCACAAAGGATCATATAACATTGTACAATGAAACTTAGTACAGGAATTAGATTGTTCAGTTCAGTGTTCTGTTGTCTTATGTACCTCCCCCATTTATCTAACAGTTTCTTCACTCCCTCATCTAATTTCCCTATCCAATACACATGTGCTTGTGATGTTGTCATTACCATTTGTTTTACTCGCTTACTATCAACATATATACAATCTAGTGTGCATGATATCTTTAAGTTCAATTTACATAAAGCATCTTTTCCTAACAAATTAATAGTGGTTATGTTTTGATACTAAAATTGGCAAAGTCACTTGTTTGCCTCTTGTCTTTAGAGGGACTTCAACGGTCATTGGAATCAGCTGCGTTTGTCCCGAGAATCCTATTTTCATTGCAAATTTGCCAGACATGGGAAGGTGAGAGGCATAATTTGGACTTTAATTTTGATACAAGTATACGTTGCTCCAGTGTCATCATTTGGATAGCCTTCAATATCAACCTGGAGCATAGGTTCTTGATCAGCTTTCCCTTTTATAATCGGATGCTGACCCCTCCCTTTCGGATTCTCTGGGCAGCCCTAGTATCCCATGTCAGGGCTGGATTGTCAGCGCACACTTCTACATGTCCTTCAAATTGAATATCGCCCTTAACTACTGGTAATTGTGCTCTGGGTTGTTTGTAGGGAGGTGGTCTTACATACTCCTCTTACTCTCTTGCTTTCTCTTTGCTTTTCATCAAAGGGCCTTCTTCAGGCCATTTAGTTATTAAACTTTTAGTTATTTTGGTCCAAAATAGCTAAATATGTAAACGAGCATTGCTATAATGTTGCAATGCTATAGGTAGCATCTAGATAGTAACAAACTAGCTTAAAGTTTTGTAAGGTTTAATGACAGGTCTAACTTAAGCTTACACTATAAATGCATGAAATGGTAAATGATACAATTACATGTAATTGTATCAACTGTGTCTAAAATTTATGAGGTATTACCTGAGTAAAAAACTTTATTCCAAACTTTATTCCTCGAGCCAATAAAGATGAGATGCCAATGATCATCCAAAGAACATCCAAGAGCATCTGATTTTACAGTCTGTTACTGCTTACTTTATTCCATTTCTTCTTGACAAATTTTTTTGTTTGTGAATACATTTACAGAATCATGCCATTGTAATGAAAACATGTTTGCGACTTTAGTGATACTGAAACCGTGAATGCATTTTCCTTCTACAGCTGGTCATTTTATTGTAGTTAGTGAGTATATTAATGATTTAGTCATATTAATGATTTTTTTTCAATTTTAGCCATACTGAGTAGTGACTTGCGATTTTATTGATAGTATGCAGCTGTTTATGAATAAAAACAACAGAGTATGTGAATGCAATTTGCATCTAAAGCGTGATTTTCTTGGGAAATTAGTGACATTTTCTGTAAATAAAACAGGAATGTAGTATATGATATGCAATTAGCATCTGATGCTGGGGATTTTATTGAATTTAGTGAGTATATTAATAATTGAATTAATGTTTTACAATATCATGGTTTTGTAATAAAAACATGTATTTCAGCATTAACAGGTCTTTGGAACAACTCTGGAAGAGATGAAGCACAAATCCTCAGAAACTACATTCTGGAATATAGGATACAGATCTTTATGAAAACCTTTATAGATCATAGAGTTGTAACGAAACATGTTTTCCAAGCGACTTTTGCAATACTGTGCAGTGACTAGCGATAGCAATGACAATTTGCAGTGTGTATGATGAAAACATGTTTTCCAAGAAGATTCAGGGATTTTTAGCATTTACAGGTCTTTTGAGCAACTCTGGAAGTTGCTCATTAACATATTAAAATAAAACCACCAGGTTTAGATGCTATTCATTGATATACTACATTGTTGTTATATTTGCAGAATAATAGTGTTTATGAAATCGCTAGTCACTACTAAGTGTCACTTGGAAAACATATTTTCATTACAAAACCATGATTTCGTAAGTAATTTTAAAGAGTATGCAAATGATCCAGACTGCAGTTTCTGAGGGTTTGTGCTTCATCTCTTCCAGAGTTGCTAAATAGACCTGCTAATGCTGAAAAGCCCTGAAACAGCATGAAAAACAAGTTTTCTGACTGAAACATTAATATAATTACTAATTTTAATAAAATCACCAGCTTTAGAAGCAAAATGCATTCACTCACTGCGCTGTTGTTTTATTCACAAATAGCTGCACAGTGTCAGTGAAATCGTTAGTCACTAACTCAGTATCACTAACGTCACTTGAAAATTATGTTTTCATTACATTACCATGATTTTGCAAAGGTTGTTAAAGAGATCTGTGTTCACTTATCCAGATTGCCGTTTCTGCTTTTTCTCTTCCAGAGTTGCTTAAAAGCCCTCAAACTGCTTGCAAAGCATATTTCTGACTGCATTAATAATATACTCACTAATTTAAATAAAATCACCAGCTTTAGAAGCAAAATGCATTCACTCACTCCGCCGTTGTTTTATTCACAAACAGCTGCACAGTGTCAATGAAATCGTTAGTCAATAAGTATAGCTGAAGTCACTTGAAAAACGTATTTTCATTATAAAACCATGATTTTGTAAAGGTTTCTAAATAGATCTGTGTCCAATTATCCAGAGTGTTGTTTCTTATTTTTCTCTTTCACAGCTTGCTTAAAAGCACTCAAACTGCTTGCAAAACATGTTTTCTGGCTGCATTAATAATATACTCACTAATTTAAATAAAATCACCAGCTTTAGAAGCAAAATGCATTCACTCACTGCGCTGTTGTTTTATTCACAAATAACTGCACAGTGTCAGTGAAATCGTTAGTCACTACTCAGTATCACTAACGTCACTTGAAAATTATGTTTTCATTACAATACCATGATTTTGCAAAGGTTGTTATAGAGATCTGTGTTCACTTATCCAGATTGCCGTTTCTGCTTTTTCTCTTCCAGAGTTGCTTAAAAGCCCTCAAACTGCTTGCAAAGCATATTTCTGACTGCATTAATAATATTCTCACTAATTTAAATAAAATCTTAAGCTTTAAAAGCTTTAGAAGCAAAATGCATTCACTCACTCCGCTGTTGTTTTATTCACAAACAGCTGCACAGTGTCAATGAAATCGCTAGTCACTACTCGGTATCACTAAAGTCACTTGAAAAACGTGTTTTCATTACAAAACCATGATTTTGTGAAGGTTTTTAAAGAGATCTGTGTGCTATTATGCAGAGAGTGGTTTCTTCTTTTTCGCTTCCAGAGCTGGTTAAAAGCCAACTGCTTGCAAAACATGTTTTCTGACTGCATTAATAATATACTCAGTAATTTTAAAAAAATCACAGATTGCATTTTCTGAGGGTTTCTGCTCGTTCTCTTCCAGAGCTGCTGAAAAGCCCACAAACTGCTTTCAAAACAGGTTTTCTGACTGCATTATTTCTATACTCACTAATTTAAATAAAATCACCAGCTTTAGGAGCAAAATGCTTTCACTCAATCTGCTTTTGTTTAATTCACAAACATCTGCAAAGTGTCAATGAATTCGCTAGTCACTACTCAGTATCACTAAAGTCACTTGAAAAACGTTTTTTCATTACACAACAATGATTTTGTAAAGGTTTTTAAATAGATCTGTGTCCTATTATCCAGAGTGCTGTTTCTACCTTTTATCTTCCACAGCTTGCTTATAAGCCCTCAAACTGCTTGCAAAACATGTTTCCTCAATGCATTAATAATATACTCACTAATTTAAACAAAATCCCCAGCTTTAGAAGCAAAATGCATTCAATCACTGCGCTGATGTTTTTTTCACAAACAGCTGCACAGTATCAATAAAAACGTTAGTCACTAATCAGTATCACTAAAGTCACTTGAAAAACGTGTTTTCATTACACAACAATGATTTTGTAATTTTTAAATAGATCTGTGTCCAATTATCCAGAGTGTATACTCAGTAATTTTAAAAAAATCACAGATTGCATTTTATCCAGAGAATATACTCAGTAATTTTAAAAAAATCACAGATTGCATTTTCTGAGGGTTTCTGCTTTTTCTCTTCCAGAGCTGCTTAAAAGCACTCAAAGTGCTTGCAAAACATGATTTCTGACTGCATTAATAATATACTTACTAATTTAAATAAAATCACCAGCTTTAGAAGCAAAAAGCATTCACTTACTCCTCTGTTGTTTAATTCACAGACAACTGCACAGTTGTTCACCAGCTTAAAACGAAATTTGCATTTACGCTCTACATTTTTGTTTCGTGCACAGAAAAAGCCACGAAATTCCTTTAAATCACCAGCTTTAGAAGCGAAATGCATCTACACACTCCGCTGTTGTTTTCTTCACAAACAGCTGCACATTGTCATTGAAATTTCTAGTCACTACTCAGTATCACTAAAGTGTAAAGGAACACGTTTTCATTACTAAACCATGATTTCGTAAAGGTTTTTAAAGAGATCTGTGTCCAATAATCCAGAGTGCAGTTGCTGAGGGTTTCTGATTTTTCTCTTCCAGGACTGCTTAAAAGCCCTCAAACTGCTTGCAAAACAGATTTTCTGTCTGTATCATTAATATTATCACAAATTTAAATGAAATCACCACCTTTAGAAGCAAAATGCATTCACTCACTCCGCTGTTGTTTTATTCACAAACAGCTGCACAGTGTTGATGAAATCGCTAGTCACTACACAGTATAACTACATTCGCTTGGGAAACATGTTTTCATTACAAAACCATGATATTATAAATGATTTTAAAGAGATCTGTATACGATGATCCAGAGTGTAGATTCTGGGTGTTTGTGCTTCCTCTCTTCCAGAGTTGCTTAAAAGATCTTTAAATGATAAAAAGCCATGAAAGTGCTTGAAAAACAAGTTTTCTGACTGAATCATTAACATACTCACTAATTTTCAATAAAATCACCAGGTTTAGATGCAAAAATCAATCATATACTACATTCTTGTTTTATTTTCACAGACAACTGCACAATGTTAATGAAATCGCTGGTCACTAACTCAGTATGATTAAAGTCACTTGGAATACATGTTTTCATTACAAAACCATGATTTTTTAAATGATTTTAAAGAGATCTGTATGCAATGATCCACAGAGCAGTTTCTGAGGTTTTGTGCTTGATTTCTTCCAGAGTTGCTTAATAGACCTGTTAATGCTGAAAAGCCCGAAACCGCTTGCAAAACAAGCTTTCTGACTGAATCATAAATATACTCACTAATTTCATTAAATTAACCAGCTTCAGATGGTAAATCTGTGTGGTATACTACATTCTGTTTTTACACACAGACAATTTTACAGTGTCATTGAAATCGCTATTCACTCCTCTGAATCACTTCAGTCGCCTGGAAAACATGTTTTCATTATAAATCCATGGTTTTGTGTATGCTTTTAAAGAGATCTGTTTCAAACAATATAGAATGCAGTTTCTGAAGGTTTCTATTTTTTCTATTCCAGGACTGCTTAAAAGCCCTCAAACTGCTTGCAAAACAGATTTTATGTCTGCATCATTACTACTCTCACAAATTTAAATGAAATCACCAGCTTTAGAAGCAAAATGCATTCACTCACTCCGCTGTTGTTTTATTCACAAACAGCTGCACAGTGTTAATGAAATCGCTAGTCACTACACAGTATAACTACATTCGCTTGGGAAACATGTTTTCATTACAAAACCATGATATTATAAATGATTTTAAAGAGATCTGTATACGATGATCCAGAGTGTAGATTCTGGGTGTTTGTGCTTCCTCTCTTCCAGAGTTGTTAAAAGAACTGTAAATGATAAAAAGCCATGAAAGTGCTCGAAAAACAAGTTTTCTGACTGAGTCATTAACATACTCACTAATTTCAATAAAATCACCAGGTTTAGATGCAAAATCAATCATATACTACATTCTTGTTTTATTCACAGACAATTGCACAATGTTAATGAAATCGCTGGTCACTAATTCAGTATGATTAAAGTCACTTGGAATACATATTTTCATTACAAAACCATGATTTTTAAATGATTTTAAAGAGATCTGTATGCAATGATCCACAGAGCAGTTTCTGAGGTTTTGTGCTTGATTTCTTCCAGAGTTGCTTAATTGACCTGCTAATGCTGAAAAGCCCCGAAACCGCTTGCAAATCAAGCTTTCTGAGTGAATCATAAATATACTCACTATTTTCATTAAGTTAACCAGCTTCAGATGGTAAATCCGTGTGGTATACTACATTCTGTTTTTATACACAGACAATTTTACAGTGTCATTGAAATAGCTATTCACTCATCTGAATCACTTCAGTCGCCTGGAAAACATGTTTTCATTATAAATCCATGGTTTTGTGTATGCTTTTAAAGAGATCTGTTTCAAACAATATAGAATGCTGTTTCTGAAGGTTTCAATTTTTCCTTCCAGGACTGCTTAAAAGCCCTCAAACTGCTTGCAAAACAGATTTTATGGCTGCATCATTACTATTCTCACCAATTTAATTATGAGCCAGCTTTAGAAGCAAAATGCATTCCCTCACTCCGCTGTTGTTTTATTCACAATCAGCTGCACCAGTTTTAATGAAATCGCTAGTCACAACACGGTATAACTACAGTCGGTTGGGAAACATGTTTTCATTACAAAACCATGATTTTAAAGAGATCTGTATACGATGATCCAGAGTGTAGATTCTGGGTGTTTGTGCTTCCTCTCTTCCAGAGTTGCTTAAAAGATCTTTAAATGATAAAAGCCATGAAAGTGCTTGAAAAACAAGTTTTCTGAATGAATCATTAACATACTCACTAATTTTCAATAAAATCACCAGGTTTAGATGCAAAAATCAATCATATACTACATTCTTGTTTTATTTTCACAGACAACTGCACAATGTTAATGAAATCGCTGGTCACTAACTCAGTATGATTAAAGTCACTTGGAATACATGTTTTCATTACAAAACCATGATTTTTAAATGATTTTAAAGAGATCTGTATGCAATGATCCACAGAGCAGTTTCTGAGGTTTTGTGCTTGATTTCTTCCAGAGTTGCTTAATAGACCTGTTAATGCTGAAAAGCCCGAAACCGCTTGCAAAACAAGCTTTCTGACTGAATCATAAATATACTCACTAATTTCATTAAATTAACCAGCTTCAGATGGTAAATCAGTGTGGTATACTACATTCTGTTTTACACACAGACAATTTTACAGTGTCATTGAAATCGCTATTCACTCCTCTGAATCACTTCAGTCGCCTGGAAAACATGTTTTCATTATAAATCCATGGTTTTGTGTATGCTTTTAAAGAGATCTGTTTCAAACAATATAGAATGCAGTTTCTGAAGGTTTCTATTTTTTCTATTCCAGGACTGCTTAAAAGCCCTCAAACTGCTTTGCAAAACAGATTTTATGTCTGCATCATTACTACTCTCACAAATTTAAATGAAATCACCAGCTTTAGAAGCAAAATGCATTCACTCACTCCGCTGTTGTTTTATTCACAAACAGCTGCACAGTGTTAATGAAATCGCTAGTCACTACACAGTATAACTACATTCGCTTGGGAAACATGTTTTCATTACAAAACCATGATATTATAAATGATTTTAAAGAGATCTGTATACGATGATCCAGAGTGTAGATTTGGGTGTTTGTGCTTCCTCTCTTCCAGAGTTGCTTAAAAGAACTGTAAATGATAAAAGCCATGAAAGTGCTCGAAAAACAAGTTTTCTGACTGAGTCATTAACATACTCACTAATTTCAATAAAATCACCAGGTTTAGATGCAAAAATCAATCATATACTACATTCTTGTTTTATTCACAGACAATTGCACAATGTTAATGAAATCGCTGGTCACTAATTCAGTATGATTAAAGTCACTTGGAATACATATTTTCATTACAAAACCATGATTTTTAAATGATTTTAAAGAGATCTGTATGCAATGATCCACAGAGCAGTTTCTGAGGTTTTGTGCTTGATTTCTTCCAGAGTTGCTTAATTGACCTGCTAATGCTGAAAGCCCCGAAACCGCTTGCAAATCAAGCTTTCTGAGTGAATCATAAATATACTCACTATTTTCATTAAGTTAACCAGCTTCAGATGGTAAATCCGTGTGGTATACTACATTCTGTTTTTATACACAGACAATTTCACAGTGTCATTGAAATAGCTATTCACTCATCTGAATCACTTCATTCGCCTGGAAAACATGTTTTCATTATAAATCCATGGTTTTGTGTATGCTTTTAAAGAGATCTGTTTCAAACAATATAGAATGCTGTTTCTGAAGGTTTCAACATTTTCTCTTCCAGGACTGCTTAAAAGCCCTCAAACTGCTTGCAAAACAGATTTTATGGCTGCATCATTACTATTCTCACAAATTTAAATGAAATGAGCCAGCTTTAGAAGCAAAATGCATTCCTCACTCCGCTGTTGTTTTATTCACAATCAGCTGCACCAGTTTTAATGAAATCGCTAGTCACAACACGGTATAACTACAGTCGGTTGGAAAACATGTTTTCATTACAAAAATAAATGATTTTAAAGAGATCTGTATACGATGATCCAGAGTGTAGATTCTGGGTGTTTGTGCTTTCTCTCTTCCAGAGTTGCTTAAAAGATCTTTAAATGATAAAAAGCCATGAAAGTGCTTGAAAACAAGTTTTCTGACTGAATCATTAACATACTCACTAATTTTCAATAAAATCACCAGGTTTAGATGCAAAAATCAATCATATACTACTATTCATCATTACTACTCTCACAACTTTAAATGAAATCACCAGCTTTAGAAGCAAATCGCATTCACTCACTCTAATGTTGTTTGATTCACAAACAGTGCACTTGAAATCATGAAATCGTTAGTTACTAAAAGTATCACTAACGTTTTTAATTATGTTTTTTAAGAGATCTGTATGCAATGAGCAGTTCACTTATCCAGATTGCCGTTTCTTGATTTCTTCCAGAGTTGCTTAATTGACCTGCAAATGCTGCAAAGCATAAAGCCCCGATATACCGCTTGCATTTAAAAGCTTTCCAGTGAATCATAAATATACTCACTGCGCTGTTTTTCATTCAAGTTAACCAGCTTCAGATGTCAGTGAAATCGTGTGGTCATACTACATTCTGTTTCACACAGACAATTTCATTAGTGTACCATTGAAATAGCTATTAAACTCATCTGAATCACTTCCAGATTGCCGCTTCTGCTTTTCTCTTTCATTATAAATCCATGGTTTGCAAAACATGTATGCTTTTAAAGAGATCTGTAATTTTAAAAACAATATAGAATGCTGTTTCTGAAGGTTTCAACATTTTCTCTTCCAGGACTGCTGAAAAGCCCTCAAACTGCTTTCAAAACAGATTTTATGGCTGCATCATTTGTATTCTCACCAATTTATTTAAAATCACCAGCTTTAGAAGCAAAATGCATTCCCTCACTCCGCTGTTGTTTTATTCACAATCAGCTGCACCAGTTTCAATGAAATCGCTAGTCACTACTCAGTATAACTACAGTCACTTGGAAAACATGTTTTCATTACAAAACCATGATTTTAAAGAGATCTGTATACGATGATCCAGATTGTAGATTCTGGTGTTTGTGCTTCCTCTCTTCCAGAGTTGCTTAAAAGATCTTTAAATGATAAAAAGCCATGAAAGTGCTTTAGAAAACAAGTTTTCTGACTGAATTTTTAACATACTCACTAATTTTGAAATCGAAAATCACCAGGTTTAGATGCAAAATGTTTTCATATACTACATTCTTGATTTTTATTTTTTTAAAGACATCTGCACAATGTATAATGAAATCGCTGGTCACTAACTCAGTATGATTAAAGTCACTTGAATACATGTTTTCATTACAAAATAATGATATTCACTAATTTTAAATAAATCACCAGCTTTAGAAGCAAAAGAGCGCTGTTCTGTATTGCAATGATCCACAGTAGCAGTCAAAAACGTGTTTTGAGGTTTGTGCTTGATTTCTTCCACAAAACATGAGTAATATGCTTAATTTAAATAATATCACCTGCTTTATGCTGAAAAGCCCGAAACTCCTCTGCTTGCAAAACACAGCAACTTCACAGTTACTTAAAATGAAAAAATTATACTCACTAATTTCATTAAAGAAAAAAGCCAGAAATTCCTTTAAATCACCAGCTTTAGTGAAATGCATCTACACACTCATGCTTGTTTTTACACACAAACAGCTGCACAGTGTCATTGAAATTTCTAGTCACTACTCAGTATCACTAAAGTGTAAAGAAAACATGTTTTCATTATAAAACCATGATTTTGTAAAGGTTTTAAAGAGATCTGTGTCAAATAATATAGAATGCAGTTGCTGAAGGTTTCTGATTTTTCTCTTCCAGGACTGCTTTAAAGCCCTCAAACTGCTTGCAAAACAGATTTTCTGTCTGTATCATTAATATTATCACAAATTTAAATGAAATCACCAGCTTTAGAAGCAAAATGCATTCACTCACTCCGCTGTTGTTTTATTCACAAACAGCTGCACAGTGTTAATGAAATCGCTAGTCACTACACAGTATAACTACATTCGCTTGGGAAACATGTTTTCATTACAAAACCATGATATTATAAATGATTTTAAAGAGATCTGTATACGATGATCCAGAGTGTAGATTCTGGGTGTTTGTGCTTCCTCTCTTCCAGAGTTGCTTAAAAGATCTGTAAATGATAAAAGCCATGAAAGTGCTTGAAAAACAAGTTTTCTGACTGAATCATTAACATACTCACTAATTTTCAATAAAATCACCAGGTTTAGATGCAAAAATCAATCATATACTACATTCTTGTTTTATTCACAGACAACTGCACAATGTTAATGAAATCGCTGGTCACTAATTCAGTATGATTAAAGTCACTTGGAATACATATTTTCATTACAAAACCATGATTTTTTAAATGATTTTAAAGAGATCTGTATGCAATGATCCACAGAGCAGTTTCTGAGGTTTTGTGCTTGATTTCTTCCAGAGTTGCTTAATTGACCTGTTAATGCTGAAAAGCCCCGAAACCGCTTGCAAAACAAGCTTTCTGACTGAATCATAAATATACTCACTATTTTCATTAAATTAACCAGCTTCAGATGGTAAATCCGTGTGGTATACTACATTCTGTTTTTACACACAGACAATTTTACAGTGTCATTGAAATCGCTATTCACTCCTCTGAATCACTTCAGTCGCCTGGAAAACATGTTTTCATTATAAATCCATGGTTTTGTGTATGCTTTTAAAGAGATCTGTTTCAAACAATATAGAATGCAGTTTCTGAAGGTTTCTATTTTTCTCTTCCAGGACTGCTTAAAAGCCCTCAAACTGCTTGCAAAACAGATTTTATGTCTGCATCATTAATATTCTCACAAATTTAATGAAATCACCAGCTTTAGAAGCAAAATGCATTCCCTCACTCCGCTGTTGTTTTATTCACAAACAGCTGCACCAGTGTTAATGAAATCGCTAGTCACTACACAGTATAACTACAGTCGCTTGGGAAACATGTTTTCATTACAAAACCATGATATTATAAATGATTTTAAAGAGATCTGTATACGATGATCCAGAGTGTAGATTCTGGGTGTTTGTGCTTCCTCTCTTCCAGAGTTGCTTAAAAGATCTTTAAATGATAAAAGCCATGAAAGTGCTTGAAAAACAAGTTTTCTGACTGAATCATTAACATACTCACTAATTTTCAATAAAATCACCAGGTTTAGATGCAAAAATCAATCATATACTACATTCTTGTTTTATTTTCACAGACAACTGCACAATGTTAATGAAATCGCTGGTCACTAACTCAGTATGATTAAAGTCACTTGAATACATGTTTTCATTACAAAACCATGATTTTTTAAATGATTTTAAAGAGATCTGTATGCAATGATCCACAGAGCAGTTTCTGAGGTTTTGTGCTTGATTTCTTCCAGAGTTGCTTAATAGACCTGTTAATGCTGAAAAGCCCCGAAACCGCTTGCAAAACAAGCTTTCTGACTGAATCATAAATATACTCACTAATTTCATTAAATTAACCAGCTTCAGATGGTAAATCAGTGTGGTATACTACATTCTGTTTTTACACACAGACAATTTTACAGTGTCATTGAAATCGCTATTCACTCATCTGAATCACTTCAGTCGCCTGGAAAACATGTTTTCATTATAAATCCATGGTTTTGTGTATGCTTTTAAAGAGATCTGTTTCAAACAATATAGAATGCAGTTTCTGAAGGTTTCTATTTTTTCTATTCCAGGACTGCTTAAAAGCCCTCAAACTGCTTGCAAAACAGATTTTATGTCTGCATCATTACTATTCTCACAAATTTAAATGAAATCAGCCAGCTTTAGAAGCAAAATGCATTCACTCACTCCGCTGTTGTTTTATTCACAAACAGCTGCACCAGTGTTAATGAAATCGCTAGTCACTACACGGTATAACTACAGTCGCTTGGGAAACATGTTTTCATTACAAAACCATGATTTATAAATGATTTTAAAGAGATCTGTATACGATGATCCAGAGTGTAGATTCTGGGTGTTTGTGCTTCTCTCTTCCAGAGTTGCTTAAAAGAACTGTAAATGATAAAAGCCATGAAAGTGCTCGAAAACAAGTTTTCTGACTGAGTCATTAACATACTCACTAATTTCAATAAAATCACCAGGTTTAGATGCAAAAATCAATCATATACTACATTCTTGTTTTATTCACAGACAACTGCACAATGTTAATGAAATCGCTGGTCACTAATTCAGTATGATTAAAGTCACTTGGAATACATATTTTCATTACAAAACCATGATTTTTAAATGATTTTAAAGAGATCTGTATGCAATGATCCACAGAGCAGTTTCTGAGGTTTTGTGCTTGATTTCTTCCAGAGTTGCTTAATTGACCTGCTAATGCTGAAAAGCCCCGAAACCGCTTGCAAATCAAGCTTTCTGAGTGAATCATAAATATACTCACTATTTTCATTAAGTTAACCAGCTTCAGATGGTAAATCCGTGTGGTATACTACATTCTGTTTTTATACACAGACAATTTCACAGTGTCATTGAAATAGCTATTCACTCATCTGAATCACTTCATTCGCCTGGAAAACATGTTTTCATTATAAATCCATGGTTTTGTGTATGCTTTTAAAGAGATCTGTTTCAAACAATATAGAATGCTGTTTCTGAAGGTTTCAACATTTTTCTCTTCCAGGACTGCTTAAAAGCCCTCAAACTGCTTGCAAAACAGATTTTATGGCTGCATCATTAATATTCTCACCAATTTAATTATGAGCCAGCTTTAGAAGCAAAATGCATTCCCTCACTCCGCTGTTGTTTTATTCACAATCAGCTGCACCAGTTTTAATGAAATCGCTAGTCACAACACGGTATAACTACAGTCGGTTGGAAAACATGTTTTCATTACAAAACCATGATTTTAAAGAGATCTGTATACGATGATCCAGAGTGTAGATTCTGGGTGTTTGTGCTTCCTCTCTTCCAGAGTTGCTTAAAAGATCTTTAAATGATAAAAAGCCATGAAAGTGCTTGAAAAACAAGTTTTCTGACTGAATCATTAACATACTCACTAATTTTTCAATAAAATCACCAGGTTTAGATGCAAAAATCAATCATATACTACATTCTTGTTTTATTTTCACAGACAACTGCACAATGTTAAGCTTAAAATCGCTGGTCACTAACTCCGCTCAGTATGATTAAAGTCACTTGGAATACATATTTTCATTACAAAACCATGATTTTTTAAATGATTTTAAAGATATCTGTATGCAATGATCCACAGAGCAGTTTCTGAGGTTTTGTGTGTTGATTTCTTCCAGAGTTGCTTAATTGACCTGCTAATGCTGAAAAGCCCCGAAACCGCTTGCAAATCAAGCTTTCTGAGTGAATCATAAATATACTCACTATTTTCATTAAGTTAACCAGCTTCAGATGGTAAATCCGTGTGGTATACTACATTCTGTTTTTATACACAGACAATTTCACAGTGTCATTGAGAAATAGCTATTCACTACATCTGAATCACTTCATTCGCCTGAAAACATGTTTTCATTATAAATCCATGGTTTTGTGTATGCTTTTAAAGAGATCTGTTTCAAACAATATAGAATGCTGTTTCTGAAGGTTTCAACATTTTCTTTCAGGGACTGCTTAAAAGCCCTCAAACAAAACAGATTTTATGGCTGCATCAAATATTCTCACCAATTTAATTATGAGCCAGCTTTAGAAGCAAAATGACTGCTGTTGTTTTATTCACAATCAGCTGCACCAGTTTTAATGAAATCGCTAGTCACAACACGGTATAACTGAGGGTTGGAAAACATGTTCTCTTACAAGACCATGATTTGAAAGAGATCTGTATACGATGATCCAGAGTGTAGATTCTGGGTGTTTCTGCTTCCTCTCTTCCAGAGTTGCTTAAAAGATCTTTAAATGATAAAAATAAAAGTCTTGAAAACAAGCATTTTTTCTGAGAATCATTAACATACTCACTAATTTTCAATAAAATCTGGTTTTGATGCAAAATCAATCATATACTACATTCTTGTTTTATTTTCACAGACAACTGCACAATGTTAAATGAAATCGCTCAGCTGGTCACTAACTCAGTATGAAATACATGTTTTCATTACAAAACCATGATTTTAAAAGATTTTAAAGAGATCTGTATGCAATGATCCAGAGAGCAGTTTCTGAGGTTTTGTGCTTGATTTCTTCCAGAGTTGCTTAATAGACTTGTTAATGCTGAAAGCTCCTCGAAACCGCTTGCAAAACAAGCTTTCTGACTGAATCATAAATATACTCACTAATTTAAATTAAATTAACCAGCTTCAGATGGTAAATCAGTGTGGTATACTACATTCTGTTTTTCACACAGACAATTTTACAGTGTCATTGAAATCGATAGTATTCTCCTCTGAATCACTTCAGTCACTTGATAAACATGTTTTCATTATAAAACCATGGTTTTGTGTAATGCTTTTAAAGAGATCTGTTTCCAAAACAATATAGAATGCAGTTTCTGAAGGTTTCTGCTTTTTCTATTCCAGGACTGCTTAAAAGCCTCCCTCAAACTGCTTTGCAAAACAGATTTTATGTCTGCATTATTACTACTCTCACAAATTTAAATGAAATCACCAGCTTTAGAAGCAAAATGCATTCACTCACTCCGCTGTTGTTTTATTCACAAACAGCTGCACAGTGTTAATGAAATCGCTAGTCACTAACACAGTATAACTACATTCACTTGGGAAACATGTTTTCATTACAAAACCATGATATTATAAATGATTTTAAAGAGATCTGTATACGATGATCCAGAGTGTAGATTCTGGGTGTTTGTGCTTCCTCTCTTCCAGAGTTGCTTAAAAGAACTGTAAATGATAAAAGCCATGAAAGTGCTCGAAAACAAGTTTTCTGACTGAGTCATTAACATACTTACTAATTTCAATAAAATCACCAGGTTTAGATGCAAAATCAATCATATACTACATTCTTGTTTTATTCACATTCATTGCACAATGTTAATGAAATCGCTGGTCACTAATTCAGTATGATTAAAGTCACTTGGAATACATATTTTCATTACAAAACCATGATTTTTTAAATGATTTTAAAGAGATCTTATGCAATGATCCACAGAGCAGTTTCTGAGGTTTTGTGCTTGATTTCTTCCAGAGTTGCTTAATTGACCTGCTAATGCTGAAAAGCCCGAAACCGCCGCTTGCAAATCAAGCTTTCTGAGTGAATCATAAATATACTCACTATTTTCATTAAGTTAACCAGCTTCAGATGGTAAATCCGTGTGGTATACTACATTCTGTTTTTATACACAGACAATTTCACAGTGTCATTGAAATAGCTATTCACTCATCTGAATCACTTCATTCGCCTGGAAAACATGTTTTCATTATAAATCCATGGTTTTGTGTATGCTTTTAAAGAGATCTGTTTCAAACAATATAGAATGCTGTTTCTGAAGGTTTCAACATTTTTTCTCTTCCAGGACTGCTTAAAAGCCCTCAAACTGCTTGCAAAACAGATTTTATGGCTGCATCATTAATATTCTCACCAATTTAATTATGAGCCAGCTTTAGAAGCAAAATGCATTCCCTCACTCCGCTGTTGTTTTATTCACAATCAGCTGCACCAGTTTTAATGAAATCGCTAGTCACAACACGGTATAACTACAGTCGGTTGAAAACATGTTTTCATTACAAAACCATGATTTTAAAGAGATCTGTATACGATGATCCAGAGTGTAGATTCTGGGTGTTTGTGCTTCCTCTCTTCCAGAGTTGCTTAAAAGATCTTTAAATGATAAAAAGCCATGAAAGTGCTTGAAAAACAAGTTTTCTGACTGAATCATTAACATACTCACTAATTTTCAATAAAATCACCAGGTTTAGATGCAAAAATCAATCATATACTACATTCTTGTTTTATTTTCACAGACAACTGCACAATGTTAATGAAATCGCTGGTCACTAACTCAGTATGATTAAAGTCACTTGGAATACATGTTTTCATTACAAAACCATGATTTTTTAAATGATTTTAAAGAGATCTGTATGCAATGATCCACAGAGCAGTTTCTGAGGTTTTGTGCTTGATTTCTTCCAGAGTTGCTTAATAGACCTGTTAATGCTGAAAGCCCCGAAACCGCTTGCAAAACAAGCTTTCTGACTGAATCATAAATATACTCACTAATTTCATTAAATTAACCAGCTTCAGATGGTAAATCAGTGTGGTATACTACATTCTGTTTTTACACACAGACAATTTTACAGTGTCATTGAAATCGCTATTCACTCCTCTGAATCACTTCAGTCGCCTGGAAAACATGTTTTCATTATAAATCCATGGTTTTGTGTATGCTTTTAAAGAGATCTGTTTCAAACAATATAGAATGCAGTTTCTGAAGGTTTCTATTTTTTCTATTCCAGGACTGCTTAAAAGCCCTCAAACTGCTTGCAAAACAGATTTTATGTCTGCATCATTACTACTCTCACAAATTTAAATGAAATCACCAGCTTTAGAAGCAAAATGCATTCACTCACTCCGCTGTTGTTTTATTCACAAACAGCTGCACAGTGTTAATGAAATCGCTAGTCACTACACAGTATAACTACATTCGCTTGGGAAACATGTTTTCATTACAAAACCATGATATTATAAATGATTTTAAAGAGATCTGTATACGATGATCCAGAGTGTAGATTCTGGGTGTTTGTGCTTCCTCTCTTCCAGAGTTGCTTAAAAGAACTGTAAATGATAAAAAGCCATGAAAGTGCTCGAAAAACAAGTTTTCTGACTGAGTCATTAACATACTCACTAATTTCAATAAAATCACCAGGTTTAGATGCAAAAATCAATCATATACTACATTCTTGTTTTATTCACAGACAACTGCACAATGTTAATGAAATCGCTGGTCACTAATTCAGTATGATTAAAGTCACTTGGAATACATATTTTCATTACAAAACCATGATTTTTTAAATGATTTTAAAGAGATCTGTATGCAATGATCCACAGAGCAGTTTCTGAGGTTTTGTGCTTGATTTCTTCCAGAGTTGCTTAATTGACCTGCTAATGCTGAAAAGCCCCGAAACCGCTTGCAAATCAAGCTTTCTGAGTGAATCATAAATATACTCACTATTTTCATTAAGTTAACCAGCTTCAGATGGTAAATCCGTGTGGTATACTACATTCTGTTTTTATACACAGACAATTTCACAGTGTCATTGAAATAGCTATTCACTCATCTGAATCACTTCATTCGCCTGGAAAACATGTTTTCATTATAAATCCATGGTTTTGTGTATGCTTTTAAAGAGATCTGTTTCAAACAATATAGAATGCTGTTTCTGAAGGTTTCAACATTTTCTCTTCCAGGACTGCTTAAAAGCCCTCAAACTGCTTGCAAAACAGATTTTATGGCTGCATCATTAATATTCTCACCAATTTAATTATGAGCCAGCTTTAGAAGCAAAATGCATTCCCTCACTCCGCTGTTGTTTTATTCACAATCAGCTGCACCAGTTTTAATGAAATCGCTAGTCACAACACGGTATAACTACAGTCGGTTGGAAAACATGTTTTCATTACAAAACCATGATTTTAAAGAGATCTGTATACGATGATCCAGAGTGTAGATTCTGGGTGTTTGTGCTTCCTCTCTTCCAGAGTTGCTTAAAAGATCTTTAAATGATAAAAGCCATGAAAGTGCTTGAAAACAAGTTTTCTGACTGAATCATTAACATACTCACTAATTTTCAATAAAATCACCAGGTTTAGATGCAAAAATCAATCATATACTACATTCTTGTTTTATTTTCACAGACAACTGCACAATGTTAATGAAATCGCTGGTCACTAACTCAGTATGATTAAAGTCACTTGGAATACATGTTTTCATTACAAAACCATGATTTTTTAAATGATTTTAAAGAGATCTGTATGCAATGATCCACAGAGCAGTTTCTGAGGTTTTGTGCTTGATTTCTTCCAGAGTTGCTTAATAGACCTGTTAATGCTGAAAAGCCCCGAAACCGCTTGCAAAACAAGCTTTCTGACTGAATCATAAATATACTCACTAATTTCATTAAATTAACCAGCTTCAGATGGTAAATCAGTGTGGTATACTACATTCTGTTTTTACACACAGACAATTTTACAGTGTCATTGAAATCGCTATTCACTCCTCTGAATCACTTCAGTCGCCTGGAAAACATGTTTTCATTATAAATCCATGGTTTTGTGTATGCTTTTAAAGAGATCTGTTTCAAACAATATAGAATGCAGTTTCTGAAGGTTTCTATTTTTTTCTATTCCAGGACTGCTTAAAAGCCCTCAAACTGCTTGCAAAACAGATTTTATGTCTGCATCATTACTACTCTCACAAATTTAAATGAAATCACCAGCTTTAGAAGCAAAATGCATTCACTCACTCCGCTGTTGTTTTATTCACAAACAGCTGCACAGTGTTAATGAAATCGCTAGTCACTACACAGTATAACTACATTCGCTTGGGAAACATGTTTTCATTACAAAACCATGATATTATAAATGATTTTAAAGAGATCTGTATACGATGATCCAGAGTGTAGATTCTGGGTGTTTGTGCTTCCTCTCTTCCAGAGTTGCTTAAAAGAACTGTAAATGATAAAAAGCCATGAAAGTGCTCGAAAACAAGTTTTCTGACTGAGTCATTAACATACTCACTAATTTCAATAAAATCACCAGGTTTAGATGCAAAAATCAATCATATACTACATTCTTGTTTTATTCACAGACAATTGCACAATGTTAATGAAATCGCTGGTCACTAATTCAGTATGATTAAAGTCACTTGGAATACATATTTTCATTACAAAACCATGATTTTTAAATGATTTTAAAGAGATCTGTATGCAATGATCCACAGAGCAGTTTCTGAGGTTTTGTGCTTGATTTCTTCCAGAGTTGCTTAATTGACCTGCTAATGCTGAAAAGCCCCGAAACCGCTTGCAAATCAAGCTTTCTGAGTGAATCATAAATATACTCACTATTTTCATTAAGTTAACCAGCTTCAGATGGTAAATCCGTGTGGTATACTACATTCTGTTTTTTATACACAGACAATTTCACAGTGTCATTGAAATAGCTATTCACTCATCTGAATCACTTCATTCGCCTGGAAAACATGTTTTCATTATAAATCCATGGTTTTGTGTATGCTTTTAAAGAGATCTGTTTCAAAACAATATAGAATGCTGTTTCTGAAGGTTTCAACATTTTCTCTTCCAGGACTGCTTAAAAGCCCTCAAACTGCTTGCAAAACAGATTTTATGGCTGCATCATTAATATTCTCACCAATTTAATTATGAGCCAGCTTTAGAAGCAAAATGCATTCCCTCACTCCGCTGTTGTTTTATTCACAATCAGCTGCACCAGTTTTAATGAAATCGCTAGTCACAACACGGTATAACTACAGTCGGTTGGAAAACATGTTTTCATTACAAAACCATGATTTTAAAGAGATCTGTATACGATGATCCAGAGTGTAGATTCTGGGTGTTTGTGCTTCCTCTCTTCCAGAGTTGCTTAAAAGATCTTTAAATGATAAAAAGCCATGAAAGTGCTTGAAAACAAGTTTTCTGACTGAATCATTAACATACTCACTAATTTTCAATAAATCACCAGGTTTAGATGTAAAATCAATCATATACTACTACTCATCATTACTACTCTCACAAATTTAAATGAAATCACCAGCTTTAGAAGCAAAATGCATTCACTCACTCCGCTGTTGTTTTATTCACAAACAGCTGCACAGTGTCAGTGAAATCGTTAGTCACTACTCAGTATCACTAACGTCACTTGAAATTATGTTTTCATTACAATACCATGATTTTGCAAAGGTTGTTAAAGAGATCTGTGTTCACTTATCCAGATTGCCGTTTCTGCCTTTTCTCTTCCAGAGTTGCTTAAAAGCCCTCAAACTGCTTGCAAAGCATATTTCTGACTGCATTAATAATATACTCACTAATTTAAATAAAATCACCAGCTTTAGAAGCAAAATGCATTCACTCACTGCGCTGTTGTTTTATTCACAAATAGCTGCACAGTGTCAGTGAAATCGTTAGTCACTACTCAGTATCACTAACGTCACTTGAAAATTATGTTTTCATTACAATACCATGATTTTGCAAAGGTTGTTAAAGAGATCTGTGTTCACTTATCCAGATTGCCGTTTCTGCTTTTTCTCTTCCAGAGTTGCTTAAAATCCCTCAAACTGCTTGCAAAACATGTTTTCTGACTGCATTAATAATATACTCAGTAATTTTAAAAAAATCACAGATTGCATTTTCTGAGGGTTTCTGCTCGTTCTCTTCCAGAGCTGCTGAAAAGCCCACAAACTGCTTTCAAAACAGGTTTTCTGACTGCATTATTTCTATACTCACTAATTTAAATAAAATCACCAGCTTTAGGAGCAAAATGCTTTCACTCAATCTGCTTTTGTTTAATTCACAAACATCTGCAAAGTGTCAATGAATTCGCTAGTCACTACTCAGTATCACTAAAGTCACTTGAAAAACGTTTTTTCATTACACAACAATGATTTTGTAAAGGTTTTTAAATAGATCTGTGTCCTATTATCCAGAGTGCTGTTTCTACCTTTTATCTTCCACAGCTTGCTTATAAGCCCTCAAACTGCTTGCAAAACATGTTTCCTCAATGCATTAATAATATACTCACTAATTTAAACAAAATTCCCAGCTTTAGAAGCAAAATGCATTCAATCACTGCGCTGATGTTTTTTTCACAAACAGCTGCACAAGTGTTATTGAAATCGATAGTATCTACTCAGTATCACTAACGTCACTTGATAAACATGTTTTCATTACAAAACCATGATTTTGTAAAGGTTTTTAAAGATATCTGTGTCCGATTATCTAGAGTGCGGTCGCTGAAGGTTTCTGCTTTTTCTCTTCCAGAGTTGCTTAAAAGCCCTCAACCTGCTTGCAAAGCATGTTTTCTGACTGCATTAATAATATATTCACTAATTTTAAATAAAATCACCAGCTTTAGAAGCAAAATGCATTCACTCACTGCGCTGTTGTTTTATTCACAAACAGCTGCACAGTATCAATAAAAACGTTAGTCACTAATCAGTATCACTAAAGTCACTTGAAAAACGTGTTTTCATTACACAACAATGATTTTGTAATTTTTAAATAGATCTGTGTCCAATTATCCAGAGTGTTGTTTCTGCTTTTTCTCTTCCAGAGCTGCTTAAAAGCACTCAAAGTGCTTGCAAAACATGATTTCTGACTGCATTAATAATATACTTACTAATTTATATAAAATCACCAGCTTTAGAAGCAAAAAGCATTCACTTACTCCTCTGTTGTTTAATTCACAGACAACTTCACAGTTATTCACCAGCTTAAAATGAAATTTGCATTTACGCTCTACATTTTGTTTCATGCACAGAAAAAAGCCACATGAAATTCCTTTAAATCACCAGCTTTAGAAGCGAAATGCATCTACACACTCCGCTGTTGTTTTCTACACAAACAGCTGCACATTGTCATTGAAATTTCTAGTCACTACTCAGTATCACTAAAGTGTAAAGGAACACGTTTTCATTACTAAACCATGATTTCGTAAAGGTTTTTAAAGAGATCTGTGTCCAATAATCCAGAGTGCAGTTGCTGAGGGTTTCTGATTTTTCTCTTCCAGGACTACTTAAAAGCCCTCAAACTGCTTGCAAAACAGATTTTCTGTCTGTATCATTAATATTATCACAAATTTAAATGAAATCACCACCTTTAGAAGCAAAATGCATTCACTCACTCCGCTGTTGTTTTATTCACAAACAGCTGCACAGTGTTAATGAAATCGCTAGTCACTACACAGTATAACTACATTCGCTTGGGAAACATGTTTTCATTACAAAACCATGATATTATAAATGATTTTAAAGAGATCTGTATACGATGATCCAGAGTGTAGATTCTGGGTGTTTGTGCTTCCTCTCTTCCAGAGTTGCTTAAAAGAACTGTAAATGATAAAAAGCCATGAAAGTGCTTGAAAACAAGTTTTCTTGACTGAATCATTAACATACTCACTAATTTTCAATAAAATCACCAGGTTTAGATGCAAAAATCAATCATATACTACATTCTTGTTTTATTCACAGACAACTGCACAATGTTAATGAAATCGCTGGTCACTAATTCAGTATGATTAAAAGTCACTTGGAATACATATTTTCATTACAAAACCATGATTTTTAAATGATTTTAAAGAGATCTGTATGCAATGATCCACAGAGCAGTTTCTGAGGTTTTGTGCTTGATTTCTTCCAGAGTTGCTTAATTGACCTGCTAATGCTGAAAAGCCCCGAAACCGCTTGCAAATCAAGCTTTCTGACTGAATCATAAATATACTCACTATTTTCATTAAGTTAACCAGCTTCAGATGGTAAATCCGTGTGGTATACTACATTCTGTTTTTATACACAGACAATTTCACAGTGTCATTGAAATAGCTATTCACTCATCTGAATCACTTCATTCGCCTGGAAAACATGTTTTCATTATAAATCCATGGTTTTGTGTATGCTTTTAAAGAGATCTGTTTTCAAACAATATAGAATGCTGTTTCTGAAGGTTTCAACATTTTCTATTCCAGGACTGCTTAAAAGCCCTCAAACTGCTTGCAAAACAGATTTTATGTCTGCATCATTAATATTCTCACCAATTTAAATGAGCCAGCAGCTTTAGAAGCAAAATGCATTCCCTCACTCCGCTGTTGTTTTTATTCACAATCAGCTGCACCAGTGTTAATGAAATCGCTAGTCACAACACGGTATAACTACATTCGGTTGGGAAACATGTTTTCATTACAAAACAAAACCATGATTTTAAAGAGATCTGTATACGATGATCCAGAGTGTAGATTCTGGGTGTTTGTGCTTCCTCTCTTCCAGAGTTGCTTAAAAGATCTTTAAATGATAAAAAGCCATGAAAGTGCTTTGAAAAACAAGTTTTCTGACTGAATCATTAACATACTCACTAATTTCAATAAAATCACCAGGTTTAGATGCAAAAATCAATCATATACTACATTCTTGTTTTATTTCTCACAGACAACTGCACAATGTTAATGAAATCGCTGGTCACTAATTCCAAGTATGATTAAAGTCACTTGGAATACATATTTTTTCATTACAAAACCATGATTTTTAAAATGATTTTAAAGAGATCTGTATGCAATGATCCACAGAGCAGTTTCTGAGGTTTTGTGCTTGATTTCTTCCAGAGTTGCTTAATTGACCTGCTAATGCTGAAAAGCCCCGAAACTTGCTTGCAAATCAAGCTTTCTGAGTGAATCATAAATATACTCACTATTTTCATTAAGTTAACCAGCTTCAGATGGTAAATCCGTGTGGTATACTACATTCTGTTTTTATACACAGACAATTTCACAGTGTCATTGAAATAGCTATTCACTCATCTGAATCACTTCATTCGCCTGGAAAACATGTTTTCATTATAAATCCATGGTTTTGTGTATGCTTTTAAAGAGATCTGTTTCAAACAATATAGAATGCTGTTTCTGAAGGTTTCAACATTTTCTCTTCCAGGACTGCTTAAAAGCCCTCAAACTGCTTGCAAAACCAGATTTTATGGCTGCATCATTAATATTCTCACCAATTTAATTATGAGCCAGCTTTCTTTGGCAAAATGCATTCCCTCACTCCGCTGTTGTTTTATTCACAATCAAAGCTGCACCAGTTTTAATGAAATCGCTAGTCACAAACGAAAGGGTATAACTACAGTCGGTTGGAAAACATGTTTTCATTACAAAACCATGATTTTAAAGAGATCTGTATACGATGATCCAGAGTGTAGATTCTGGGTGTTTGTGCTTCCTCTCTTCCAGAGTTGCTTAAAAGATCTTTAAATGATAAAAAGCCATGAAAGTGCTTGAAAACAAGTTTTCTGACTGAATCATTTAACATACTCACTAATTTTCAATAAAATCACCAGGTTTAGATGCAAAAATCAATCATATACTACATTCTTGTTTTATTTTTCACAGACAACTGCACAATGTTAATGAAATCGCTGGTCACTAACTCAGTATGATTAAAGTCACTTGGAATACGTGTTTTTCATTACAAAACCATGATTTTTTAAATGATTTTAAAGAGATCTGTATGCAATGATCCACAGAACAGTTTCTGAGGTTTTGTGCTTGATTTCTTCCAGAGTTGCTTAATAGACCTGTTAATGCTGAAAAGCTCTGAAACCACTTTTTGCAAAACAAGCTTTCTGACTGAATCATAAATATACTCACTAATTTCATTAAATTAACCAACTTAAGAGCTTCAGATGGTAAATCAGTAATGGTATACTACATTCTGTTTTTACACACAGACAATTTTACAGTGTCATTGAAATCGCTATTCCTCCTCTGAATCACTTCTAGTCGCCTGGAAAACATGTTTTTCATTATATAAATCCATGGTTTTGTGCATGCTTTTAAAGAGATCTGTTTCAAACAATATAGAATGCAGTTTCTGAAGGTTTCTATTTTTCTATTCCAGGACTGCTTTAAAAGCCCTCAAACTGCTTTGCAAAACAGATTTTATGTCTGCATCATTACTACTCTCACAAATTTAAATGAAATCACCAGCTTTAGAAGCAAAATGCATTCACTCACTCCGCTGTTGTTTTATTCACAAACAGCTGCACAGTGTTAATGAAATCGCTAGTCACTACACAGTATAACTACATTCGCTTGGGAAACATGTTTTCATTACAAAACCATGATATTATAAATGATTTTAAAGAGATCTGCACATACGATGATCCAGAGTGTAGATTCTGGTGTTTGTGCTTCCTCTCTTCCAGAGTTGCTTAAAAGAACTGTAAATGATAAAAAGCCATGAAAGTGCTCGAAAAACAAGTTTTCTGACTGAGTCATTAACATACTCACTAATTTCAATAAAATCACCAGGTTTAGATGCAAAAAATCAATCATATACTACATTCTTGTTTTATCTCACAGACAATTGCACAATGTTAATGAAATCGCTGGTCACTAATTCAGTATGATTAAAAGTCACTTGGAATACATATTTTCATTACAAAACCATGATTTTTAAATGATTTTAAAGAGATCTGTATGCAATGATCCACAGAGCAGTTTCTGAGGTTTTGTGCTTGATTTCTTCCAGAGTTGCTTAATTGACCTGCTAATGCTGAAAAGCCCCGAAACCGCTTGCAAATCAAGCTTTCTGAGTGAATCATAAATATACTCACTATTTTCATTAAGTTAACCAGCTTCAGATGGTAAATCCGTGTGGTATACTACATTCTGTTTTTATACACAGACAATTTCACAGTGTCATTGAAATAGCTATTCACTCTCATCTGAATCACTTCATTCTGCCTGGAAAACATGTTTTCATTATAAATCCATGGTTTTTGTGTATGCTTTTAAAGAGATCTGTTTCAAACAATATAGAATGCTGTTTCTGAAGGGTTTCAACATTTTCTCTTCCAGGACTGCTTAAAAGCCCTCAAACTGCTTGCAAAACAGATTTTTATGGCTGCATCATTAATATTCTCACCAATTTAATTATGAGCCAGCTTTAGAAGCAAAAATGTATTCCCTCACTCCGCTGTTGTTTTATTCACAATCAGCTGCACCAGTTTTAATGAAATCAGCTAGTCACAACACGGTATAACTACAGTCGGTTGGAAAACATGTTTTCATTACAAAACCATGATTTTTAAAAAGAGATCTGTATACGATGATCCAGAGTGTAGATTCTGGGTGTTTGTGCTTCCTCTTCCAGAGTTGCTTAAAAAGATCTTTAAATGATAAAAGCCATGAAAGTGCTTGAAAACAAGTTTTCTGACTGAATCATTAACATACTCACTAATTTTCAATAAAATCACCAGGTTTAGATGCAAAAATCAATCATATACTACATTCTTGTTTTATTTTTCACAGACAACTGCACAATGTTAATGAAATCGCTGGTCACTAACTCAGTATGATTAAAGTCACTTGGAATACATGTTTTCATTACAAAACCATGATTTTTAAATGATTTTAAAAGAGATCTGTATGCAATGATCCACAGAGCAGTTTCTGAGGGTTTTGTGCTTGATTTCTTCCAGAGTTGCTTAATAGACCTGTTAATGCTGAAAGGCCCGAAACCGCTTTGCAAAACAAGCTTTCTGACTGAATCATAAATATACTCACTAATTTCATTAAATTAACCAGCTTCAGATGGTAAATCAGTGTGGTATACTACATTCTGTTTTTACACACAGACAATTTTACAGTGTCATTGAAATCGCTATTCACTCCTCTGAATCACTTCAGTCGCCTGGAAAACATGTTTTCATTATAAATCCATGGTTTTGTGTATGCTTTTTAAAGAGATCTGTTTCAAACAATATAGAATGCAGTTTCTGAAGGTTTCTATTTTTTCTATTCCAGGACTGCTTAAAAGCCCTCAAACTGCTTGCAAAACAGATTTTATGTCTGCATCATTACTACTCTCACAAATTTAAATGAAATCACCAGCTTTAGAAGCAAAATGCATTCACTCACTCCGCTGTTGTTTTATTCACAAACAGCTGCACAGTGTTAATGAAATCGCTAGTCACTACACAGTATAACTACATTCGCTTGGGAAATATGTTTTCATTACAAAACCATGATATTATAAATGATTTTAAAGAGATCTGTATACGATGATCCAGGAGTGTAGATTCTGGGTGTTTGTGCTTACCTCTCTTCCAGAGTTGCTTAAAAGAACTGTAAAATGATAAAAAGCCATGAAGTGCTCGAAAAACAAGTTTTCTGACTGAGTCATTAACATACTCACTAATTTCAATAAAATCACCAGGTTTAAGATGCAAAATCAATCATATACTACATTCTTGTTTTATTCACATGAACAACTGCATAATAATGTTAATGAAATCGCTGGTCACTCAATTCGAAAGTATTGATTAAAAGTCACTTGGAATATATATTTTCATTACAAAACCATGATTTTTAAATGATTTTAAAGAGATCTGTATGCAATGATCCACAAGAGCAGTTTCTGAGGTTTTTACTTGATTTCTTCCAGAGTTGCTTAATTGACCTGCTAATGCTGAAAAGCCCCGAAACCGCTTGCGGAAATCAAGCTTTCTGAGTGAATCATAAATATACTCACTATTTTCATTAAGTTAACCAGCTTCAGATGGTAAATCCGTGTGGTATACTACATTCTGTTTTATACAACAGACAATTTCACAGTGTCATTGAAATAGCTATTCCACCTCATCTGAATCACTTCATTCAGCCTGGAAAACATGTTTTCATTATAAATCCATGGTTTTTGTGTATGCTTTTAAAGAGATCTGTTTCAAACAATATAGAATGCTGTTTCTGAAGGTTTCTACACATTTTCTCTTCCAGGACTGCTTAAGAAGCCCTCAAACTGCTTGCAAAACATATTTTATGGCTGCATCATTAATATTCTCACCAATTTTAATTATGAGCCAGCTTTAGAAGCAAAAATGCATTCCCCTCACTCCGCTGTTGTTTTTATTCTACAATCAGCTGCACCAGTTTTAATGAAATCGCTAGTCACAAATACTTGCATATGTAACTTTACAGTGTTCGGTTGGAAAACATGTTTTCATTACAAAACCATGATTTTAAAGAGATCTGTATCCAGAGTGTAGATTTGGGTGTTTGTGCTTCCTCTCTTCCTGAGTTGCTTAAAAGATCTTTAAAATGATAAAAGCCATGAAAGTGCTTGAAAAACATGAGCTTTCTGACTGAATCATTAACACATACCTCACTAATTTTCAATAAAATCACCAGGTTTAGATGCAAAATCAATCATATACTACATTCTTACTTTTATTTTCACAGACAACTGCACAATGTTAATGAAAGCGGTCCTCACTAACTCAATATGATTAGAGCTCACTTGAATACATGCATTACAAAACCATGATTTTTTAAATGATTTTAAAAGAGATCTGTATGCAATGATCCACAAGCAGGTTCTGCGGTTTTGTGCTTGATTTCTTCAGAGTTGTAGCAATAGACCTGTCCATTAACGCTGAAAGCTCCCTGAAACCGCTTGCAAAACAAGCTTTTGAATGAATCATAAATATACTCACTAATTTCATTAAATTAACCAGCTTCAGATGGTAAATCAGTGTGGTATACTACATTCTGTTTTTACACACAGACAATTTTACAGTGTCATTGAAATCAAGATTCACTCCCTCTGGATCACTTCCAGTCGCCCGGAAAACATGTCTTCATTATAAATCCATGGTTTTGTGTGTATGCTTTTTAAGAGATCTGTTTCAAACAATATAGAATCACAGTTTCTGAAGGTTTTCTATTTTTCTATTCCAGGACTGCTTAAAGCTCCCCATACTGCTTTACCATCTTGATTTTATGTCTGCATCATTACTACTCTCACAAATTTAAATGAAATCTACCAGTTTAGAAGCAAAATGCGTCTCACTCACTCCGCTGTTGTTTTATTATTCACAAACAGCTGCAACAGTGTTAATGAAAATCGCTAGTCACTTCACACATTATAACTACATTCGCTTTAGGAAACATTTTCGTTTTCATTACAAAACCATGATATTATGCGTGATTTTAAAAGAGATCTTGTATACGTTGATGATCCAGAGTGTAGATTCTGAATTGTTTTGTGCTTCCCTCTTCCAGAGTTAGCTTTTAAAAGAACTGTAAAATGATAAAAAAGCCATGAAAGTGTCAGAAAACAAGTTTTTCTGACTGAGTCATTAACATACTCAATTAATTCCCCAATAAAATCACCAGGTTTAGATGCAAAATCAATCATATACTACATTCTTTTGTTTTATTCTGAGACAATTGCACAATATTAATGAAATCGCTGGTCACTAATTCAGTATGATTAAAAGTCACTTGGAATACATATTTTCATTACAAAACCATGATTTTTTAAATGATTTTTAAAGAGATCTGTATGCAATGATCCACAGAGCAGTTTCTGAGGGTTTTGTTAGCGATTTCTTCCAGAGTTGCTTTAATTGACACTGCTAATGCTGAAAGCCCGGAAACCGCTTGCAGCCGTCAAAGCTTTCTGAGTGAATCATAAATATACTCACTATTTTCATTGCTAACCAGCTTCTAGATGGTAAAATCGTGTGGGTATGCTACATTCTGTTTTTATATACACAGACAATTTCACAGTGTCATTGAAATGGCTATTCACTCATCTGGAATCACTTCATTCGCCCCTGGAAAACATGTTTTCATTGCTAAATCCATGGTTTTGTGTATGCTTTTAAAGAGATCTGTTTCAAACAATATAGAATGCTGTTCTTGAAGGTTTCAACATTTTTCTCTTCAGGACTGCTTAAAAGCCCTCAAACTGCCTTGCAAAACAGATTTTATGGCTGCATCATTAATATTCTCACCAATTTAATTATGAGCCAGCTTTAGAAACTAAAATGCATTCCCTCACTCCGCTGTTGTTTTATTCACAATCAGCTGCACCAGTTTTAATGAAATCGCTAGTCACAACACGGTATAAACTACAGTCGGTTGGAAAACATGTTTTCATTACAAAACCATGATTTTTAAAGAGATCTTATACGATGATCCAGAGTGTAGATTCTGGGTGTTTGTGCTTCCTCTCTTCCAGAGTTGCTTAAAAGATCTTTAAATGATAAAAGCCATGAGTGTGCTTGAAAAACAAGTTTTCTGACTGAATCATTAACATACTCCCACTAATTTTCAATAAAATCACCAGGTTTAGATGCAAAAATCAATCATATACTACTACTCATCATTACTACTCTCACAAATTTAAATGGAAATCACCAGCTTTAGAAGCAAAATGCATTCCTCACTCCGCTGTTGTTTTATTCACAAACAGCTGCACAGTGTCAGTGAAATCGTTAGTCACTACTCAGTATCACTAACGTCACTTTGAAATTATGTTTTCATTACAATACCATGATTTTGCAAAGGTTGTTAAAGAGATCTGTGTTCACTCTTATCCAGATTGCCGTTTCTGCCTTTTCTCTTCCAGAGTTGCTTAAAAGCCCTCAAACTGCTTGCAAAGCATATTTCTGACTGCATTAATAATATACTCACTAATTTAAATAAAATCACCAGCTTTAGAAGCAAAATGCATTCACTCACTGCGCTGTTGTGTTATTCACAAATAGCCTGCACAGTGTCAGTGGAAATCGTTAGTCTCACTATTTCAGTATCACTAACGTCACTTGAAAATTATGTTTTCATTACAATACCATGATTTTGCAAAGGTTGTTAAAGAGATCTGTGTTCACTTATCCAGATTGCCGTTTTCTGCTTTTTCTCTTCCAGAGTTGCTTAAAAGCCCTCAAACTGCTTGCAAAACATGTTTTCTGACTGCATTAATAATATACTCAGTAATTTTAAAAAATCACAGATTGCATTTTCTGAGGGTTTCTGCTCGTTCTCTTCCAGAGCTGCTGAAAAGCCCACAAACTGCTTTCAAAACAGGTTTCTGACTGCATTATTTCTATACTCACTAATTTAAATAAAATCACCAGCTTTAGGAGCAAAATGCTTTCACTCAATCTGCTTTTGTTTAATTCACAAACATCTGCAAAGTGTCAATGAATTCGCTAGTCACTACTCAGTATCACTAAAGTCACTTGAAAAACGTTTTTCATTACACAACAATGATTTTGTAAAGGTTTTTAAATAGATCTGTGTCCTATTATCCAGAGTGCTGTTTCTACCTTTTATCTTCCACAGCTTGCTTATAAGCCTCCCTCAAACTGCTTTGCAAAACATGTTTCCTCAATGCATTAATAATATACTCACTAATTTAAACAAAATTCCCAGCTTTAGAAGCAAAATGCATTCAATCACTGCGCTGATGTTTTTTCACAAACAGCTGCACAAGTGTTATTGAAATCGATAGTATCTACTCAGTATCACTAACGTCACTTGATAAACATGTTTTCATTACAAAACCATGATTTTGTAAAAGGTTTTAAAGATATCTGTGTCCCGATTATCTAGAGTGCGGTCGCTGAAGGTTTCTGGCTTTTCTCTTCCAGAGTTGCTTTTCAAGGTGCCCTCAACCTGCTTTGCAAAGCATGTTTTCTGACTGTATTAATAATATATTCACTAATTTAAATAAAATCACCAGCTTTAGAAACAAAATGCATTCACTCACTGCGCTGTTGTTTTATTCACAAACAAGCTGCACAGTATCAATAAAACGTTAGTCACTAATCAGTATCACTAAAGTCACTTGAAAACGTGTTTTCATTACACAACAATGATTTTGTAATTTTAAATAGATCTGTGTCCAATGTATCCAGAGTGTTGTTTCTGCTTTTCTCTTCCAGAGCTGCTTAAAAGCACTCAAAGTGCTCTTGCAAAACATGATTTCTGACTGCATTAATAATATACTTACTAATTTAAATAAAATCACCAGCTTTAGAAGCAAAAAGCATCTTCACTTACTCCTCTGTTGTTTAATTCACGATGACAACTTCACAGTTATTCACCAGCTTAAAATGAAATTTGCATTTACGCTCTACACTTTTTGTTTCATGCACAGAAAAAGCCACGAAATTCCTTTTTAAATCACCCAGCCTTTAGAAGCGAAATGCATCTACACACTCCGCTGTTGTTTTCTTACTACAAACAGCTGCACATTGTCATTGAAATTTCTAGTCACTACTCAGTATCACTAAAGTGTAAAGGAACACGTTTTCATTACTAAACCATGATTTCGTAAAGGTTTTAAAGAGATCTGTGTCCAATAATCAGAGTGCAGTTGCTGAGGGTTTCTGATTTTTTTTCTTCCAGGACTACTTTAAAAGCCCTCAAACTGCTTGCAAAACAGATTTTCTGTCTGTATCAATAATATTATCACAAATTTAAATGAAATCACCACCTTTAGAAGCAAAATGCATTCACTCACTCCGCTGTTGTTTTATTCACAAACAGCTGCACAGTGTTAATGAAATCGCTAATCACTACACAGTATAACTACATTCGCTTGGGAAACATGTTTTTCATTACAAAACCATGATATTATAAATGATTTTAAAGAGATCTTGTATACGATGATCCAGAGTGTAGATTCTGGGTGTTTGTGCTTCCCTCTCTTCCAGAGTTGCTTAAAAAGAACTTTAAATGATAAAAAGCCATGAAAGTGCTTAGCGAAAAACAAGTTTTCTGACTGAGTCATTAACATACTCACTAATTTTCAATAAAATCACCAGGTTTAGAGATGCAAAAATCAATCATATACTACATTCTTTTGTTTTATTTTCACAGACAACTGCACAATGTTAATGAAATCGCTGGTCACTAATCTCAGTATGATTAAAGTCACTTGGAATACACATTTTTTCATTACAAAACCATGATTTTTAAATGATTTTAAAGAGATCTGTATGGTAAATGATCCACAGAGCAGTTTCTGAGGTTTTGTGCTTGATTTCTTCCAGAGTTGCTTAATTGACCTGCTAATGCTGAAAAGCCCAGGAAACCGCTTGCAAAACAAGCTTTCTGACTGAATCATAAATATACTCACCTAATTTCATTAAATTAACCAGCTTCAGATGGTAAATCCAGTGTGGTATACTACATTCTGTTTTTTACACACAGACAATTTTACAGTGTCATTGAAATAGCTATTCACTCATCTGAATCACTTCATTCGCCTGGAAAACATGTTTTCATTATAAATCCATGGTTTTGTGTATTTTCTGCTTTTCAAAACAATAAGAAGATCTGTTTCAACACACTGCTTATAGAATGCAGTTTCTGAAGGTTTCTTTCACCTGTTGTTTTATTCTATCAGCTGCACCAGGACTGCTTAAAAGCCATGTTTTCATTACAAAACCAAACTGCTTGACCTGGAAACAGATTTTATGTCTGCATCATTACTGAATACTACTCTCACAATAAAAAATTTAAATGAAATACTACTCACCACTCTCACTTTAGAAGCAAAATGTATTTCACCTCACTCCGCTGTTGTTTTATTCACAAACAGCTGCACCAGTGCAAAGGTTGTTAATGAAATCGCTAGTCACTCAAACTGCTTGCAGCAGTATAACTACATTCGAGCTTGGGAAACATGTTTTCATTACAAAACCATGATATTATAAACTAACGCCACTTTTAAAGAGATCATTACAATACCATGATCCAGAGTGTAGATTCTGTCAAGTTTGTGCTTCCTCTCTTCCAGAGTTGCTTAAAATCTTTTAAACCGCTAAATGATAAAAAGCCATGAAAGAGATACTCGAAAAACAAGCATTTCTGAGGGTTTTTCTGACTGAGTCATTAAGCATGCTCACTGAATTTAAATAAAATCACCAGGTTTAGATGCAAAAAAATCAATCATATACTACATTCGCTTGTTACTACTCTCACTCAAAGTCACTTAACTGGCTAATAACAATGTTAATGAAATGCATTACCTCATCCACTGCTTTCAGTATGACAAACTGCTTTGCACTTGTCAATATTAATATTTTCATTATTACAAAACCATGATCACTTAAATGATGTTTTTTTAAAGAGTAAGTTATTGAAATCTATCTACTCAGTATCACAATGATCATTACAAACCAGAGCAGTTTTAAAGAGATCTGTGTCCTGATTATTTCTTCCTGAAGTTTCTGCTTCCAATTGACCTTGCAGTTAATGCTGCATTAATAAAAGCCTAATTTAAATAGAAACCGGGCTTTACCAAATCACCGCGCCTGTTGTTTTTTCTGACAGCTGAATCAATAAATATACCTCACTATCAGTTTTCATTGAAAAAAAGTTTTAACCAGCTTTAGATGGTAAATCCGTGTGTTATACTATATGCTGCTTGTTTTTTAATAGCACTCAAACAATTTCACAGTGTCCACTGAAATAATATAGTCACTAAAATCACCATCTGAATCACTTCATTGGCCTCTGGAAAACATGTTTTTCATTATAAATCCATGCCTACATTTTGTGTCATGCACAGAAAAAAGCCACTTAAATCTCTTTAAATCACCAGCTTTTAGAAGAGATCTGTTTCTGTACATTGTCATTGAAACTAGTCATACTCAGAAGTGTGCTGTTTCTAAACCAAGGATTGTGAAAGGTTTTTTCTCTTCCAGGCAGTTGCTGAGGGTTTCCTTGATTTTTCTCTAAAATCCCTCAAAGCCCTCAAACTGCTTGCAAAACAGATTTTTCTGTCTGTATCATTAATATTATTATCACAAATTTAATTATAGTAGCCACCTTTAGAAGTAAAATGCATTCACTCACTCCGCTTGTTGTTTTTATTCACAAACAGCTGCACCAGTTTTAATGAAATCGCTAGTCACTACACACAGTATAACTTACGATTCGCTTTTGGAAACATGTTTTCATTACAAAGCCATGATATTATAAATGATTTTAAAGAGATCTTGTATAATGATGATCCAGGAGTGTAGATTCTGGGTGTTTGTGCTTCCTCTCTTCCAGAGTTGCTTAAAAAAGAACTGTAAATGATAAAAAGCCATGAAAGTGCCTCGAAAAACAAGTTTTCTTGACTGAGTCATTAACATACCCTACCTAATTTCAATAAAATCACTAGGTTTAGATGCAAAAAATCAATCATATACTACATTCTTGTTTTATTCTACAGACAGCTGCACAATGTTACCGAAATCGGCTGGTCACTTCAATTCAGTAAGGATTAAAGTCACTTGGAATATATATTTCATTACAAAACCATGATTTTTAAATGATTTTAAAGAGATCTGTATGCAATGATCCGGTGAGCAGTTTCTGAGGTTTTGTTTGATTTCTTTCCAGAGTTGCTTAATTGACCTTGCTAATGCTGAAAAGCCCCAAACCGCTTGCAAATCAAGCTTGAGTGAATCATAAATATACTCACTATTTTCATTATTAACCAGCTTCAGATGGTAAACTGTACTACATTCTGTTTTTATACACAGACAATTTCACAGTGTCATTGAAATAGCATCACCATCTGAATCAATTTCCATTCAGCCTTGAAAACATGTTTCATAACCATGGTTTTGTGTATGCTTTTAAAGAGATCTGTTTCAAACAATATAGAATGCTGTTTCTGAAGGTTTCTTTATTTTTCTATTCCAGGACTGCTTAAAAGCCCTCAAACTGCTTGCAAACAGGATTTTATGTCTGCATCATTACTACTACTCACAAATTTAAAATGAAATCACCAGCTTAAGAAGCAAATGTATTCACTAATTCGCTGTTGTTTTATCTTACAAACAGCTGCACAGTGTTAATGAAACGCTAGTCACTACACAGTATAACTACATTCATTGGGAAACATGTTTTCATTACAAAACCATGATATTATAAATGATTTTAAAGAGATCTGTATAACATGATCCAGAGTGTAGATTCTGGGTGTTTGTGCTTCCTCTCTTCCAGAGTTGCTTTTAAAAGAACTCGTAAATGATAAAAAGCCATGAAAGTGCTCAAAACAAGTTTTCTTGACTGAGTCATTAACATACTCACTAATTTCAATAAAATCACCAGGTTTAGGATGCAAAATCAATCATATAATTACATTCTTGTTTTATTCACAGACAACTGCACAATGTTAATGAAATCGCTGGTCACTAATTCAGTATGATTAAAGTCACTTTGAATAATATATTTTCATTACAAACCATGATTTTTAAAATGATTTTAAAGAGATCTGTATGCAATGAGCAGTTTCTGAGGTTTTGTGCTTGATTTCTTCCAGAGTTGCTTAATTGACCTGCTAATGCTGAAAGCCCTCAAACCGCTTTGCAAATCAAGCTTGAGTGAATCATAAATATACCTACTCATTTTCATTGCTAACCAGCTTCAGATGGTAACCAAGTGGTGGTATACTACATTCTGTTTTTATACACAGACAATTTCACAGTGTCATTGAAATAGCTATTCACTCATCTGAATCACTTCATCTACTTGGAAAAACATGTTTTCATTATAAATCCATGGTTTTGTGTATGCTTTTAAAGAGATCTGTTTCAAACAATATAGAATGCTGTTTCTGAAGGTTTCTAACATTTTTCTCTTCCAGGACTGCTTAAAAAGCCCCTCAAACTGCTTGCAAAACAAGATTTTATGGCTGCATCATTAATATTCTCACCAATTTATTTATGAGCCAGCTTTAGAAACCAAAATGTATTCCTCACTCCGCTGTTGTTTTATTCACAATCAGCTGCACCAGTTTTAATGAAATCGCTTAGTCACTACAACGAGGTATAACTACAGTCAGGTTGGAAAACATGTTTTCATTACAAAGCCATGATTTTAAAGAGATCTGTATACTATGATCCAGAGTGTAGATTCTGGGTGTTTGTGCTTCCTCTCTTCCAGAGTTGCTTAAAAGATCTTTAAATGATAAAAAGCCATGAAAGTGCTTGAAAAACAAGTTTTCTGACTGGATCATTAATATACTCACTAATTTTTCAATAAAATCACCAGGGTTTAGATGCAAAAAATCAATCATATAATTACATTCTTGTTTTATTTTCACAGACAACTGCACAATGTTAATGATGAAATCGCTGGTCACTAACTCAATTATGATTAAGAGTCACTTGGAATACATATTTTCATTGCAAAACCATGATTTCCTTAAAATGATTTTGAAGATATCTGTATGCAATGATCCACAGAGCAGTTTCTGAGGTTTTGTGCTTGATTTCTTCAGAGTTGCTTAATTGACCTGCTAATGCTGAAAAGCCCCGAAACCGCTTGCAAATCAAGCTTTCTGAGTGAATCATAAATATACTCACTATTTTCATTAAGTTAACCAGCTTCAGATGAGTAAATCCGTGTGGTATACTACATTCTGTTTTATACACAGACAATTTCACAGTGTCCATTGAAATAGCTATTCACTCATCTGAATCACTTCATCTCGCCTGGAAAACATGTTTTCATTATAAATCCATGGTTTTGTGTATGCTTTTAAAGAGATCTGTTTCAAACAATATAGAATGCTGTTTCTGAAGGTTTCAACATTTTCTCTTCCAGGACTGCTTAAAAGCCCTCAAACTGCTTGCAAAACAGATTTTATGGCTGCATCATTAATATTCTCACCAATTTAATTATGAGCCAGCTTTAGAAGCAAAATGCATTCCCTCACTCCGCTGTTGTTTTATTCACAATCAGCTGCACCAGTTTTAATGAAATCGCTAGTCACAACACGGGTATAACTACAGTCGGTTGGAAAACATGTTTTCATTACAAAACCATGATTTTAAAGAGATCTGTATATACGATGATCCAGAGTGTAGATTCTGGGTGTTTGTGCTTCCTCTCTTCCAGAGTTGCTTAAAAGATCTTTAAATGATAAAAGCCATGAAAGTGCTTGAAAAACAAGTTTTCTGACTGAATCATTAACATACTCACTAATTTTTCAATAAAATCACCAGGTTTAGATGCAAAAATCAATCATATACTACATTCTTGTTTTATTTTCACAGACAACTGCACAATGTTAATGAAATCGCTGGTCACTAACTCCAGTATGATTAAAGTCACTTGGAATACATGTTTTCATTACAAAACCATGATTTTTAATGTGAATTTTAAAGAGATCTGTATGCAATGATCCACAGAGCAGTTTCTGAGGTTTTGTGCTTGATTTCTTCCCAGAGTTGCTTAATAGACCTGTTAATGCTGAAAAGCCCCGAAAACCGCTTTGCAAAACAAGCTTTTGACTGAATCATAAATATACTCACTAATTTCATTAAATTAACCAGCTTCAGATGGTAAAATCAGTGTGGTATACTACATTCTGTTTTACACACAGACAATTTTACAGTGTCATTGAAATCGCTATTCACTCCTCTGAATCACTTCAGTCGCCTGGAAAAATATGTTTTCATTATAAATCCATGGTTTTGTGTATGCTTTTAAAGAGATCTGTTTCAAACAATATAGAATGCAGTTTCTGAAGGTTTCTATTTTTTCTATTCCAGGACTGCTTAAAAGCCCTCAAACTGCTTGCAAAACAGATTTTATGTCTGCATCATTACTACTCTCACAAATTTAAATGAAATCACCAGCTTTAGAAGCAAAATGCATTCACTCACCCGCTGTTGTTTTATTCACAAACAGCTGCACAGTGTTAATGAAATCGCTAGTCACTACACAGTATAACTACATTCGCTTGGGAAACATGTTTTTCATTACAAAACCATGATATTATAAATGATTTTAAAGAGATCTGTATACGATGATCCAGAGTGTAGATTCTGGGTGTTTGTGCTTCCTCTCTTCCAGAGTTGCTTAAAAGAACTGTAAAATGATAAAAGCCATGAAAGTGCTCGAAAACAAGTTTTCTGACTGAGTCATTAACATACTCACTAATTTCAATAAAATCACCAGGTTTAGATGCAAAAATCAATCATATACTACATTCTTGTTTATTCACGAGACAACTGCACAATGTTAATGAAATCGCTGGTCACTAATTCAGTATGATTAAAGTCACTTGGAATACATATTTTCATTACAAAACCATGATTTTTAAATGATTTTAAAGAGATCTGTATGCAATGATCCACAGAGCAGTTTCTGAGGTTTTGTGCTTGATTTCTTCCAGAGTTGCTTTAATTAATTGACCTGCTAATGCTGAAAAGCCCGAAACCGCTTGCAAAATCAAAGCTTTCTGAGTGAATCATAAATATACTCACTATTTTCATTAAAGTTAACCAGCTTCAGATGAGTAAATCCGTGTGGTATACTACATTCTGTTTTTATACACAGACAATTTCACAGTGTCATTGAAATAGCTATTCACTCATCTGAATCACTTCATTCGCCTGGAAAAACATGTTTTTCATTATAAATCCATGGTTTTGTGTATGCTTTTAAAGAGATCTGTTTCAAACAATATAGAATGCTGTTTCTGAAGGTTTCAACATTTTCTCTTCCAGGACTGCTTAAAAGCCCTCAAACTGCTTGCAAAACAGGATTTTATGGCTGCATCATTAATATTCTCACCAATTTAATTATGAGCCAACTTTAGAAGCAAAATGCATTCCCTCACTCCGCTGTTGTTTTATTCACAATCAGCTGCACTCAGTTTTAATGAAATCGCTAGTCACAACACGGTATAACTACAGTCGGTTGGAAAACATGTTTTCATTACAAAACCATGATTTTAAAGAGATCTGTATAACGATGATCCAGAGTGTAGATTCTGGTGTTTGTGCTTCCTCTCTTCCAGAGTTGCTTAAAAGATCTTTAAATGATAAAAAGCCATGAAAGTGCTTGAAAACAAGTTTCTGACTGAATCATTAACATACTCACTAATTTTCAATAAAATCACCAGGTTTAGATGCAAAAATCAATCATATACTACATTCTTGTTTTTTATTTTCACAGACAACTGCACAATGTTAATGAAATCAGCTGGTCACTAACTCAGTATGATTAAAGTCACTTGGAATACATGTTTTCATTACAAAACCATGACTTTTTAAATGATTTTAAAGAGATCTGTATGCAATGATCCACAGAGCAGTTTCTGAGGTTTTGTAGCTTGATTTCTTCCAGAGTTGCTTAATAGACCTGTTAATGCTGAAAAGCCCAGCAGAAACCGGGGCTTGCAAACAAGCTTTCTGACTGAATCATAAATATACTCACTAATTTCATTAAATTAACCAGCTTCAGATGGTAAATCAGTGTGGTATACTACATTCTGTTTTTACACACAGACAATTTTACAGTGTCATTGAAATCGCATCTATTCACTCTCTGAATCACTTCAGTCGCCTGGAAAACATGTTTTCATTATAAATCCATGGTTTTGTGTATGCTTTAAAGAGATCTGTTTCTAAAAACAATATAGAATGCAGTTTCTAGAAGGTTTCTATTTTTCTATTCCAGGACTGCTTAAAAAGCCCTCAAACTGCTTTGCAAAACAGATTTTATGTCTGCATCATTACTACTCTCCACAAATTTAAATGAAATCACCAGCTTTAGAAGCAAAATGCATTCCTCACTCCCGCTGTTGTTTTATTCACAAACAGCTGCACAGTGTTAATGAAATCGCTAGTCACTACACAGTATAACTACATTCGCTTGGGAAACATGTGTTTTCATTACTAAAACCATGATATTATAAATGATTTTAAAGAGATCTGTATAATGATGATCCAGAGTGTAGATTCTGGGTGTTTGTGCTTCCTCTCTTCCAGAGTTGCTTAAAAGAACTTCGTAAATGATAAAAGCCATGAAAGTGCTCGAAAACAAGTTTTCTGACTGAGTCATTAACATACTCACTAATTTCAATAAAATCACAGGTTTAGATGCAAAATCAATCATATACTACATTTAGATGCAGCTAAAATCAATCATATACTACATTCATGATTTTTAAATGATTTTGTTTTATTCACAGAGCAGTTTCTGAGGTTTTGTGCTTACTGCACAATGTTAATGAAATCGCTGGTCACACTCAATTCAGTATGATTAAAGTCACTTGGAATACACTCATTTTCATTACAAAACCATGATTTTTTTAAATGATTTTTAAAGAGATCTGTATGCAATGATCCACAGAGCAGTTTCTGAGGTTTTGTGCTTGATTTCTTCCAGAGTTGCTTAATTGACCTGCTAATGCTGAAAAGCCCCGAAACCGCTTGCTTCCTCTTCCAAATCAAGCTTTCTGAGTGAATCATAAATATACTCACTATTTTCATTAAAGTTAACCAGCTTCAGATGGTAAATCCGTGTGTCACTTATACTACATTCTGTTTTTATAGCACAGACAATTAATCACAGTGTCATTGAAATCAAGCTATTCACCTCATCTGAATCACTTCATTCAGCCTGGAAAACATGTTTTCATTATATAATCCATGGTTTTGTGTATGCTTTTAAAGAGATCTGTTTCAAACAATATAGAATGCTGTTTCTGAAGGTTTCAACATTTCTCTTCCAGGACTGCTTTTAAAAGCCCTCAAACCGTTTTGCAAATAGATTTTATGGCTGCACTCATTAATATTCTCACCAATTTAATTATGAGCCAGCTTTAGAAGCAAAATGCATTCCCTCACTCCGCTGTTGTTTTATTCACAATCAGCTGCACCAGTTTTAATGAAATCGCTAGTCACAACACACGGTATAACTACAGTCGGTTGGAAAACATGTTTTCATTACAAAACCATGATTTTAAAGAGATCTGTATACGATGATCCAGAGTGTAGATTCTGGGTGTTTGTGCTTCCTCTTCCAGAGTTGCTTAAAAGATCTTTAAAATGATAAAAGCCATGAAAGTGCTTGAAAAACAAGCTTTTTCTGAATGAATCATTAACATACTCACTAATTTTCAATAAAATCACCAGGTTTAGATGCAAAAATCAATCATATACTACATTCTTGTTTTATTTTCACAGACAACTGCACAATGTTAATGAAATCGCTGGTCACTAACTCAGTATGATTAAAGTCACTTGGAATACATGTTTTCATTACAAAACCATGATTTTTTAAATGATTTTAAAGAGATCTGTATGCAATGATCCACAGAGCAGTTTCTGAGGTTTTGTGCTTGATTTCTTCCAGAGTTGCTTAATAGACCTGTTAATGCTGAAAAGCCCCGAAACCGCTTGCAAAACAAGCTTTCTGACTGAATCATAAATATACTCACTAATTTCATTAAATTAACCAGCTTCAGATGGTAAATCAGTGTGGTATACTACATTCTGTTTTACACACAGACAATTTTACAGTGTCATTGAAATCGCTATTATTCACTCCTCTGAATCACTTCAGTCGCCTGGAAAAACATGTTTTCATTATAAATCCATGGTTTTGTGTATGCTTTAAAGAGATCTGTTTCAAAACAATATAGAATGCAGTTTCTGAAGGTTTCTATTTTTTCTATTCCAGGACTGCTTAAAAGCCCTCAAACTGCTTGCAAAACAGATTTTATGTCTGCATCATTACTACTCTCACAAATTTAAATGAAATCACCAGCTTTAGAAGCAAAATGCATTCACTCACTCCGGGCTGTTGTTTTATTCACAAACAGCTGCACAGTGTTAATGAAATAAGCTAGTCACTACACAGTATAACTACATTCGCTTGGGAAACATGTTTTCATTACAAAACCATGATATTATAAATGATTTTAAAGAGATCTGTATACGATGATCCAGAGTGTAGATTCTGGGTGTTTGTGCTTCCTCTCTTCCAGAGTTGCTTAAAAGAACTGTAAATGATAAAAAGCCATGAAAGTGCTTTCGAAAAACAAGTTTTCTGACTGAGTCATTAACATACTCACTAATTTCAATAAAATCACCAGGTTTAGATGCAAAAATCAATCATATACTACATTCTTGTTTTATTCACAGACAATTGCACAATGTTAATGAAATCGCTGGTCACTAATTCCAGTATGATTAAAGTCACTTGGAATACATATTTTCATTACAAAACCATGATTTTTTAAATGATTTTAAAGAGATCTGTATGCAATGATCCACAGAGCAGTTTCTGAGGTTTTGTGCTTGATTTCTTCCAGAGTTGCTTAATTGACCTTGCTAATGCTGAAAAGCCCCGAAACCGCTTGCAAATCAAGCTTTCTGAGTGAATCATAAATATACTCACTATTTTCATTAAGTTAACCAGCTTCAGATGGTAAATCCGTGTGGTATACTACATTCTGTTTTTATACACAGACAATTTCACAGTGTCATTGAAATAGCTATTCACTCATCTGAATCAACTTCATCTGCCTGGAAAACATGTTTTCATTATAAATCCATGGTTTTGTGTATGCTTTTAAAGAGATCTGTTTCAAACAATATAGAATGCTGTTTCTGAAGGTTTCAACATTTTCTCTTCCAGGACTGCTTAAAAGCCCTCAAACTGCTTGCAAAACAGATTTTATGGCTGCATCATTAATATTCTCACCAATTTAATTATGAGCCAGCTTTTTAGAAGCAAAATGCATTCCCTCACTCCGCTGTTGTTTTTTATCTCACAATCAGCTGCACCAGTTTTAATGAAATCGCTAGTCACAACACGGGTATAACTACAGTCGGTTGGAAAACATGTTTTCATTACAAAACCATGATTTTAAAGAGATCTGTATCACGATGATCCAGAGTGTAGATTCTGGGTGTTTGTGCTTCCTCTCTTCCAGAGTTGCTTAAAAGATCTTTAAATGATAAAAAGCCATGAAAGTGCTTGAAAAACAAGTTTTCTGACTGAATCATTAACATACTCACTAATTTTCAATAAAATCACCAGGTTTAGATGTAAAAATCAATCATATACTACTACTCATCATTACTACTCTCACAAATTTAAATGAAATCACCAGCTTTAGAAGCAAAATGCATTCACTCAATCCGCTGTTGTTTTATTCACAAACAGCTGCACAGTGTCAGTGAAATCGTTAGTCACTACTCAGTATCACTAACGTCACTTGAAATTATGTTTTCATTACAATACCATGATTTTGCAAAGGTTGTTAAAGAGATCTGTGTTCACTTATCCAGATTGCCGTTTCTGCCTTTTCTCTTCCAGAGTTGCTTAAAAGCCCTCAAACTGCTTGCAAAGCATATTTCTGACTGCATTAATAATATACTCACTAATTTAAATAAAATCACCAGCTTTAGAAGCAAAATGCATTCACTCACTGCGCTGTTGTTTTATTCACAAATAGCTGCACAGTGTCAGTGAAATCGTTAGTCACTACTCAGTATCACTAACGCCACTTGAAAATTATGTTTTCATTACAATACCATGATTTTGCAAAGGTTGTTAAAGAGATCTGTGTTCACTTATCCAGATTGCCGTTTCTGCTTTTTCTCTTCCAGAGTTGCTTAAAAGCTCCCTCAAACTGCTTGCAAAACATGTTTTCTGACTGCATTAATAATATACTCCAGTAATTTTAAAAAAAATCACAGATTGCATTTTCTGAGGGTTTCTGCTCGTTCTCTTCCAGAGCTGCTGAAAAGCCCACAAACTGCTTCAAAAAACAGGTTTTCTGACTGCATTATTTCTATACTCACTAATTTAAATAAAATCACCAGCTTTAGGAGCAAAATGCTTTCACTCAATCTGCTTTTGTTTTAATTCACAAACATCTGCAAAGTGTCAATGAATTCGGCTAGTCACTACTCAGTATCACTAAAGTCACTTGAAAAACGTTTTTTTCATTACACAACAATGATTTTGTAAAGGTTTTTAAATAGATCTGTGTCCTATTATCCAGAGTGCTGTTTCTACCTTTTATCTTCCACAGCTTGCTTATAAGCCCCTCAAACTGCTTGCAAAACATGTTTCCTCAATGCATTAATAATATACTCACTAATTTAAACAAAATTCCCAGCTTTAGAAGCAAAATGCATTCAATCACTGCGCTGATGTTTTTTCTACAAACAGCTGCACAAGTGTTATTGAAATCGATAGTATCTACTCAGTATCACTAACGTCACTTGATAAACATGTTTTCTCATTACAAAACCATGATTTTGTAAAGGTTTTTAAAGATATCTGTGTCCTGATTATTCAGAGTCTGCGGTCGCTGAAGGTTTCTGCTTTTCTCTTCCAGAGTTGCTTAAAAGCCCTCAACCTGCTTTGCAAAGCATGTTTTCTGACTGCATTAATAATATATTCACTCATAATTTAAATAAAATCACTCAGCTTTAGAAGCAAAATGCATTCGACTCACTTTCTTGCTGTTGTTTTATTCACAGAAACAGCTGCACAGTATCAATAAAAACGTTAGTCACTAATCAGTATCACTAAAGTCACTTGAAAACGTGTTTTCATTACACAACAATGATTTTGTAATTTTTAAATAGATCTGTGTCCAATTATCCAGAGTGTTGTTTCTTGCTTTTCTCTTCCAGAGCTGCTTAAAAGCACTCAAAGTGCTTTGCAAAACATGATTTCTGACTGCATTAATAATATACTTACTAATTTATATAAAATCACCAGCTTTAGAAGCAAAAAGCATTCACTTACCCTCTGTTGTTTAATTCACAGACAACTTCACAGTTATTCACCAGCTTAAAATGAAATTTGCATTTACGCTCTACATTTTTTGTTTCATGCACAGAAAAAGCCACGAAATTCCTTTAAATCACCAGCTTTAGAAGTTTAAATGCATCTACACACTCCGCTGTTGTTTTCTACACAAACAGCTGCACATTGTCATTGAAATTTCTAGTCACTACTCAGTATCACTAAAGTGTAAAGGAACACGTTTTCATTACTAAACCATGATTTCGTAAAGGTTTTTAAAGAGATCTGTGTCCAATAATCCAGAGTGCAGTTGCTGAGGGTTTCTGATTTTTCTCTTCCAGGACTACTTAAATCCCTCAAACTGCTTGCAAAACAGATTTTCTGTCTGTATCATTAATATTATCACAAATTTAAATGAAATCACCACCTTTAGAAGCAAAATGCATTCACTAATTCCGGCTGTTGTTTTATTCACAAACAGCTGCACAGTGTTAATGAAATCGCTTAGTCACTACACAGTATAACTACATTCGCTTTGGGAAACATGTTTTCATTACAAAACCATGATATTATAAATGATTTTAAAGAGATCTGTATACGATGATCCAGAGTGTAGATTCTGGGTGTTTGTGCTTCCTCTCTTCCAGAGTTGCTTAAAAGATCTTTAAATGATGATGAAAGCCATGAAAGTGCTTGAAAAACAAGTTTTCTTGACTGAATCATTAACATACTCACTAATTTTCAATAAAATCACCAGGTTTAGATGCAAAAATCAATCATATACTACATTCTTGTTTTATTTTCACAGACAACTGCACAATGTTAATGAAATCGCTGGTCACTAACTCAGTATGATTAAAGTCACTTGGAATACATGTTTTCATTACAAAACCATGATTTTTAAATGATTTTAAAGAGATCTGTATGCAATGATCCACAGAGCAGTTTCTGAGGTTTTGTGCTTGATTTCTTCCAGAGTTGCTTAATAGACCTGCTAATGCTGAAAAGCTCCCGAAACCGCTTGCAAAACAAGCTTGACTGAATCATAAATATACCTCACTATTTTCATTAAATTAACCAGCTTCAGATGGTAAATCCGTGTGGTATACTACATTCTGTTTTTACACACAGACAATTTCACAGTGTCATTGAAATAGCTATTCACTCCTCTGAATCACTTCATTCGCCTGGAAAACATGTTTTCATATATAAATCCATGGTTTTGTGTATGCTTTTAAAGAGATCTGTTTCAAACAATATAGAATGCAGTTTCTGAAGGTTTCTATTTTTTTCTTCCAGGACTGCTTAAAAGCCCTCAAACTGCTTGCAAAACAGATTTTATGTCTGCATCATTACTACTCTCACAAATTTAAATGAAATCACCAGCTTTAGAAGCAAAATGCATTCACTCACTCCGCTGTTGTTTTATTCACAAACAGCTGCACAGTGTTAATGAAATCGCTAGTCACTACACACAGTATAACTACATTCGCTTGGGAAACATGTTTTCATTACAAAACCATGATATTATAAATGATTTTAAAGAGATCTGTATAATGATGATCCAGGAGTGTAGATTCTGGGTGTTTGTGCTTCCTCTCTTCCAGAGTTGCTTTAAAAGAACTGTAAATGATAAAAAGCCATGAAAGTGCCTCGAAAAACAAGTTTTCTGACTGAGTCATTAACATACTCACTAATTTCAATAAAATCACCAGGTTTAGATGCAAAATCAATCATATACTACATTCTTGTTTTATTTTCACAGACAACTGCACAATGTTAATGAAATCGCTGGTCACTAATTCAGTATGATTAAAGTCACTTGGAATACATATTTTCATTACAAAACCATGATTTTTAAATGATTTTAAAGAGATCTGTATGCAATGATCCACAGAGCAGTTTCTGAGGTTTTGTGCTTTGATTTCTTCCAGAGTTGCTTAATTGACCTGCTAATGCTGAAAAGCCCCGAAACCGCTTTGCAAATCAAGCTTTCTGAGTGAATCATAAATATACTCACTATTTTCATTAAGTTAACCAGCTTCAGATGGTAAATCCGTGTGGTATACTACATTCTGTTTTATACACAGACAATTTCACAGTGTCATTGAAATAGCTATTCACTCATCTGAATCACTTCATTCGCCCTGGAAAACATGTTTTCATTATAAATCCATGGTTTTGTGTATGCTTTTAAAGAGATCTGTTTCAAAACAATATAGAATGCTGTTTCTGAAGGTTTCAACATTTTCTCTTCCAGGACTGCTTAAAAGCCCCTCAAACTGCTTGCAAAACAGATTTTATGGCTGCATCATTAATATTCTCACCAATTTAATTATGAGCCAGCTTTAGAAGCAAAATGCATTCCCTCACTCCGCTGTTGTTTTATTCACAATCAGCTGCACCAGTTTTAATGAAATCGCTAGTCACAACACGGTATAACTACAGTCGGTTGGAAAACATGTTTTCATTACAAAACCATGATTTTAAAGAGATCTGTATACGATGATCCAGAGTGTAGATTCTGGGTGTTTGTGCTTCCTCTCTTCCAGAGTTGCTTAAAAGATCTTTAAATGATAAAAAGCCATGAAAGTGCTTGAAAAACAAGTTTTCTGACTGAATCATTAACATACTCACTAATTTTCAATAAAATCACCAGGTTTAGATGCAAAAATCAATCATATACTACATTCTTGTTTTATTTTCACAGACAACTGCACAATGTTAATGAAATCGCTGGTCACTAACTCAGTATGATTAAAGTCACTTTGAATACATGTTTTCATTACAAAACCATGATTTTTTAAATGATTTTAAAGAGATCTGTATGCAATGATCCACAGAGAGCAGTTTCTGAGGTTTTGTGCTTGATTTCTTCCAGAGTTGCTTAATAGACCTGTTAATGCTGAAAAGCCCCGAAACCGCTTGCAAAACAAGCTTCTCTGACTGAATCATAAATATACTCACTAATTTCATTAAATTAACCAGCTTCAGATGGTAAATCAGTGTGGTATACTACATTCTGTTTTTACACACAGACAATTTTACAGTGTCATTGAAATAGCTATTCACTCCTCTGAATCACTTCATCTCGCCTGGAAAACATGTTTCTTACTATAAATCCATGGTTTTGTGTATGCTTTTAAAGAGATCTGTTTCAAACAATATAGAATGCAGTTTCTGAAGGTTTCAATTTTTTCTATTCCAGGACTGCTTAAAAAGCCTCAAACTGCTTCTTGCAAAACAGATTTTATGGCTGCATCATTACTATTCTCACCAATTTAAATGAAATGAGCTCAGCTTTAGAAGCAAAATGCATTCCCTCACTCCGCTGTTGTTTTATTCACAATCAGCTGCACAGTTTTAATGAAATCGCTAGTCACAACACGGTATAACTACAGTCGGTTGGAAAACATGTTTTCATTACAAAACCATGCTATTATAAAATGATTTTAAAGAGATCTGTATACGATGATCCAGAGTGTAGATTCTGGGTGTTTTTGCCTCCCTCTTCCAGAGTTGCTTAAAAAGATCTTTAAATGATAAAAAGCCATGAAAGTGCTTGAAAACAAGTTTTCTGACTGAATCATTAACATACTCACTAATTTTCAATAAAATCACCAGGTTTAGATGCAAAAATCAATCATATACTACATTCTTGTTTTATTTTCTACAGACAATTTGCACAATGTTAATGAAATCGCTGGTCACTAATTCAGTATGATTAAAGTCACTTGGAATACATATTTTCATTACAAAACCATGATTTTTAAATGATTTTAAAGATATCTGTATGCAATGATCCACAGAGCAGTTTCTGAGGTTTTGTGCTTGATTTCTTCCAGAGCTGCTTAATTGACCTGCTAATGCTGAAAAGTTCCCTGAAACCGCTTGCAAATCAAGCTTCTGAGTGAATCATAAATATACTCACTATTTTCATTAAGTTAACCAGCTTCAGATGGTAAATCCGTGTGGTATACTACATTCTGTTTTTATACACAGACAATTTCACAGTGTCATTGAAATAGCTATTCACTCATCTGAATCACTTCATTCGCCTGGAAAACATGTTTTCACTATAAATCCATGGTTTTGTGTATGCTTTTAAAGAGATCTGTTTCAAACAATATAGAATGCTGTTTCTGAAGGTTTCAACATTTTCTCTTCCAGGACTGCTTAAAAGCCCTCAAACTGCTTGCAAAACAGATTTTATGGCTGCATCATTAATATTCTCACCAATTTAATTATGAGCCAGCTTTAGAAGCAAAATGCATTCCCTCACTCCGCTGTTGTTTTATTCACAATCAGCTGCACCAGTTTTAATGAAATCGCTTAGTCACAACACGGTATAACTACAGTCGGTTGGAAAACATGTTTTCATTACAAAACCATGATTTTAAAGAGATCTGTATATGATGATCCAGAGTGTAGATTCTGGGTGTTTGTGCTTCCTCTCTTCCAGAGTTGCTTAAAAGATCTTTTAAATGATAAAAAGCCATGAAAGTGCTTGAAAAACAAGTTTTCTGACTGAATCATTAACATACCTACTAATTTTCAATAAAATCACCAGGTTTAGATGCAAAAATCAATCATATACTACATTCTTGTTTTATTTTCACAGACAACTGCACAATGTTAATGAAATCGCTGGTCACTAACTCAGTATGATTAAAGTCACTTGAATACATGTTTTCATTACAAAACCATGATTTTTTAAATGATTTTAAAGAGATCTGTATGCAATGATCCACAGAGCAGTTTCTGAGGTTTTAGCTTGATTTCTTCCAGAGTTGCTTAATAGACCTGTTAATGCTGAAAGCCCCGAAACCGCTTTGCAAAACAAGCTTTCTGACTGAATCATAAAATATACTCACTAATTTCATTAAATTAACCAGCTTCAGATGGTAAATCAGTGTGGTATACTACATTCTGTTTTTACACACAGACAATTTTACAGTGTCATTGAAATCGCTATTCACTCCTCTGAATCACTTCAGTCGCCTGGAAAAACATGTTTTCATTATAAATCCATGGTTTTGTGTATGCTTTTAAAGAGATCTGTTTCAAAACAATATAGAATGCAGTTTCTGAAGGTTTCTATTTTTCTATTCCAGGACTGCTTAAAAGCCCTCAAACTGCTTGCAAAACAGATTTTATGTCTGCATCATTACTACTCTCACAAATTTAAATGAAATCACCAGCTTTAGAAAGCAAAATGCATTCCTCACTCCGCTGTTGTTTTATTCACAAACAGCTGCACAGTGTTAATGAAATCGCTAGTCACTACACAGTATAACTACATTCGCTTGGGAAACATGTTTTCATTACAAAACCATGATATTATAAATGATTTTAAAGAGATCTGTATACGATGATCCAGAGTGTAGATTCTGGGTGTTTGTGCTTCCTCTCTTCCAGAGTTGCTTAAAAGAACTGTAAATGATAAAAAGCCATGAAAGTGCTCGAAAACAAGTTTTCTGACTGAGTCATTAACATACTCACTCAATTTCAATAAAATCACCAGGTTTAGATGCAAAAATCAATCATATACTACATTCTTGTTTTATTCACAGACAACTGCACAATGTTAATGAAATCGCTGGTCACTAATTCAGTATGATTAAAGTCACTTGGAATACATATTTTCATTACAAAACCATGATTTTAAATGATTTTAAAGAGATCTGTATGCAATGATCCACAGAGCAGTTTCTGAGGTTTTGTGCTTGATTTCTTCCAGAGTTGCTTTTAATTGACCTGCTAATGCTGAAAAGCCCCGAAACCGCTTTTGCAAATCAAGCTTTCTGAGTGAATCATAAATATACTCACTATTTTCATTAGTTAACCAGCTTCCAGATGGTAAATCCGTGTGGTATACTACATTCTGTTTTTATACAGACAATTTCACAGTGTCATTGAAATAGCCTATTCACTCATCTGAATCACTTCATTCGCCTGGAAAACATGTTTTCATTATAAATCCATGGTTTTGTGTATGCTTTTAAAGAGATCTGTTTCAAACAATATAGAATGCTGTTTCTGAAGGTTTCAACATTTTTCTCTTCCAGGACTGCTTAAAAGCCCTCAAACTGCTTGCAAAACAGATTTTATGGCTGCATCATTAATATTCTCACCAATTTAATTATGAGCCAGCTTTAGAAACAAAATGCATTCCCTCACTCCGCTGTTGTTTTATTCACAATCAGCTGCACCAGTTTTAATGAAATCGCTAGTCACAACACGGTATAACTACAGTCGGTTGGAAAACATGTTTTCATTACAAAACCATGATTTTAAAGAGATCTGTATATACGATGATCCAGAGTGTAGATTCTGGGTGTTTGTGCTTCCTCTCTTCCAGAGTTGCTTAAAAAGATCTTTAAATGATAAAAAGCCATGAAAGTGCTTGAAAAACAAGTTTTCTGACTGAATCATTAACATACTCACTAATTTTCAATAAAATCACCAGGTTTAGATGCAAAAATCAATCATATACTACATTCTTGTTTTATTTTCACAGACAACTGCACAATGTTAATGAAATCGCTGGTCACTAACTCAGTATGATTAAAGTCACTTGGAATACATGTTTTCATTACAAAACCATGATTTTTAAATGATTTTAAAGAGATCTGTATGCAATGATCCACAGAGCAGTTTCTGAGGTTTTGTGCTTGATTTCTTCCAGAGTTGCTTAATAGACCTGTTAATGCTGAAAAGCCCGAAACCGCTTGCAAAACAAGCTTTCTGACTGAATCATAAATATACTCACTAATTTCATTAAATTAACCAGCTTCAGATGGTAAATCAGTGTGGTATACTACATTCTGTTTTTACACACAGACAATTTTACAGTGTCATTGAAATCGCTATTCACTCCTCTGAATCACTTCAGTCGCCTGGAAAACATGTTTTCATTATAAATCCATGGTTTTGTGTATGCTTTTAAAGAGATCTGTTTCAAAACAATATAGAATGCAGTTTCTGAAGGTTTCTATTTTTTCTATTCCAGGACTGCTTAAAAGCCCTCAAACTGCTTGCAAAACAGATTTTATGTCTGCATCATTACTACTCTCACAAATTTAAATGAAATCACCAGCTTTAGAAGCAAAATGCATTCACTCACTCCGCTGTTGTTTTATTCACAAACAGCTGCACAGTGTTAATGAAATCGCTAGTCACTACACAGTATAACTACATTCGCTTGGGAAACATGTTTTCATTACAAAACCATGATATTATAAATGATTTTAAAGAGATCTGTATACGATGATCCAGAGTGTAGATTCTGGGTGTTTGTGCTTCCTCTCTTCCAGAGTTGCTTAAAAGAACTGTAAATGATAAAAGCCATGAAAGTGCTCGAAAAACAAGTTTTCTGACTGAGTCATTAACATACTCACTAATTTCAATAAAATCACCAGGTTTAGATGCAAAATCAATCATATACTACATTCTTGTTTTATTCACAGACAATTGCACAATGTTAATGAAATCGCTGGTCACTAATTCAGTATGATTAAAGTCACTTGGAATACATATTTTCATTACAAAACCATGATTTTTTAAATGATTTTAAAGAGATCTGTATGCAATGATCCACAGAGCAGTTTCTGAGGTTTTGTGCTTGATTTCTTCCAGAGTTGCTTAATTGACCTGCTAATGCTGAAAAGCCCCGAAACCGCTTGCAAATCAAGCTTTCTGAGTGAATCATAAATATACTCACTATTTTCATTAAGTTAACCAGCTTCAGATGGTAAATCCGTGTGGTATACTACATTCTGTTTTTATACACAGACAATTTCACAGTGTCATTGAAATAGCTATTCACTCATCTGAATCACTTCATTCGCCTGGAAAACATGTTTTCATTATAAATCCATGGTTTTGTGTATGCTTTTAAAGAGATCTGTTTCAAACAATATAGAATGCTGTTTCTGAAGGTTTCAACATTTCTCTTCCAGGACTGCTTAAAAGCCCTCAAACTGCTTGCAAAACAGATTTTATGGCTGCATCATTAATATTCTCACCAATTTAATTATGAGCCAGCTTTAGAAGCAAAATGCATTCCCTCACTCCGCTGTTGTTTTATTCACAATCAGCTGCACCAGTTTTAATGAAATCGCTAGTCACAACACGGTATAACTACAGTCGGTTGGAAAACATGTTTTCATTACAAAACCATGATTTTAAAGAGATCTGTATACGATGATCCAGAGTGTAGATTCTGGGTGTTTGTGCTTCCTCTCTTCCAGAGTTGCTTAAAAGATCTTTAAATGATAAAAAGCCATGAAAGTGCTTGAAAAACAAGTTTTCTGACTGAATCATTAACATACTCACTAATTTTCAATAAAATCACCAGGTTTAGATGTAAAAATCAATCATATACTACTACTCATCATTACTACTCTCACAAATTTAAATGAAATCACCAGCTTTAGAAGCAAAATGCATTCACTCACTCCGCTGTTGTTTTATTCACAAACAGCTGCACAGTGTCAGTGAAATCGTTAGTCACTACTCAGTATCACTAACGTCACTTGAAATTATGTTTTCATTACAATGCCATGATTTTGCAAAGGTTGTTAAAGAGATCTGTGTTCACTTATCCAGATTGCCGTTTCTGCCTTTTTCTCTTCCAGAGTTGCTTAAAAGCCCTCAAACTGCTTGCAAAGCATATTTCTGACTGCATTAATAATATACTCACTAATTTAAATAAAATCACCAGCTTTAGAAGCAAAATGCATTCACTCACTGCGCTGTTGTTTTATTCACAAATAGCTGCACAGTGTCAGTGAAATCGTTAGTCACTACTCAGTATCACTAACGTCACTTGAAAATTATGTTTTCATTACAATACCATGATTTTGCAAAGGTTGTTAAAGAGATCTGTGTTCACTTATCCAGATTGCCGTTTCTGCTTTTCTCTTCCAGAGTTGCTTAAAATCCCTCAAACTGCTTTGCAAAACATGTTTTCTGACTGCATTAATAATATACTCAGTAATTTTAAAAAATCACAGATTGCATTTTCTGAGGGTTTCTGCTCGTTCTCTTCCAGAGCTGCTGAAAAGCCCACAAACTGCTTTCAAAACAGGTTTTCTGACTGCATTATTTCTATACTCACTAATTTAAATAAAATCACCAGCTTTAGGAGCAAAATGCTTTCACTCAATCTGCTTTTGTTTAATTCACAAACATCTGCAAAGTGTCAATGAATCTGCTAGTCACTACTCAGTATCACTAAAGTCACTTGAAAAACGTTTTTCATTACACAACAATGATTTTGTAAAGGTTTTTAAATAGATCTGTGTCCTATTATCCAGAGTGTTGTTTCTACCTTTTATCTTCCACAGCTTCACTTATAAGCCCCTCAAACTGCTTGCAAAACATGTTTCCTCAATGCATTAATAATATACTCACTAATTTTAAACAAAATTCCCAGCTTTAGAAGCAAATGCATTCAATCACTGCGCTGATGTTTTTTCACAAACAGCTGCACAAGTGTTATTGAAATCGATAGTATCTACTCAGTATCACTAACGTCACTTGATAAACATGTTTTCATTACAAAACCATGATTTTGTAAAGGTTTTTAAAGATATCTGTGTCCGATTATCTAGAGTGCGGTCGCTGAAGGTTTCTGCTTTTCTCTTCCAGAGTTGCTTAAAAGCTCCTCAACCTGCTTGCAAAGCATGTTTTCTGACTGCATTAATAATATATTCACTAATTTAAATAAAATCACCAGCTTTAGAAGCAAAAATGCATTCACTCACTGCGCTGTTGTTTTATTCACAAACAGCTGCACAGTATCAATAAAAACGTTAGTCACTAATCAGTATCACTAAAGTCACTTGAAAAACGTGTTTTCATTACACAACAATGATTTTTTGTAATTTTTAAATAGATCTGTGTCCAATTATCCAGAGTGTTGTTTCTGCTTTTTTTTCTCTTCCAGAGCTGCTTAAAAGCACTCAAAGTGCTTGCAAAACATGATTTCTGACTGCATTAATAATATACTTACTAACGTTATATAAAATCACCGCGGCACAGAAGCAAAAGCATTCACTTACTCCTCTGTTGTTTAATTCACAGACAACTTCACAGTTATTCACCAGCTTAAAATGAAATTTGCATTTTACGCTCTCTACATTTTGTTTCATGCACAGAAAAAGCCACGGAAATTCCTTTAAATCACCAGCTTTAGAAGCGAAATGCATCTACACACTCCGCTGTTGTTTTCTACACAAACAGCTGCACATTGTCATTGAAATTTCTAGTCACTACTCAGTATCACTAAAGTGTAAAGGAACACGTTTTCATTACTAAACCATGATTTCGTAAAGGTTTTAAAGAGATCTGTGTCCAATAATCCAGAGTGCAGTTGCTGAGGGTTTCTGATTTTTCTCTTCCAGGACTACTTAAAAGCCCTCAAACTGCTTGCAAAACAGATTTTCTGTCTGTATCATTAATATTATCACAAATTTAAATGAAATCACCACCTTTAGAAGCAAAATGCATTCACTCACTCCGCTGTTGTTTTATTCACAAACAGCTGCACAGTGTTAATGAAATCGCTAGTCACTACACAGTATAACTACATCTGCTTGGGAAACATGTTTTTCATTACAAAACCATGATATTATAAATGATTTTAAAGAGATCTGTATACGATGATCCAGAGTGTAGATTCTGGGTGTTTGTGCTTCCTCTCTTCCAGAGTTGCTTAAAAGAACTGTAAATGATAAAAAGCCATGAAAGTGCTCGAAAAACAAGTTTTCTGACTGAGTCATTAACATACTCACTAATTTCAATAAAATCACCAGGTTTAGATGCAAAAATCAATCATATACTACATTCTTGTTTTATTCACAGACAACTGCACAATGTTAATGAAATCGCTGGTCACTAATTCAGTATGATTAAAGTCACTTGGAATACATATTTTCATTACAAAACCATGATTTTTTAAATGATTTTAAAGAGATCTGTATGCAATGATCCACAGAGCAGTTTCTGAGGTTTTGTGCTTGATTTCTTCCAGAGTTGCTTAATTGACCTGCTAATGCTGAAAAGCCCCTGAAACCGCTTGCAAATCAAGCTTTCTGAGTGAATCATAAATATACTCACTATTTTCATTAAGTTAACCAGCTTCAGATGGTAAATCCGTGTGGTATACTACATTCTGTTTTTATACACAGACAATTTCACAGTGTCATTGAAATAGCTATTCACTCATCTGAATCACTTCATTCGCCTGGAAAACATGTTTTCATTATAAATCCATGGTTTTGTGTATGCTTTTAAAGAGATCTGTTTCAAAACAATATAGAATGCTGTTTCTGAAGGTTTCAACATTTTCTCTTCCAGGACTGCTTAAAAGCCCTCAAACTGCTTGCAAAACAGATTTTATGGCTGCATCATTAATATTCTCACCAATTTAATTATGAGCCAGCTTTAGAAGCAAAATGCATTCCCTCACTCCGCTGTTGTTTTATTCACAATCAGCTGCACCAGTTTTAATGAAATCGCTAGTCACAACACGGTATAACTACAGTCGGTTGGAAAACATGTTTTCATTACAAAACCATGATTTTAAAGAGATCTGTATACGATGATCCAGAGTGTAGATTCTGGGTGTTTGTGCTTCCTCTCTTCCAGAGTTGCTTAAAAGATCTTTAAATGATAAAAGCCATGAAAGTGCTTGAAAACAAGTTTTTCTGACTGAATCATTAACATACTCACTAATTTTCAATAAAATCACCAGGTTTAGATGTAAAAATCAATCATATACTACTACTCATCATTACTACTCTCACAAATTTAAATGAAATCACCAGCTTTAGAAGCAAAATGCATTCACTCACTCCGCTGTTGTTTTATTCACAAACAGCTGCACAGTGTCAGTGAAATCGTTAGTCACTACTCAGTATCACTAACGTCACTTGAAATTATGTTTTCATTACAATACCATGATTTTGCAAAGGTTGTTAAAGAGATCTGTGTTCACTTATCCAGATTGCCGTTTCTGCCTTTTCTCTTCCAGAGTTGCTTAAAAGCCCTCAAACTGCTTGCAAAGCATATTTCTGACTGCATTAATAATATACTCACTAATTTAAATAAAATCACCAGCTTTAGAAGCAAAATGCATTCACTCACTGCGCTGTTGTTTTATTCACAAATAGCTGCACAGTGTCAGTGAAATCGTTAGTCACTACTCAGTATCACTAACGTCACTTGAAAATTATGTTTTCATTACAATACCATGATTTTGCAAAGGTTGTTAAAGAGATCTGTGTTCACTTATCCAGATTGCCGTTTCTGCTTTTTCTCTTCCAGAGTTGCTTAAAATCCCTCAAACTGCTTGCAAAACATGTTTTCTGACTGCATTAATAATATACTCAGTAATTTTAAAAAATCACAGATTGCATTTTCTGAGGGTTTCTGCTCTGTTCTCTTCCAGAGCTGCTGAAAAGCCCACAAACTGCTTTCAAAACAGGTTTTCTGACTGCATTATTTCTATACTCACTAATTTAAATAAAATCACCAGCTTTAGGAGCAAAATGCTTTCACTCAATCTGCTTTTGTTTAATTCACAAACATCTGCAAAGTGTCAATGAATTCGCTAGTCACTACTCAGTATCACTAAAGTCACTTGAAAAACGTTTTTCATTACACAACAATGATTTTGTAAAGGTTTTTAAATAGATCTGTGTCCTATTATCCAGAGTGCTGTTTCTACCTTTTATCTTCCACAGCTTGCTTATAAGCCCTCAAACTGCTTTGCAAAACATGTTTCCTCAATGCATTAATAATATACTCACTAATTTAAACAAAATTCCCAGCTTTAGAAGCAAAATGCATTCAATCACTGCGCTGATGTTTTTTCACAAACAGCTGCACAAGTGTTATTGAAATCGATAGTATCTACTCAGTATCACTAACGTCACTTGATAAACATGTTTTCATTACAAAACCATGATTTTGTAAAGGTTTTTAAAGATATCTGTGTCCGATTATCTAGAGTGCGGTCGCTGAAGGTTTCTGCTTTTCTCTTCCAGAGTTGCTTAAAGCCCTCAACCTGCTTGCAAAAGCATGTTTTCTGACTGCATTAATAATATATTCACTAATTTAAATAAAATCACCAGCTTTAGAAGCAAAATGCATTCACTCACTGCGCTGTTGTTTTATTCACAAACAGCTGCACAGTATCAATAAAAACGTTAGTCACTAATCAGTATCACTAAAGTCACTTGAAAACGTGTTTTCATTACACAACAATGATTTTGTAATTTTAAATAGATCTGTGTCCAATTATCCAGAGTGTTGTTTCTGCTTTTTCTCTTCCAGAGCTGCTTAAAAGCACTCAAAGTGCTTGCAAAACATGATTTCTGACTGCATTAATAATATACTTACTAATTTATATAAAATCACCAGCTTTAGAAGCAAAAAGCATTCACTTACTCCTCTGTTGTTTAATTCACAGACAACTTCACAGTTATTCACCAGCTTAAAATGAAATTTGCATTTACGCTCTACATTTTTGTTTCATGCACAGAAAAAAGCCACGAAATTCCCTTTAAATCACCAGCTTTAGAAGCGAAATGCATCTACACAATTCGCTGTTGTTTTCTACACAAACAGCTGCACATTGTCATTGAAATTTCTAGTCACTACTCAGTATCACTAAAGTGTAAAGGAACACGTTTTCATTACTAAACCATGATTTCGTAAAGGTTTTAAAGAGATCTGTGTCCAATAATCCAGAGTGCAGTTGCTGAGGGTTTCTGATTTTTCTCTTCCAGGACTACTTAAAAGCCCTCAAACTGCTTTGCAAAACAGATTTTCTGTCTGTATCATTAATATTATCACAAATTTAAATGAAATCACCACCTTTAGAAGCAAAATGCATTCACTCACTCCGCTGTTGTTTTATTCACAAACAGCTGCACAGTGTTAATGAAATCGCTAGTCACTACACAGTATAACTACATTCGCTTGGGAAACATGTTTTCATTACAAAACCATGATATTATAAATGATTTTAAAGAGATCTGTATACGATGATCCAGAGTGTAGATTCTGGGTGTTTGTGCTTCCTCTCTTCCAGAGTTGCTTAAAAGAACTGTAAAATGATAAAAAGCCATGAAAGTGCTCGAAAACAAGTTTTCTGACTGAGTCATTAACATACTCACTAATTTCAATAAAATCACCAGGTTTAGATGCAAAAATCAATCATATACTACATTCTTTGTTTTATTCACAGACAACTGCACAATGTTAATGAAATCGCTGGTCACTAATTCAGTATGATTAAAGTCACTTGGAATACATATTTTCATTACAAAACCATGATTTTTTAAATGATTTTAAAGAGATCTGTATGCAATGATCCACAGAGCAGTTTCTGAGGTTTTGTGCTTGATTTCTTCCAGAGTTGCTTAATTGACCTGCTAATGCTGAAAAGCCCCGAAACCGCTTGCAAATCAAGCTTTCTGAGTGAATCATAAATATACTCACTATTTTCATTAAGTTAACCAGCTTCAGATGGTAAATCCGTGTGGTATACTACATTCTGTTTTTATACACAGACAATTTCACAGTGTCATTGAAATAGCTATTCACTCATCTGAATCACTTCATTCGCCTGGAAAACATGTTTTCATTATAAATCCATGGTTTTGTGTATGCTTTTAAAGAGATCTGTTTCAAACAATATAGAATGCAGTTTCTGAAGGTTTCTATTTTTTCTATTCCAGGACTGCTTAAAAGCCCTCAAACTGCTTGCAAAACAGATTTTATGTCTGCATCATTACTACTCTCACAAATTTAAATGAAATCACCAGCTTTAGAAGCAAAATGCATTCACTCACTCCGCTGTTGTTTTATTCACAAACAGCTGCACAGTGTTAATGAAATCGCTAGTCACTACACAGTATAACTACATTCGCTTGGGAAACATGTTTTCATTACAAAACCATGATATTATAAATGATTTTAAAGAGATCTGTATGATGATCCAGAGTGTAGATTCTGGGTGTTTGTGCTTCCTCTCTTCCAGAGTTGCTTAAAAGAACTGTAAATGATAAAAAGCCATGAAAGTGCTCGAAAAACAAGTTTTCTGACTGAGTCATTAACATACTCACTAATTTCAATAAAATCACCAGGTTTAGATGCAAAATCAATCATATACTACATTCTTGTTTTATTCACAGACAACTGCACAATGTTAATGAAATCGCTGGTCACTAATTCAGTATGATTAAAGTCACTTGGAATACATATTTTCATTACAAAACCATGATTTTTAAATGATTTTAAAGAGATCTGTATGCAATGATCCACAGAGCAGTTTCTGAGGTTTTGTGCTTGATTTCTTCCAGAGTTGCTTAATTGACCTGCTAATGCTGAAAAGCCCTGAAACCGCTTGCAAAATCAAGCTTTCTGAGTGAATCATAAATATACTCACTATTTTCATTAAGTTAACCAGCTTCAGATGGTAAATCCGTGTGGTATACTACATTCTGTTTTTATACACAGACAATTTCACAGTGTCATTGAAATAGCTATTCACTCATCTGAATCACTTCATTCGCCTGGAAAACATGTTTTCATTATAAATCCATGGTTTTGTGTATGCTTTTAAAGAGATCTGTTTCAAACAATATAGAATGCTGTTTCTGAAGGTTTCATTTTTTCTCTTCCAGGACTGCTTAAAAGCCCTCAAACTGCTTGCAAAACAGATTTTATGGCTGCATCATTAATATCTCTCACCAATTTATTTATGAGCCAGCTTTAGAAGCAAAATGCATTCCCTCACTCCGCTGTTGTTTTATTCACAATCAGCTGCACCAGTTTTAATGAAATCGCTAGTCACAACACGGTATAACTACAGTCGGTTGGAAAACATGTTTTCATTACAAATTATATAAATGATTTTAAAGAGATCTGTATACGATGATCCAGAGTGTAGATTCTGGGTGTTTGTGCTTCCTCTCTTCCAGAGTTGCTTAAAAGATCTTTAAATGATAAAAAGCCATGAAAGTGCTTGAAAAACAAGTTTTCTGACTGAATCATTAACATACTCACTAATTTTCAATAAAATCACCAGGTTTAGATGCAAAAATCAATCATATACTACATTCTTGTTTTATTTTCACAGACAACTGCACAATGTTAATGAAATCGCTGGTCACTAACTCAGTATGATTAAAGTCACTTGGAATACATATTTTCATTACAAAACCATGATTTTTTAAATGATTTTAAAGAGATCTGTATGCAATGATCCACAGAGCAGTTTCTGAGGTTTTGTGCTTGATTTCTTCCAGAGTTGCTTAATTGACCTGCTAATGCTGAAAAGCCCCGAAACCGCTTGCAAATCAAGCTTTCTGAGTGAATCATAAATATACTCACTATTTTCATTAAGTTAACCAGCTTCAGATGGTAAATCCGTGTGGTATACTACATTCTGTTTTTATACACAGACAATTTCACAGTGTCATTGAAATAGCTATTCACTCATCTGAATCACTTCATTCGCCTGGAAAACATGTTTTCATTATAAATCCATGGTTTTGTGTATGCTTTTAAAGAGATCTGTTTCAAACAATATAGAATGCTGTTTCTGAAGGTTTCAACATTTTTCTCTTCCAGGACTGCTTAAAAGCCCTCAAACTGCTTTGCAAAACAGATTTTATGGCTGCATCATTAATATTCTCACCAATTTAATTATGAGCCAGCTTTAGAAGCAAAATGCATTCCCTCACTCCGCTGTTGTTTTATTCACAATCAGCTGCACCAGTTTTAATGAAATTGCTAGTCACAACACGGTATAACTACAGTCGGTTGGAAAACATGTTTTCATTATAAAACCATGATTTTAAAGAGATCTGTATACGATGATCCAGAGTGTAGATTCTGGGTGTTTGTGCTTCCTCTCTTCCAGAGTTGCTTAAAAGATCTTTAAATGATAAAAAGCCATGAAAGTGCTTGAAAAACAAGTTTTCTGACTGAATCATTAACATACTCACTAATTTTCAATAAAATCACCAGGTTTAGATGCAAAAATCAATCATATACTACATTCTTGTTTTATTTTCACAGACAACTGCACAATGTTAATGAAATCGCTGGTCACTAACTCAGTATGATTAAAGTCACTTGGAATACATGTTTTCATTACAAAACCATGATTTTTTTAAATGATTTTAAAGAGATCTGTATGCAATGATCCACAGAGCAGTTTCTGAGGTTTTGTGCTTGATTTCTTCCAGAGTTGCTTAATAGACCTGCTAATGCTGAAAGCCCAAACCGCTTGCAAAACAAGCTTTCTGACTGAATCATAAATATACTCACTAATTTCATTAAATTAACCAGCTTCAGATGGTAAATCAGTGTGGTATACTACATTCTGTTTTTACACACAGACAATTTTACAGTGTCATTGAAATCGCTATTCACTCCTCTGAATCACTTCAGTCGCCTGGAAAACATGTTTTCATTATAAATCCATGGTTTTGTGTATGCTTTTAAAGAGATCTGTTTCAAAACAATATAGAATGCAGTTTCTGAAGGTTTCTATTTTTTCTATTCCAGGACTGCTTAAAAGCCCTCAAACTGCTTGCAAAACAGATTTTATGTCTGCATCATTACTACTCTCACAAATTTAAATGAAATCACCAGCTTTAGAAGCAAAATGCATTCACTCACTCCGCTGTTGTTTTATTCACAAACAGCTGCACAGTGTTAATGAAATCGCTAGTCACTACACAGTATAACTACATTCGCTTGGGAAACATGTTTTCATTACAAAACCATGATATTATAAATGATTTTAAAGAGATCTGTATACGATGATCCAGAGTGTAGATTCTGGGTGTTTGTGCTTCCTCTCTTCCAGAGTTGCTTAAAAGAACTGTAAATGATAAAAGCCATGAAAGTGCTCGAAAAACAAGTTTTCTGACTGAGTCATTAACATACTCACTAATTTCAATAAAATCACCAGGTTTAGATGCAAAAATCAATCATATACTACATTCTTGTTTTATTCACAGACAACTGCACAATGTTAATGAAATCGCTGGTCACTAATTCAGTATGATTAAAGTCACTTGAATACATATTTTCATTACAAAACCATGATTTTTTAAATGATTTTAAAGAGATCTGTATGCAATGATCCACAGAGCAGTTTCTGAGGTTTTGTGCTTGATTTCTTCCAGAGTTGCTTAATTGACCTGCTAATGCTGAAAAGCCCCGAAACCGCTTGCAAATCAAGCTTTCTGAGTGAATCATAAATATACTCACTATTTTCATTAAGTTAACCAGCTTCAGATGGTAAATCCGTGTGGTATACTACATTCTGTTTTTATACACAGACAATTTCACAGTGTCATTGAAATAGCTATTCACTCATCTGAATCACTTCATTCGCCTGGAAAACATGTTTTCATTATAAATCCATGGTTTTGTGTATGCTTTTAAAGAGATCTGTTTCAAAACAATATAGAATGCTGTTTCTGAAGGTTTCAACATTTTCTCTTCCAGGACTGCTTAAAAGCCCTCAAACTGCTTGCAAAACAGATTTTATGGCTGCATCATTAATATTCTCACCAATTTAATTATGAGCCAGCTTTAGAAGCAAAATGCATTTCCTCACTCCGCTGTTGTTTTATTCACAATCAGCTGCACCAGTTTTAATGAAATCGCTAGTCACAACACGGTATAACTACAGTCGGTTGGAAAACATGTTTTCATTACAAAAAACCATGATTTTAAAGAGATCTGTATACGATGATCCAGAGTGTAGATTCTGGGTGTTTGTGCTTCCTCTCTTCCAGAGTTGCTTAAAAGATCTTTAAATGATAAAAGCCATGAAAGTGCTTGAAAACAAGTTTTCTGACTGAATCATTAACATACTCACTAATTTTCAATAAAATCACCAGGTTTAGATGCAAAAATCAATCATATACTACATTCTTGTTTTATTTTCACAGACAACTGCACAATGTTAATGAAATCGCTGGTCACTAACTCAGTATGATTAAAGTCACTTGGAATACATGTTTTCATTACAAAACCATGATTTTTAAATGATTTTAAAGAGATCTGTATGCAATGATCCACAGAGCAGTTTCTGAGGTTTTGTGCTTGATTTCTTCCAGAGTTGCTTAATAGACCTGTTAATGCTGAAAAGCCCCGAAACCGCTTGCAAAACAAGCTTTCTGACTGAATCATAAATATACTCACTATTTTCATTAAATTAACCAGCTTCAGATGGTAAATCAGTGTGGTATACTACATTCTGTTTTTACACACAGACAATTTTACAGTGTCATTGAAATCGCTATTCACTCCTCTGAATCACTTCAGTCGCCTGGAAAACATGTTTTCATTATAAATCCATGGTTTTGTGTATGCTTTTAAAGAGATCTGTTTCAAACAATATAGAATGCAGTTTCTGAAGGTTTCATTTTTTCTATTCCAGGACTGCTTAAAAGCCCTCAAACTGCTTGCAAAACAGATTTTATGTCTGCATCATTACTACTCTCACAAATTTAAATGAAATCACCAGCTTTAGAAGCAAAATGCATTCACTCACTCCGCTGTTGTTTTATTCACAAACAGCTGCACAGTGTTAATGAAATCGCTAGTCACTACACAGTATAACTACATTCGCTTGGGAAACATGTTTTCATTACAAAACCATGATATTATAAATGATTTTAAAGAGATCTGTATACGATGATCCAGAGTGTAGATTCTGGGTGTTTGTGCTTCCTCTCTTCCAGAGTTGCTTAAAAGAACTGTAAATGATAAAAAGCCATGAAAGTGCTTGAAAAACAAGTTTTCTGACTGAATCATTAACATACTCACTAATTTCAATAAAATCACCAGGTTTAGATGCAAAAATCAATCATATACTACATTCTTGTTTTTATTCACAGACAACTGCACAATGTTAATGAAATCGCTGGTCACTAATTCAGTATGATTAAAGTCACTTGGAATACATATTTTCATTACAAAACCATGATTTTTTAAATGATTTTAAAGAGATCTGTATGCAATGATCCACAGAGCAGTTTCTGAGGTTTTGTGCTTGATTTCTTCCAGAGTTGCTTAATTGACCTGTTAATGCTGAAAGCCCCGAAACCGCTTTGCAAACAAGCTTTCTGACTGAATCATAAATATACTCACTAATTTCATTAAATTAACCAGCTTCAGATGGTAAATCTGTGTGGTATACTACATTCTGTTTTTACACACAGACAATTTTACAGTGTCATTGAAATCGCTATTCACTCCTCTGAATCACTTCAGTCGCCTGGAAAACATGTTTCATTATAAATCCATGGTTTTGTGTATGCTTTTAAAGAGATCTGTTTCAAACAATATAGAATGCAGTTTCTGAAGGTTTCTATTTTTCTATTCCAGGACTGCTTAAAAGCCCTCAAACTGCTTTGCAAAACAGATTTTATGTCTGCATCATTACTACTCTCACAAATTTAAATGAAATCACCAGCTTTAGAAGCAAAATGCATTCACTCACTCCGCTGTTGTTTTATTCACAAACAGCTGCACAGTGTCAGTGAAATCGTTAGTCACTACTCAGTATCACTAACGTCACTTGAAAATTATGTTTTCATTACAATACCATGATTTTGCAAAGGTTGTTAAAGAGATCTGTGTTCACTTATCCAGATTGCCGTTTCTGCTTTTTCTCTTCCAGAGTTGCTTAAAATCCCTCAAACTGCTTGCAAAACATGTTTTCTGACTGCATTAATAATATACTCAGTAATTTTAAAAAAATCACAGATTGCATTTTCTGAGGGTTTCTGCTCGTTCTCTTCAGAGCTGCTGAAAAGCCCACAAACTGCTTTCAAAACAGGTTTTCTGACTGCATTATTTCTATACTCACTAATTTAAATAAAATCACCAGCTTTAGGAGCAAAATGCTTTCACTCAATCTGCTTTTGTTTAATTCACAAACATCTGCAAAGTGTCAATGAATTCGCTAGTCACTACTCAGTATCACTAAAGTCACTTGAAAAACGTTTTTCATTACACAACAATGATTTTGTAAAGGTTTTTAAATAGATCTGTGTCCTATTATCCAGAGTGCTGTTTCTACCTTTTATCTTCCACAGCTTGCTTATAAGCCCTCAAACTGCTTGCAAAACATGTTTCCTCAATGCATTAATAATATACTCACTAATTTAAACAAAATTCCCAGCTTTAGAAGCAAAATGCATTCAATCACTGCGCTGATGTTTTTCACAAACAGCTGCACAAGTGTTATTGAAATCGATAGTATCTACTCAGTATCACTAACGTCACTTGATAAACATGTTTTCATTACAAAACCATGATTTTGTAAAGGTTTTTAAAGATATCTGTGTCCGATTATCTAGAGTGCGGTCGCTGAAGGTTTCTGCTTTTTCTCTTCCAGAGTTGCTTAAAAGCCCTCAACCTGCTTGCAAAGCATGTTTTCTGACTGCATTAATAATATATTCACTAATTTAAATAAAATCACCAGCTTTAGAAGCAAAATGCATTCACTCACTGCGCTGTTGTTTTATTCACAAACAGCTGCACAGTATCAATAAAAACGTTAGTCACTAATCAGTATCACTAAAGTCACTTGAAAAACGTGTTTTCATTACACAACAATGATTTTGTAATTTTTAAATAGATCTGTGTCCAATTATCCAGAGTGTTGTTTCTGCTTTTTCTCTTCCAGAGCTGCTTAAAAGCACTCAAAGTGCTTGCAAAACATGATTTCTGACTGCATTAATAATATACTTACTAATTTAAATAAAATCACCAGCTTTAGAAGCAAAAAGCATTCACTTACTCCTCTGTTGTTTAATTCACAGACAACTTCACAGTTATTCACCAGCTTAAAATGAAATTTGCATTTACGCTCTACATTTTTGTTTCATGCACAGAAAAAGCCACGAAATTCCTTTAAATCACCAGCTTTAGAAGCGAAATGCATCTACACACTCCGCTGTTGTTTTCTACACAAACAGCTGCACATTGTCATTGAAATTTCTAGTCACTACTCAGTATCACTAAAGTGTAAAGGAACACGTTTTCATTACTAAACCATGATTTCGTAAAGGTTTTTAAAGAGATCTGTGTCCAATAATCCAGAGTGCAGTTGCTGAGGGTTTCTGATTTTTCTCTTCCAGGACTACTTAAATCCCTCAAACTGCTTGCAAAACAGATTTTCTGTCTGTATCATTAATATTATCACAAATTTAAATGAAATCACCACCTTTAGAAGCAAAATGCATTCACTCACTCCGCTGTTGTTTTATTCACAAACAGCTGCACAGTGTTAATGAAATCGCTAGTCACTACACAGTATAACTACATTCGCTTGGGAAACATGTTTTCATTACAAAACCATGATATTATAAATGATTTTAAAGAGATCTGTATACGATGATCCAGAGTGTAGATTCTGGGTGTTTGTGCTTCCTCTCTTCCAGAGTTGCTTAAAAGATCTTTAAATGATAAAAAGCCATGAAAGTGCTTGAAAAACAAGTTTTCTGACTGAATCATTAACATACTCACTAATTTTCAATAAAATCACCAGGTTTAGATGCAAAAATCAATCATATACTACATTCTTGTTTTATTTTCACAGACAACTGCACAATGTTAATGAAATCGCTGGTCACTAACTCAGTATGATTAAAGTCACTTGGAATACATGTTTTCATTACAAAACCATGATTTTTTAAATGATTTTAAAGAGATCTGTATGCAATGATCCACAGAGCAGTTTCTGAGGTTTTGTGCTTGATTTCTTCCAGAGTTGCTTAATTGACCTGCTAATGCTGAAAGCCCCGAAACCGCTTGCAAATCAAGCTTTCTGAGTGAATCATAAATATACTCACTATTTTCATTAAGTTAACCAGCTTCAGATGGTAAATCCGTGTGGTATACTACATTCTGTTTTTATACACAGACAATTTCACAGTGTCATTGAAATAGCTATTCACTCATCTGAATCACTTCATTCGCCTGGAAAACATGTTTTCATTATAAATCCATGGTTTTGTGTATGCTTTTAAAGAGATCTGTTTCAAAACAATATAGAATGCTGTTTCTGAAGGTTTCAACATTTTCTCTTCAGGACTGCTTAAAAGCCCTCAAACTGCTTGCAAAACAGATTTTATGGCTGCATCATTAATATTCTCACCAATTTAATTATGAGCCAGCTTTAGAAGCAAAATGCATTCCCTCACTCCGCTGTTGTTTTATTCACAATCAGCTGCACCAGTTTTAATGAAATCGCTAGTCACAACACGGTATAACTACAGTCGGTTGGAAAACATGTTTTCATTACAAAACCATGATTTTAAAAGAGATCTGTATACGATGATCCAGAGTGTAGATTCTGGGTGTTTGTGCTTCCTCTCTTCCAGAGTTGCTTAAAAGATCTTTAAATGATAAAAAGCCATGAAAGTGCTTGAAAAACAAGTTTTCTGACTGAATCATTAACATACTCACTAATTTTCAATAAAATCACCAGGTTTAGATGCAAAATCAATCATATACTACTACTCATCATTACTACTCTCACAAATTTAAATGAAATCACCAGCTTTAGAAGCAAAATGCATTACTCAATCGCTGTTGTTTTATTCACAAACAGCTGCACAGTGTCAGTGAAATCGTTAGTCACTACTCAGTATCACTAACGTCACTTGAAATTATGTTTTCATTACAATACCATGATTTTGCAAAGGTTGTTAAAGAGATCTGTGTTCACTTATCCAGATTGCCGTTTCTGCCTTTTCTCTTCCAGAGTTGCTTAAAAGCCCTCAAACTGCTTGCAAAGCATATTTTGACTGCATTAATAATATACTCACTAATTTAAATAAAATCACCAGCTTTAGAAGCAAAATGCATTCACTCCTGCGCTGTTGTTTTATTCACAAATAGCTGCACAGTGTCAGTGGAAATCGTTAGTCACTACTCAGTATCACTAACGTCACTTGAAAATTATGTTTTCATTACAATACCATGATTTTGCAAAGGTTGTTAAAGAGATCTGTGTTCACTTATCCAGATTGCCGTTTCTGCTTTTCTCTTCCAGAGTTGTAAAGCCCTCAAACTGCTTGCAAAACATGTTTTCTGACTGCATTAATAATATACTCAGTAATTTTAAAAAAATCACAGATTGCATTTTCTGAGGGTTTCTGCTCGTTCTCTTCCAGAGCTGCTGAAAAGCCCACAAACTGCTTTCAAAACAGGTTTTCTGACTGCATTATTTCTATACTCACTAATTTAAATAAAATCACCAGCTTTAGGAGCAAAATGCTTTCACTCAATCTGCTTTTGTTTAATTCACAAACATCTGCAAAGTGTCAATGAATTCGCTAGTCACTACTCAGTATCACTAAAGTCACTTGAAAACGTTTTTTTCATTACACAACAATGATTTTGTAAAGGTTTTTAAATAGATCTGTGTCCTATTATCCAGAGTGCTGTTTCTACCTTTTATCTTCCACAGCTTGCTTATAAGCCCTCAAACTGCTTGCAAAACATGTTTCCTCAATGCATTAATAATATACTCACTAATTTAAACAAAATTCCCAGCTTTAGAAGCAAAATGCATTCAATCACTCGCTGATGTTTTTTTCACAAACAGCTGCACAAGTGTTATTGAAATCGATAGTATCTACTCAAGTATCACTAACGTCACTTGATAAACATGTTTTCATTACAAAACCATGATTTTGTAAAGGTTTTTAAAGATATCTGTGTCCGATTATCTAGAGTGCGGTCGCTGAAGGTTTCTGCTTTTTCTCTTCCAGAGTTGCTTAAAAGCCCTCAACCTGCTTGCAAAGCATGTTTTCTGACTGCATTAATAATATATTCACTAATTTAAATAAAATCACCAGCTTTAGAAAGCAAAAATGCATTCACTCACTTGCGCTGTTGTTTTTATTCACAAACAAGCTACACAGTATCAATAAAACGTTAGTCACTAATCAGTATCACTAAAGTCACTTGAAAACGTGTTTTCATTACACAACAATGATTTTGTAATTTTTAAATAGATCTGTGTCCAATTATCCAGAGTGTTGTTTCTGCTTTTTCTCTTCCAGAGCTGCTTAAAGCACTCAAAGTGCTTGCAAAACATGATTTCTGACTGCATTAATAATATACTTACTAATTTAAATAAAATCACCAGCTTTAGAAGCAAAAAGCATTCACTTACTCCTCTGTTGTTTAATTCACAGACAACTTCACAGTTATTCACCAGCTTAAAAATGAAATTTGCATTTACTTCTACATTTTGTTTCATGCACAGAAAAAAGCCAGAAATTCCTTTAAATCACCAGCTTTAGAAGCGAAATGCATCTACACACTCCGCTGTTGTTTTCTACACAAACAGCTGCACATTGTCATTGAAATTTCTAGTCACTACTCAGTATCACTAAAGTGTAAAGGAACACGTTTTCATTACTAAACCATGATTTCGTAAAGGTTTTTAAAGAGATCTGTGTCCAATAATCCAGAGTGCAGTTGCTGAGGGTTTCTGATTTTTCTCTTCCAGGACTACTTAAAAGCCCTCAAACTGCTTGCAAAACAGATTTTCTGTCTGTATCATTAATATTATCACCATTTAAATGAAATCACCACCTTTAGAAGCAAAATGCATTCACTCACTCCGCTGTTGTTTTATTCACAAACAGCTGCACAGTGTTAATGAAATCGCTAGTCACTACACAGTATAACTACATTCGCTTGGGAAACATGTTTTCATTACAAAACCATAAATGATTTTAAAGAGATCTGTATACGATGATCCAGAGTGTAGATTCTGGGTGTTTGTGCTTCCTCTCTTCCAGAGTTGCTTAAAAGATCTTTAAATGAAAGTGATGAAAGCCATGAAAGTGCTTGAAAAACAAGTTTTCTGACTGAATCATTAACATACTCACTAATTTTCAATAAAATCACCAGGTTTAGATGCAAAAATCAATCATATACTACATTCTTGTTTTATTTCACAGACAACTGCACAATGTTAATGAAATCGCTGGTCACTAACTCAGTATGATTAAAGTCACTTGGAATACATGTTTTCATTACAAAACCATGATTTTTTAAATGATTTTAAAGAGATCTGTATGCAATGATCCATAGAGCAGTTTCTGAAGGTTTTGTCTTGATTTCTTCCAGAGTTGCTTAATAGACCTGTTAATGCTGAAAAGCCAAAGCCAGCTTGCAAAACAAGCTTTCTGACTGAATCATAAATATACTCACTAATTTCATTAAATTAACCAGCTTCCAGATGGTAAATCATTAATGGTATACTACATTCTGTTTTTACACAGACAATTTTACAGTGTCAATGAAATCGCTATTCACTCCTCTGAATCACTTCAGTCGCATCTGGAAAACATGTTTTCATTATAAATCCATGGTTTGTGTATGCTGGTTTAAAGAGTTTCTGTTTCAAACAATATAGAATGCAGTTTCTGAAGGTTTCTAGTTTTTTTCTATTCCAGGACTGCTTAAAAGCCCTCAAACTGCTTTAGATGCAAAACAGATTTTATGCTCTGCATCATTACTACTCTCACAAATTTAAATGAAATCACCAGCTTTAGAAGCAAAATGCATTCACTCACTCCGCTGTTGTTTTATTCACAAACAGCTGCACAGTGTTAATGAAATCGCTAGTCACTACACAGTATAACTACATTCGCTTGGAAACATGTTTTCATTACAAAACCATGATATTATAAATGATTTTAAAGAGATCTGTATCGATGATCCAGATTGTAGATTCTGGGTGTTTGTGCTTCCTCTCTTCCAGAGTTGCTTAAAGAACTGTAAATGATAAAAGCCATGAAAGTGCTCGAAAAACAAGTTTTCTGACTGAGCATTATTAACATACTCACTAATTTCAATAAAATCACCAGGTTTAGATGCAAAATCAATCATATACTACATTCTTGTTTTATTCACACAACAACTGCACAATGTTAATGAAATCGTTGGTCACTAATTCAGTATGATTAAAGTCACTTGAATACATATTTTCATTACAAAACCATGATTTTTAAATGATTTTAAAGAGATCTGTATGCAATGCGGATCCTCTTCCAGAGCAGTTTCTGAGGTTTTGTGCATTTGATTTCTTCCAGAGTTGCTTTTCTGACCTGCTAATGCTGAAAAAGCCCCAAACCGCTTTGCAAATCAAGCTTTCTGAGTGAATCATAAATATACTCACTATTTTAAATAAAATTAACCAGCTTTAGATGGTAAATGCTTTCACTATCTACATTCTGTTTTTATTCTACAGACAATTTCACAGTGTCAATTGAAATAGCTATTCACCATCTATCACTTCAGTCAGCTTTGAAAACATGTTTTCATTATAAATCCATGGTTTTGTGTATGCTTTTAAAGAGATCTGTTTCAAACAATATAGAATGCTGTTTCTGAAGGTTTCAACATTTTCTCTTCCAGGACTGCTTAAAAGCCCTCAAACTGCTTGCAAAACAGATTTTATGGCTGCATCATTAATATTCTCACCAAATTTAATTATGATTCCCAGCTTTAGAAGCAAAATGCATTCCCTCACTCAGCTGTTGTTTTATTCACAATCAGCTGCACAAGTTTTAATGAAATCGCTAGTCACAACACGGTATAACTACAGTCGGTTGGAAAACATGTTTTCATTACAAAACCATGATTTTAAAGAGATTGTAAAGATGATCCAGAGTGTAGATTCTGGGTGTTTGTGCTTCCTCTCTTCCAGAGTTGCTTAAAAGATCTTTCCAAGTGATAAAAAGCCATGAAAGTGCTTGAAAACAAGTTTTCTGACTGAATTATTAATATACTCACTAATTTTCAATAAAATCACCAGGTTTAGATGCAAAAATCATTCATATACTACATTCTTGTTTTATTTTCACAAACAACTGCACAATGTTAATGAAATCGCTGGTCACTAACTCAGTATGATTAAAGTCACTTGGAATACATGTTTTCATTACAAAACCATGATTTTTAAATGATTTTAAAGAGATCTGTATGCAATGATCCACAGAGCAGTTTGCCTGAGGTTTCCAGAGCTTTATTTTCTTCAAAGAGTTGCTTAATAGACCTGTTAATGCTACTAATTTAAATAAAAACCAGCTTTTGCAAAACAAGCTTTCTGACTGAATCATAAATATACTCACTAATTTCATTAAATTAACCAGCTTCAGATGGTAAATCAGTGTTCTTATACTACATTCTGTTTTACACACAGACAATTTTACAGTGTCATTGACAATCAGCTATTCACTCCTCTGAATCACTTCAGTAAAAGCCTGGAAAACATGTTTTCATTATAAATCCATGATTTGTGTATGTTTTTAAAGAGATCTGTTTCAAACAATATAGAATGCAGTTTCTGAAGGTTTCTATTTTTTCTATTCCAGGACTGCTTAAAAGCCCTCAAACTGCTTGCAAAACAGATTTTATGTCTGCATCATTACTACTCTCACAAATTTAAATGAAATCACCAGCTTTAGAAGCAAAATGCATTCACTCACTCCGCTGTTGTTTTATTCACAAACAGCTGCACAGTGTTAATGAAATCGCTAGTCACTACACAGTATAACTACATTCGCTTGGGAAACATGTTTTCATTACAAAACCATGATATTATAAATGATTTTAAAGAGATCTGTATCTGATGATCCAGAGTGTAGATTCTGGGTGTTTGTGCTTCCTCTCTTCCAGAGTTGCTTAAAAGATCTTTAAATGATAAAAGCCATGAAAGTGCTTTGAAAACAAGTTTTCTGACTGAATCATTAACATACTCACTAATTTTCAATAAAATCACCAGGTTTAGATGCAAAAATCAATCATATACTACATTCTTGTTTTATTTTCACAGACAACTGCACAATGTTAATGAAATCGCTGGTCACTAATTTCAGTATGATTAAAGTCACTTGGAATACATATTTTCATTACAAAACCATGATTTTTAAATGATTTTAAAGAGATCTGTATGCAATGATCCACAGAGCAGTTTCTGAGGTTTTGTGCTTGATTTCTTCCAGAGTTGCTTAATTGACCTGCTAATGCTGAAAAGCCCGAAACAGCTTGCAAAACAAGCTTTCTGAGTGAATCATAAATATACTCACTATTTTCATTAAATTAACCAGCTTCAGATGGTAAATCAGTGTGGTATACTACATTCTGTTTTATACACAGACAATTTCACAGTGTCATTGAAATAGCTATTCACTCATCTGAATCACTTCATTCGCCTGGAAAACATGTTTTCATTATAAATCCATGGTTTTGTGTATGCTTTTAAAGAGATCTGTTTCAAACAATATAGAATGCTGTTTCTGAAGGTTTCAACATTTTCTCTTCCAGGACTGCTTAAAAGCCCTCAAACTGCTTTGCAAAACAGATTTTATGTCTGCATCATTACTATTCTCACCAATTTAAATTATGAGCCAGCTTTAGAAACAAAATGCATTCCCTCACTCCGCTGTTGTTTTATTCACAATCAGCTGCACCAGTTTTAATGAAATCGCTAGTCACAACACAGTATAACTACAGTCGGTTGGGAAACATGTTTTCATTACAAAACCATGATTTTAAAGAGATCTGTATACGATGATCCAGAGTGTAGATTCTGGGTGTTTGTGCTTCCTCTCTTCCAGAGTTGCTTAAAAGATCTTTAAATGATAAAAGCCATGAAAGTGTTCGAAAAACAAGTTTTCTGACTGAGTCATTAACATACTCACTAATTTCAATAAAATCACCAGGTTTAGATGCAAAATCAATCATATACTACATTCTTGTTTTATTCACAGACAACTGCACAATGTTAATGAAATCGCTGGTCACTAATTTAGTATGATTAAAGTCACTTGGAATACATATTTTCATTACAAAACCATGATTTTTAAATGATTTTAAAAGATCTGTATGCAATGATCCACAGAGCAGTTTCTGAGGTTTTGTGCTTGATTTCTTCCAGAGTTGCTTAATTGACCTGCTAATGCTGAAAAGCCCGAAACCGCTTGCAAATCAAGCTTTCTGAGTGAATCATAAATATACTCACTATTTTCATTAAGTTAACCAGCTTCAGATGGTAAATCCGTGTGGTATACTACATTCTGTTTTTATACACAGACAATTTCACAGTGTCATTGAAATAGCTATTCACTCATCTGAATCACTTCATTCGCCTGGAAAACATGTTTTCATTATAAATCCATGGTTTTGTGTATGCTTTTAAAGAGATCTGTTTCAAACAATATAGAATGCTGTTTCTGAAGGTTTCAACATTTTTTCTCTTCCAGGACTGCTTAAAAGCCCTCAAACTGCTTGCAAAACAGATTTTATGGCTGCATCATTAATATTCTCACCAATTTAATTATGAGCCAGCTTTAGAAGCAAAATGCATTCCCTCACTCCGGCTGTTGTTTTATTCACAATCAGCTGCACCAGTTTTAATGAAATCGCTAGTCACAACACGGTATAACTACAGTCGGTTGGAAAACATGTTTTCATTACAAAACCATGATTTTAAAGAGATCTGTATAATGATGATCCAGAGTGTAGATTCTGGGTGTTTGTGCTTCCTCTCTTCCAGAGTTGCTTAAAAGATCTTTAAATGATAAAAAAGCATGAAAGTGCTTGAAAAACAAGTTTTCTGACTGAATCATTAACATACTCACTAATTTTCAATAAAATCACCAGGTTTAGATGCAAAATCAATCATATACTACATTCTTGTTTTATTTTCACAGACAACTGCACAATGTTAATGAAATCGCTGGTCACTAACTCAGTATGATTAAAGTCACTTGGAATACATGTTTTCATTACAAAACCATGATTTTTAAAATGATTTTAAAGAGATCTGTATGCAATGATCCACAGAGCAGTTTCTGAGGTTTTGTGCTTGATTTCTTCCAGAGTTGCTTAATAGACCTGTTAATGCTGAAAAGCCCGAAACCGCTTGCAAAACAAGCTTTCTGACTGAATCATAAATATACTCACTAATTTCATTAAATTAACCAGCTTCAGATGGTAAATCAGTGTGGTATACTACATTCTGTTTTTACACACAGACAATTTTACAGTGTCATTGAAATCGCTATTCACTCCTCTGAATCACTTCAGTCGCCTGGAAAACATGTTTTCATTATAAATCCATGGTTTTGTGTATGCTTTTAAAGAGATCTGTTTCAAACAATATAGAATGCAGTTTCTGAAGGTTTCTATTTTTTCTATTCCAGGACTGCTTAAAAGCCCTCAAACTGCTTGCAAAACAGATTTTATGTCTGCATCATTACTACTCTCACAAATTTAAATGAAATCACCAGCTTTAGAAGCAAAATGCATTCACTCACTCCGCTGTTGTTTTATTCACAAACAGCTGCACAGTGTTAATGAAATCGCTAGTCACTACACAGTATAACTACATTCGCTTGGGAAACATGTTTTCATTACAAAACCATGATATTATAAATGATTTTAAAGAGATCTGTATACGATGATCCAGAGTGTAGATTCTGGGTGTTTGTGCTTCCTCTCTTCCAGAGTTGCTTAAAAGAACTGTAAATGATAAAAGCCATGAAAGTGCTCGAAAAACAAGTTTTTCTGACTGAGTCATTAACATACTCACTAATTTCAATAAAATCACCAGGTTTAGATGCAAAAATCAATCATATACTACATTCTTGTTTTATTCACAGACAACTGCACAATGTTAATGAAATCGCTGGTCACTAATTCAGTATGATTAAAGTCACTTGGAATACATATTTTCATTACAAAACCATGATTTTTTAAATGATTTTAAAGAGATCTGTATGCAATGATCCACAGAGCAGTTTCTGAGGTTTTGTGCTTGATTTCTTCCAGAGTTGCTTAATTGACCTGCTAATGCTGAAAAGCCCGAAACCGCTTGCAAATCAAGCTTTCTGAGTGAATCATAAATATACTCACTATTTTCATTAAGTTAACCAGCTTCAGATGGTAAATCCGTGTGGTATACTACATTCTGTTTTTATACACAGACAATTTCACAGTGTCATTGAAATAGCTATTCACTCATCTGAATCACTTCATTCGCCTGGAAAACATGTTTTCATTATAAATCCATGGTTTTGTGTATGCTTTTAAAGAGATCTGTTTCAAACAATATAGAATGCTGTTTCTGAAGGTTTCAACATTTTCTCTTCCAGGACTGCTTAAAAGCCCTCAAACTGCTTGCAAAACAGATTTTATGGCTGCATCATTAATATTCTCACCAATTTAATTATGAGCCAGCTTTAGAAGCAAAATGCATTCCCTCACTCCGCTGTTGTTTTATTCACAATCAGCTGCACCAGTTTTAATGAAATCGCTAGTCACAACACGGTATAACTACAGTCGGTTGGAAAACATGTTTTCATTACAAAACCATGATTTTAAAGAGATCTGTATACGATGATCCAGAGTGTAGATTCTGGGTGTTTGTGCTTCCTCTCTTCCAGAGTTGCTTAAAAGATCTTTAAATGATAAAAAGCCATGAAAGTGCTTGAAAAACAAGTTTTCTGACTGAATCATTAACATACTCACTAATTTTCAATAAAATCACCAGGTTTAGATGCAAAAATCAATCATATACTACATTCTTGTTTTATTTTCACAGACAACTGCACAATGTTAATGAAATCGCTGGTCACTAATTCAGTATGATTAAAGTCACTTGGAATACATGTTTTCATTACAAAACCATGATTTTTTAAATGATTTTAAAGAGATCTGTATGCAATGATCCACAGAGCAGTTTCTGAGGTTTTGTGCTTGATTTCTTCCAGAGTTGCTTAATAGACCTGTTAATGCTGAAAAGCCCGAAACCGCTTGCAAAACAAGCTTTCTGACTGAATCATAAATATACTCACTAATTTCATTAAATTAACCAGCTTCAGATGGTAAATCAGTGGGGTATACTACATTCTGTTTTTACACACAGACAATTTTACAGTGTCATTGAAATCGCTATTCACTCCTCTGAATCACTTCAGTCGCCTGGAAAACATGTTTTCATTATAAATCCATGGTTTTGTGTATGCTTTTAAAGAGATCTGTTTCAAACAATATAGAATGCGGTTTCTGAAGGTTTCTATTTTTTCTATTCCAGGACTGCTTAAAAGCCCTCAAACTGCTTGCAAAACAGATTTTATGTCTGCATCATTACTACTCTCACAAATTTAAATGAAATCACCAGCTTTAGAAGCAAAATGCATTCACTCACTCCGCTGTTGTTTTACTCACAAACAGCTGCACAGTGTTAATGAAATCGCTAGTCACTACGCAGTAAAAACAGATTTTCTGTCTGCATCATTAATATTTTCACAAATTTAAATGAAATCACCAGCTTTAGAAGCAAAATGCATTCACTCACTCCGCTTTTGTTTTATTCACAAACAGCTGCACAGTCTTACTTAAATCGCTAGTCACTACTCAGTATAACTACATTCACTTGGGAAACGTGTTTTCATTACAAAACCATGATAATATAAATGATTTTTAAGAGATCTGTATGCAATGATCCAGAGTGAAGTTTCTGGGTGTTTGTGCTTAATCTCTTAAAGAGTGGCTTTAAAGAACTGTAAACGTTAAAAAGCCCTGAAAGTGCTTGAAAAACAAGTTTTCTTACTGAATCATTAACATACTCACTAATTTCAATAAAATCGTCATGTTTAGATGCAAAAATAGATCATATACTACATTCTTGTTTTATTCGCAGACAACTGCGCAATTGTTAATGAAATCGTTGGTCACTCTTCAGTATTATTAAAGTCACTTGGAATACGTTTTCATTACAAAACTGTGATTTTTAAATTATTTTAAAGAGATCTGTATGCAATGATCCAGAGTGCAGTTTCTGAGGGTTTCTACTTTTTCTCTTCCAGGACTGCTTAAAAGCCCTCAAACTGTTTGCAAAACAGATTTTATGTCTGCATCATTACTATTCTCACAAATTTAAATGAAATCACCAGCTTTAGAAGCAAAATGCATTCCCTCACTCCGCTGTTGTTTTATTCACAATCAGCTGCACCAGTGTTAATGAAACCAGTGTTTATTTATTAGTCACAACTCGGTATAACTACAGTCGCTTGGAAAACATGTTTTCATTACAAATCCATGGTTTTGTATATGCTTTTAAAGAGATCTGTTTCCAACAATCCAGAATGCAGTTTCTGAAGGTTTCTACTTTTTCTCTTCCAGGACTGCTTAAAAACCAACACATTCTCACTCCCAACTCGTCACATATTGACGCTTGGTCAAGACCCTTTGGCGTAATTTTTAGACAAGCAGGGATTCCCACAGACTTCAATGGAATGCCTGCTGCGTTGAAATTTGACGTGTTAAGAATGGGTCAAAACTAAGATAAATAGGAATTAAAAAAGAATAAATTAGTTATGGCAGGGCTAGTCAGTTGGCGGCCCCCAGGTCATACAAATGACTTTTGATTTTAAAAATCACTCGCTGTCTGATATTAAAGTGCCGTCTGTGAAACAGCGTTCACCTTAACAACGCTCCATGGTGCGAGCAACAGCAGTAAGCACTTTGTGTTTCCCAGTTAATGCTGCTATTTTTGTCAGAGACTTGTTGATGTTGATAAACGTTCTGTATTTAATGTGCTGCGATTATGTTTGGTTAATCAATGATTAACCAGCGCAATGCAATCAACCTATTATTTTTATCTGTTTGTTTGTTTGTTTATTTATTGGTTGGTTGGTTGATTGATTTGATTTGCTTTATTTATTAATAATATGGTATGGCGCGCATCTCTCTCTCTCTCTCTCTCTCTCTCTCTCTCTCTCTCTCTCTCTCTCTCTCTCTCTCTCTCTCTCTCTCTCTCTCTCTCTCTCTCTCTCTCTCTCTCTCTCTCTCTCTCTCTCTCTCTCTCTCTCTCTCTCTCTCTCTCTCTCTCTCTCTCTCTCTCTCTCTCTCAATTTCAATTTCAATTTCAATTTCAATTTCAATTTCAATTTAAGTATGCTTTATTGGCATGATAAAAATTGTACAATTGTATTGCCAAAGCAATTGCAGCTGGGCTGCATACAAATAGTGCAAATTATGTACAAAGAAAAAGTTAAAATAAAAGTAACATGTATCTATAGAATTAAATAGAATAAAAAATGTAAAGAATAAAAGCTAAATATACATTCAAGTAAAAGAATACAGTGACAGTAATATAAGAGCAGTGTGATATAAAATGAGCATCAGTTTATCTCCACATGTGTGAAACATCAGATCAGGACAGATGAAGTATTTTCTCTTTTGTTATGACAGGCAGACACATATTGTGCTGCTAACACACAGCAGTCCTTGTGTTCTCCTAACAGATACGGCAGCTTCTCATCGTTTGATAGAGTTTCAAACGTGTGCTGGATGCACTTTATTTTTTCATAAAACACTGTCCGAATGTCTGTATATTTTGTGCATTCTGTTAGGAAGTGCAGTTCTGTCTCGATCTGGTTCAGATCACAGTGTTGACACAACCTCTCGTCCTGTGGCAGCCATGTTTTTCTGTGTCTGCCTGTCTCTATAGTCAGCTTGTGTCCACTGAGTCTGTATCTCATCAACGTGGCTCTCAGTTTTTTATCTGACACTGTGTACAGATAGTCTGCCATACAATATTCTCTATTGAGGGCCAAATAACATTTCATTTTACTTTGTTGTTGTGTTTGATTTTTCCAATGACTAATGTAATTTTCTTTCATTTGTGCTGTAATTAGATTTAATTTAACTTTGTCAGTATTGTTGTGATTCAGATCTTCAGTGTGATGATTGTCAGTAGATGTTAGTGAAACATCAGGACTGAAGTTCTGGATCAGATGGGAGAGGGTTTCTTTGCACATCTCTTGGTATTTCAGGGCTTTATAATGATATGAGCGGGGGTCACTGAGTTTTAGATGTTGCCAGAATTTGATTGCTCTTTTTTGTATTTTTATGATTAGTGGATATTTGCCTAAATCTGCCCTGCATGCGTTATTTGTTGTGTGTCTGTGCACATGTAATATATTTTTACAGAGTTCTGCATGCAGGCTTTCAATCGGGTGTTTTTCCCATTTGGTTAAATCTTGATTTGGGTTTGTCAGCGGACCCCACACCTCACTTCCATAGAGAGCAATCGGCTCAATTACTGATTCTAATATTTTCAGCCAAATTCTAGTTGGGATCTTAATAGGACATTGACGTTTAATGGCATAGAAGGCCCTGCGAGCTTTATCTCTCAGTTCATTCACAGCAGGGTTAAAGTTTCCTGTGGATGTGATTTTTAAACCCAGGTAGTTGTAGTGTAACGTGTGTGTTATCTGGTTAGTGCCTAATGTGTGTTGTGTTCCCTGTGATCTGGGTCTTTCTTGAAAGATCATAATGTTAGTTTTGTTAAGGTTTACTGTCAGGGCCCAGGTCTGACAGTATTGTTCTAGCAGATTCAGGTTCTGTTGTAAGCCGTGTTCAGTGGGAGACAACAGAAGCAGATCATCTGCATAGAGCAGACATTTGATTTGTGAGTCGTGTAGGGTGAGACCAGGAGCTGATGATCGCTCCAGACTGGTTGCCAGTTCATTGATATAAATGTTAAACAATGTTGGGCTTAAACAGCAACCCTGTCTCACGCCACGCTCCTGGGAAAGATATCTTGTACGTTTTGTGCAGATTTTTATGCCGCATTTACTTTCGGTGTACATTGATTTGATAAGGTCATAGGTTTTACCGCCTATGCCACTTTCAATAAGTTTGTAAAATAGCCCTTGGTGCCAAATTGAATCAAATGCTTTTTTAAAGTCAATAAAGCATGCATATATTACCTTTATCTTGGTTAACCTGTTTTTCAATTAAAGTGTGTAATGTGTAGATGTGATCAGATGTGCGGTAATTTGGTAAAAATCCTATTTGACTTTGGCTTAGAACATTATGTGTGGTGATGAAGTCTAAGAGTCGGGCGTTTATTAAACTACAGAATAATTTTCCCAGGTTGCTGCTCACACAAATGCCTCTGTAGTTGTTAGGATCGTATTTATCTCCATTTTTAAATATGGGTGTTATCAAGCCATGATTCCAGATGTCAGGGAAGTGACCGACACTCAGAACCACATTGAATAGTTTTAAAATGGCTAGTTGAAAGTTAGTGCTTGTATGTTTTATCATTTCGTTTAATATACCATCAGGTCCAGATGCTTTTTTGGCTTCAAGCTTTTTTATTTTTTCTTTAAGTTCTTTTTCTGTTAATGGGAAGTCTAATGGGTTTTGGTTATCTTTTATTGCCAATTCTAGTTTTTCCAGTTGTTCAGTTATTTGATTTTGTTTACAGTTTGTGTCTGTCTGTACCCTATTAAACAACGTTTGGAAATGATTTTCCCATATTTATCCATTCATGATCAGTTTTTTCAAATTGTTCCAGTTATCCCAAAATTGGTTTGTGTTTAGTGACTTCTCAATTATTGTTAGCTGTTTTTGGGTGTATTGTGCTTTTTTGGTTCTGAGTGTATGTTTGTATTGTTTTAGTGTTTCACAGTAAAGAAGACGTATCTCTGTATTATTTGGATCTCTGTGTTTCTGGTTTGACAGTGTTCTTAGATTTTTGCGAATAGTTTGGCAATCCTGATCGAACCAATTTTTGTCATTTTCGGGTATCTGTTTTTTTCCGTTTTTTGTTTTCAGTTTTGATTGTTTTGCTGATTTCAATATTAGTTACTGCTAAGTGCTTTTTGATATTCTTCTGCACTGTTTTCAGCCCATCTGTATGGTTTTCTGATGTTATACAGGTTACTGGGCTCTGTGTTAATGTTATTTTCTGTCTTTTTGAGATATACAGTAATTTGACTGTGATCAGACAGAGGGGTTAGTTCTCTAACAGTGAATGATCTGAGAGATGAAGTGTCTATATCTGTTATCATGTAATCTACTGTACTATTCCCAAGAGGTGAGCAAAAAGTGAATCTCCCTAAAGTGTCTCCTCGTAACCTACCGTTGATGATGTACAGACCCAAGCTTCGACACAATAAGGGTCAGTATAATTTTTTATTCAAGATATATTGAATATCTACATTGTTTAGGCACTTATGAATGTATCAAACAAGGAATGTGTCAGGGAAACAATCAAACCAGAACAGCTCATTTGATTTTTGACATAAAAATAAATCGATTACATACAGTATTTGTGTAAAGCAGTATAAACTACACTAAATAATAGGTCTTGGTAAGGCTTTGTTTGAAGCAGTTTGTTCTGAGTTTCTTGTCAGTGGCCAACCAGCTTCTTTCTTTTTAAATTATTTGCTTTTACAGCTAGCATTCTTATTTGCATTCATCATCTATATGACACTTTATAGACAGATAACTGCAAGTTGCAAAATGGATTGTCCACATGTAGATTTGGGAAATAAAAAGTCTGCTAGTCCTTCTCTCTAGCTAAAGTTAAATAGTGAGCCTACGCCATTTCAGGCTTGTAATAAGCGAGGTAAATTTGTGCCACTAGCCTTGGGACAAGTTGAAAATGTTATATGTTTTGTATGTTTTTTGTTGTTTTTATCTGGTACAGCTGATCACGTTCGAAAAACTGATCCTCCCATCAATGCTCCTGACACTAACTGTGAGGTGACCTTTGCTCCAGATACTGTTGGTGTGTACTTCATTGTGTAAATTACATTTTCAGAATTAGCCAAAGGCACTCCATGCAGTACACTTTACATGTAAATAATGCCTTTTTGTCTTGTATTGTTTGATATTGAATTTATGAGGACACTTCGTGTCAGTCAGCTTTTTGAGCAACTCTTATATACTTTTTTCAGCAAGTGTCTTAATTCACATGTTTGATCTTTTTCAGTGAGGCTTGTACCTGTGGAGATTCCTGACAAAATTTGCGGTTGTTCACCAGAGTCATTGAGGGTCAGCCCAGGGAAGACTGTTGCTCTGATCACAATGAATGGTAAGGGTGTGAAGATAAAAATCTATGCATGCTCTATTTCCATAGGGGAGCACAGGTCTGTATGTAAAATCTACACATGACTTTTGAGTAATGTTTAAAAAGTGTACACCATAATGTAAGAATTGGTTAAAGAATCCAAACCCTGATTAATCACATGAGCTTTACATTAAAGTGGATGTGTTTTTGATTTTTCCAGGACGATATGATCTAAGCATGCCTGAGTTGAGTTGTGATGCATGCCAAGCCACTTGGGCTGCTGGAGTGGTCGACCTAAATCGAAGTGACTACTGGCCTGCGACCCTTCACTTTTCCACAATTTATGCCACACATGTCTGTTTTCATTTAAAAAATGAAGATGGCAGCACCAGGACTGTCCTGCCAAGCATTTTTAAGAATGCTTTTTTTTAAAGTCCTAAGCTTTGGTCGTGTGAGTATTGAATTACAGTTTTTCTCGATTGCTAAGACACATTTCTTGAAAGGTGCTCTCCTTTTCTCTAAACTGTGAACACAAAACCCAATTTTCAAGCTACATTCACAAAACCTCAGACTCTTCTTGCAAAACCAAACTTTCACCTCAAAACAGTTCAATCTGTGCTGAAAACTGAACCATGTTGTCAAATCGTGCCCCGAGTCAATCAAAATTAAAAACACTACGGAACAGTCACTAAACACTACGTAGAAAAATAGAAAACACAATGCTCAGGACATGAAGCTGGAGACATAAATGTTTATTGTTCACTGCTCTGTGAAAACTCACATTGTCCCAAACAACAACATAGATGGGATGCTCATCCTGCTGCCCTAACAGAGCATCTCGCATGTGATTGAGGAAATTGAGGATCTGGTGAGTGTTGTAGGGCCCCAGGTTGGCATGATGGTGGACAACCCCATGATTGCTGATGGCAGCACATAATGGGACATTGCCATCTTTGCTCTTTGACTCTGTCTGAGTTGCGATCAAAGGGCATTCTGTATAGCCATTTCATGCGCAGTCTGTTGCGCTTGAGGACACGATCAACAGTAGAGAGGCTGACACTGTTGATACCCTCAAAATTTACACGGTCCTCAATGATCTTCTGCTGAATTTCACTCAGTTTAATGGCATTGTTCTCACGGACCATATCAACAATTAGGGTCTCTTGGTGTGGGGAGAACATACCTGTCCTCCAACCCCCATGTGGCAGTCTTTCAATTCTACAAAAAGAGAACATGGAGTTACAAAAAATATACATGGAATACTAGGCCTACAAACAGTTAGACCAACCCTCCATTACAATACTACAGTACATTGGTACAGTGATGTACTGAAACATATATTTACTTACAGTATACTGTGGTACAGTATATAGTATGTCATACAGTAATTGCTGTCAACATTTACATACTGTACTATAATGTCAAAAAAAGGTAATTACCTGTTCTCTTCTCTAAATCTTCGGATTATGGTGGACACAGTGAATCTACTGATGTTTGGTTGTACCCTTTGTCCAGCCTCCCTCATGCTCATACCATGGACAAGAACATGGTCAATCACAGTAGCTCTGATTTCATCACATTACTGTTCTTTGACTTTGCTGACCACCTCGACCACCTCGACCTCCTCTCACACGAACTCTTCCTCTCAGATTTCTATCCATTGTAGGGCCTCACAAACCAGTGCACTCTGAACTGGCTTACTGTATATGTTCCCTCACATCATTAGCCACAAGTGTGATCAATTTTGAGTTGTTGTGTTTAAGTGGTGATACCTGTGCTTTAATTGTGTTTGACTTTTGTCACCTGTGCTCACCATTATGCAGCATGGGTGCATCACAATGAAAATGTGTTGGCAAGTTGTGTCTAAACAGGTGAAAAGTGCTTATGGTTTTTCCAAAAGAGTGATTGATTCAATTAGTGGGATCAGGCAACTGAGCATTTGGTTCAGACAATAGGGTTTAGTGTTTTAGCAATTGAGAAAAACTGTAATTTATTAATTTATTTATTGTTACAGTATTACAGTAGGCCTATTGTAAATCTCTTTGTATTGTGGGTTTGAAAAGCTGTTTGATGCTAATGTATTTGTTATACATTATTAGCTGTTGTTTCATTACTTTTAATAGACTGGCAAGATCTCCACAGACAGTTTTCAGAATTTTTTTTTGAGTGGGATGCTGTGCGATATGAGGTGGACAAAATCAGCAAGGAAGAGCCCTTCATCTGTCCTGCGTGCACCCCAGATATGCTGGCAGTTTCAGTAGACAGAAACCGCAAGCATTACCGTTTCAAGAATGCAGCAAGGTACTCCAAACTGTGTATGCGTTGAAACAATATTAATAAGAAACAATAGCTCTTTAATGTGCACCAAGTAAAATTAGATTATAATTACAACAGATTATTATTATAATTTTTTTTTTTAGATCTGAGGAACAGGCCATCTTTGAAGACGTCTTTATAGCTAAGGATGAAGATGTGAAGATTTGTGAACTATATTCACAAGACATCCAAACATGTAAAATCGCAGATGATTAGACTACATTTAACTCCTACTCAAGAGTTTATTTAGGAGAGTCTTATTTTTCATCAACCATTTTCTATATTATAGGTCAGTGGAAGAGGTGTTTGTGGAGGGGAGTGGTCAGCAGCCAGAGAGACTTCCCAAAGATCTGCCAGCAAGGTAGACGAGGAGGGACTGGAGCTTGCGGTGTGTCGGCTTGGAGTGTTGCTCTGTGCTTTAAACATGTACAGGGAAATTTTTGCATATCCCCTGTACCTGCAAGAAATGCTGGCCAGTAGGCAATTTTTTGTATGGATGTGACCTGCAAGTATTGGCCCTACCTCCAAAGAGTTGCAAAAAGCTGCCCAGAGCTCCAGCACCTTCTTAACATGAAGCCCTTCCTTTCGGTATTCCATGCCAAAGCCCATGATTTTAAATGCGAAGTAGGTGAACTTTGCTATGTGATTATCAAAACTGAACATCTGCAGATGAATGTAAAACTTTCTCAGCATTATTTTTATTATTTTTTTATTATTAATCGGTGAAATGGAGTGGGGCATATCAGGATGGGGCTGGTTTAACACTAGGGGAGGAGGTGGAACAGTGCAATGCTTTCCTCTCTAGGATTGCAGTGACCAAATGTCCAAAGCAGGTAAAATGACCACACACAGCACTGCACTAGTTACATTTTTGCTTACAGTTTTTTTGGATTGCTTAAGCACGATTTTCAAAACAGGCCCCATGTTTTCAAAACACTACACACAATTAGCACAACCACACACCCAATTAGCAAAACACTACAGATCCTTTGCACAATTAAACACTCTTGTAAAAACTATACACTTCTGTTTAAAAAAAACCACACTTTGTTACCATATGAAACACACGTTTCACATTACTATACTCTGTTTGCACAAGTTACACTCTGCTGTGATAAACCTAAAACACTTTTAGCACTTCTTCTTCCCTATGATTAGAGTAGGCTACCATCAACAAAGTACAAATATAATGTAAATCCACCAAACACTACACAAGACCAATGTTGCAGACTGAAGAAACTCATTTATTTCTCAACACGCCCAAAATGTTGACATGGAGATTCATAATACTGTAACAAAATGTCACTTTACGTATTGTACTGCAAGTTTACTGTAAAAAAAAAAAACTAGACATTGTCTCTTCGCCTAGCTGGATCTGGCCAGAGAATTTCATCAACATCGCAGGCAATGTTGTCATTAGCAAGACACCTTGGAAAGAAACGTCTTGAATGACGAATCCATCCTTGCATTGCTGCTACCTCCATCTGGTCACAGGCCTCCTCCATGGCTTGGATGAGGGGTACCTCAGCCTGGAGACGGAGATCATATACCTTCCACCGCCATGCCGAGAAAAACTCTTCTATAGGGTTGAGGAATGGAGAGTATGGTGGAAGCTATAGGACGGTGAAATGTGGATGTTGCTGAAACCAGTTCTGAACCAGAGCAGAGCGGTGGAAAGACACATTGTCCCAGACAACAATGTATTGCATATGATCGATTTGATTTGCTGCTGTTATGTTGTGCAATTGGTCCAAGAATGTAAGTATGAGTGCTGTGTTGTAAGGGCCCATATGGGCATGGCGGTGGAGAACCCCATTCTGTGTAATGGCTGCACAGAGTGTTATATTACCCCCACGTTGCCCTGGGACATTGACTATAGCCCTGTGGCCAATGATGTTTCTTCCCCTCCTTCGTGTTCTCGTCAGGTTGAACCCAGCCTCATCTACATAAATGAACTCATGCTGGATCTCCTCTCCATCCATTTATAAAACTCCCTGAAGAACAGTGTCAGGCAAAATTGTGTAGTTCAGTCTAGTATATATATATGTATCTAGTATACATATTACAGTGCAGTAAAAGATTATGAGACAGTATGCAAGATCACACTGCTAAAGTGAATACATACCTCTGCATAATCATGCCGTAGTCGTTTCAGCCTTCGAATTGTGCTTTCGAAAGGCACTCGATAAATTTGCTTCATTTGAATATGTTTTTTTTTTTAGGATGCATGCCAGTGTTGATGTTGAGACCTGATATATATCGTTGAAACTGGCATGGTTATTGACAATGTTAGTTTGGAGCTGCTTGAGTGTTATAGCATTGTTGGCCAAAACATGTTTACGATCTCCCTCTCTTGCTGTTCTGTGAACATAGGAGGCCTTCCCCCTTGACGTTCCTGACCCTCAATCCTATGTGGAAAAAAACAGTATACAATAGTACAGTAATTTCACAGGAAAAGGTAACAGAAGTGCTGATAGTGCATATAATACAGTACTGTAAGCAGTTACTGAAACCGTGCAGATGTTTTTGATATGATGATATTTTTACAATACCTATTTTCCAATCGAAATGTTCTTATCACACTTGCCACTGTGTATCGGCTTAGCGGATTCTGACATACTCGCAGTCCAGCCTCCCTCAGCGTCAGGCCGTAGTTGACAACGTGGTCAACCAGTGTTGCGCGGATCTCATTTGTCAGATTCGGTCCTCTTTGAGCACCTTCTTGTCTTCCTCTACCTCTACCTCCAGCATGGCCTCCATCTCTTCCTCTTCCTCTGTTGATTCATCCTCTGTTGATTCCTCTTCCTCCCCTTCCTCTTCCTCCTCTTCCTCCTTGTCCTCCTCCTCGTTCTCCTCCTCGTTCTCCTCCTCGTCTTACTCTTTATCTGACTCTTTCCATTGTGCTTGAAGACCGATGAACTCACCTGCTGCTTTTTATAGTGCTTATACAATTAAGCAAACAAGTGTTTGCACACCTGATGACTGTGTTGAACCAATTGGTTGGACGGTGCGGTAATTTGACAGTCAGTGCTTTGGTATTGCAAGGAAGTGACTTCATGATAGATTTTTGTGTGTAATGTATGTTAAGTGTGTTTAGGGTTTTGCAAATCACTGTGTGTAGAGTTTTGCAACAAGTGTGAGGTTGACAATGTGCTTATAGTTGTGCAAATATGGGCTGATGTTTGAGTGTAAGGTTTTGCTAATAGTGTACTACTTTTAATTTTAGTGTGTAAGCAATCCAAAAAAACTGTAATAAGTAGGGGGAATATGGTAACATGATATTTTCTGTGTTTGCAGGACGCACAGACATGCTGACTCTCATGGCCATGCGTTGGAATCAGCAAAAGTTCAACAATTTGGCCACCGCACTGACCCGTCGATATCAGACGGTAATGCCATCAATAGAATTTGTTCTAGATGTTCAGTAATGTATGTTATTAGTGTTTGAAGCTGTGCATTAAACATGTGGTTCTTGTTTTAGTACTATCTCTGATTGCTTGTCATTGCAGACCACAAAAGCTCTGCAAGGCCAGCTGGAAAACCTAGAGTCCATGAAAGTCGAGCTGTCAGTGACAGAGAGCCAATTGGAAGACTGGGTCAATGATGTAAAGGAGTGGGCAGATGGTGAGGAATGACTAGTATTTATATATTTCTAGTAATACATTTAGTTGTGAATAATTGTAATGGTTACTGTTACTGTAATTTTGTCCCACATATTTCTTCTCAGCAACAACAACAACAACCAATGATGTTGATACCTTGGCCAGCAGAATTGAGGTGCTTGTGGCGTTCCCAGCATCTCTATAAAGATACAGATGGCAACAAAGGTGGTGCCAGGATCCGCTGCAAAATCAGGGAGGAAAAGGGGATTCTGACATCAATTGTAGAGAAATACAACAGAATGGTTCCAAACACAGAAACTCTGTGCTTGGAAACCATTTTGTCTGGTGAGACAGCTTGGCCATGGCAGCTGCCACACAGTGGTATGTACACTAGTCTTCTGACAGTTCTTATACATACACATTTACACACATTTATACACTTATACACACTACCCACAATGCCTCAAATGTCAATTTGCAACCCCATATGACGTAAGATTTTCTCATGCATTCCAGATTCTGTCGATATAAGGACAAAAAGAAAGGCATTCGACATCATCATGTCAGTAAGGCAACTTCAGGAGGAGCAGAAGATTCTTGTTGCAGAGATGGACCACCATTGGAAATATCTTTCAACTCGTGCTGAGACCCTCAGAGAACTGTCCTGCTTGTTTGCCAGTGAGACACTGAAAAGTATGTATTTGTAATATATGACACAAACATAAGCATAAGCGTAGGGTTGCCCCTGACCAAAGATTTTCCTGGAAAATTGACTCACAAAAGAGTCAGTTCCAGTTCCAGGGCTGAGAAAGAATGTTATAAGTAAGTTCTTTGAGCCGTCACAGCTGTTAAGACTGTTTTTATTTGTCTGATTTTGTACTAAAGTGCATATTCCTATAACTACATAGAGGACATGTTTTGTCTAATCATTAAAGTAAAAAGTAGCCTAGTAATGAAAACATATTTTATCATACCATAAGTGTCTGTAGCTGTATAAGCCATCATTACAATTTACCTAAATCTATCTCCAGTTGGTAGCTGAAAGTTGGCGATCTTGCTTTCTTGGAGTTCTCCTTGAAACTCTTTCAGTGTTCCAATTTTGAATTTCCTGCCCCACATATGTCATTACTATCTAATAATTACATGGACCAGCCATGTCATCCATTAGATCTGTCCGTGAGTGCCACCACGTGCTGTGGAGTTTGTTTGTTTGTTTGTTTGTTTTTTCTGCAACTGCACAGCCAATCCAATTTAGTCCAACTATGACTTTTCCTACAGACTAACATTTTTGCGTTACTATTAGGGGGCAGCCCTAATAAATATACACAACAATGATGACTGTTTATAAAGTTTCTAAGGGAGTGTAGAGACTTGGCCGGGCCAAATGTTGGATTTCTTTAAGGGATCATAAAGTTACGACAAACAACAAATTCCTAGGGGGGGGAGTCAACACCAGAACCCCTTTTGGCTCCAGAAAGTCTGGGTTAAGTGATGACCTGCCGGTTGTTACTTAACTCAGGAGGACAGTTATGGTACCTCTCTGGCCTTCCCCAGAGAGGGTAACCCCCCAGCTCAACTCCCTGAGATTCTCCAGGCCCCCTGGAGATTTGCAGAGAGGACTAGAGAAGTACATTCCAAACACCTCAAAGAGACTCTTTAGGATGAGCGGGACAAAACTGCCCAATTTGTATCTATATATATATATATATGTAGCGATTCTGTGGGGATGGTGTTATTTAAAACACTCTCCAGCATCTCTACTAGTTATTGTGAAACTAAGACGGTGTTATTTAAAACACGGTTCAGTTTCAGGTTATAATTACTTGTGGCTCAAATGGAAATACTTACAGATAAAGACTATTAACTATATGTATTTTGTAGCATTACCTGGTGCAATAAACACGTTATTCTTCTGGCCTTGATTAACAACGGTCCATGCCCAATACAGTAATACATACAGAGCCGGTAACAGTATCGCACAGTTTAAGGGATGTGTTATGAGCATTAAGCAGAGACAACCATGAGTGAATACAAATGAATATTTATTAACTAAGCTACTGAGATATGATATGGATTGACTAACACAAACACAAACACAAACACATACACATTCACACAAGATAAAGCATAGAAAAATTAGAGTAAAGAGTAAAGAATGGCATATTAAATCAGCAGGACACAACCACCGGGTTTTTCTCTACTAAAAGTTCACCTTGGTAGCCAAGGGGCAGTTGCTTAAGCTGTTGAATCCTGGTGCGGAGAGAAAGAGAGAGTGTCCCGGTGGATTCGCGAAGTCCGTTCGGAGAGCGAAGTTTCGCGAGAAGTGTCGAAGTCTGCCGAAGTAAGATTGCCGGAAAAGCTGTCCTGAAGTTTTGGAGAGATTCCAAGTTTCTGAGCGATGAGTTGTTCGATGCATTGTGGTCTTAAAGGCACAACGGTCACGCCCCGGTCAGGTCTTTTGACCAATGGCAAAAGGACGTGGTTGCGCGGGAGAAATCTCTTTGTCCTTCTCTGTGACAAATGATTTACACAGGTACGGTTTATGTCCTGTTTGCACCGAACACATAAACTTATTGCAAATTGAGTATGATGCACGCCATGACTATGTACTGTGCATCATTATTTAGGAAATAATTTGTGGATCATTTTGATACCACACACGAGAGAGAAGTGAAGTAAGAACAATAGTTATTCATTCATCTGTCATGACATAAAAGTTAAACTTCAATGACACTGAAATGCATGCAATAACTATGGCAGGGTATCACGTGATTATGGAGGAATACACACATAGATAGATATATATATATATATATAGATACAAATTGGGCAGTTTTGTCCCGCTCATCCTAAAGAGTCTCTTTGAGGTGTTTGGAATGTACTTCTCTAGTCCTCTCTGCAAATCTCCAGGGGGCCTGGAGAATCTCAGGGAGTTGAGCTGGGGGGTTACCCTCTCTGGGAAGGCCAGAGAGGTACCATAACTGTCCTCCTGAGTTAAGTAACAACCGGCAGGTCATCACTTAACCCAGACTTTCTGGAGCCAAAAGGGGTTCTGGTGTTGACTTCCCCCGTAGGAATTTGTTGTTGGTTGTAACTTTATGATCCCTTAAAGAAATCCAACATTTGGCCCGGCCAAGTCTCTACATCTCCCCCCTTCCGGGCGGCGAGGTTCCGGTAAGAACTTCGTCGGGCGGTGGTTCAGTTGGATAGACGGGATCAAGTTCAGTTGTTAGTATTCCTTGGGGTGCCAGTGCGTCAGCGGAGGGTTCTCTATGAGGTTCGACTCAGCCTCCGGTTCGACTTGTCTGCCTTGCTTCTCATGACCGTTACCTCCCCGACTGGCTGTGAAGTCCCATGACTCTCTGTTGAAGGGCTTGGCTCTGTGTTGCTGTTGTATGCCCTCCGGAGTCAAACCTGTGTAGTGTTCAGCGACGGAAAGGATAGATGGATTTTTAGCAGTCTGGTCAGAGGTGACCTTTTGTTTCCAAAGGCTTTATGGGCTGGGGTCCCCAGCTGTCTGGTAGTCATCGTACGGGGACATGCCATAACGCCTAGGTGGTGGCTCACCGATGGATGCAGATTACGTAGGAAAAGGGTTCTGAAATTGAAGTCCTCCTCCATCTCTGGCTCGTTTCTGAACCCGAAGTAGGCCCGTCGGAGCCGGTTGTAGTAGGTCTGTGGGGTTTCCTGTCGGCCTTGTTTAAGGTCCATGGCAGTGACCAGTCCTTGCTCCGACTCTGGGTCCGAGAACTCTCTTATCAGGGCCTGTTGTAGTTGCTTGTAATCTGTTCTGACTGCTTCTGACTGTCGGTCCAGGAATCTGCGTACCTCCTGGCTGGAGGTAATCCTGAGCAGGTACAGTCTATCTCTTGTAGTCGCGTTGGCCATTGTTTGAAAATGGAAGTCGATGTCCTGCAGGTATGCATGCACTTCGTGACTTCCTGCAGGGTCTGGAGTGAAGGTTGGGATGTTTCTGGCCAGCTTGTCAATGTCTCTGGGGGACACCCCATGGATGTCTGCAGAGGTCCTCTGGATGGGTCCCCGCCCCCACTCTGTGGGTGTTAGGGGCTCTCGAGTGCTGGCCGGCGAAGCTTTGAACAGGGGACTCTCACCCCCCTTTGCTGCCTGGAGCTCTTGGCGGAAAGCCTTGGTTCTGCTTGGTGGGGCAAATTCAAGACTTTGTTTTCCCCCTGGCTGTTTGGCTTGCACTTGGTAGGAGTACTTAAGTTCCTTTTGGGCCAAGTTCAGTTCATCTTTAAGATGGTCTCGCTGCCGGGTCACAACTTGAAGCTCTGCTTGATTTGTGTGTAGGTGGCCCTCGTAGGCCTTGACCATGGCCGTCCGTTCTGTCAGTTCGGCCTCAGCTCTTTCTAAGAGATTTTCGGCATACTGGAGTTTCTCTGCCAGCTCCTTCCTGGCTTGCCCCTCCAGCTGCTCTCTGCGCTCAGTGTCTGTACGGAGGTCTGCTAAGGCGTCCCGAAGTCTTTCCACTTGCTCACGTAGCTCTGGGTCCTCTTCATCAGTCGCTGCCTGCTGCTCTCGAGGACGTTGCATGATCTGCTCTAGGTGCTGTTCTGCTTTCTCAGCCCGGAGCTTGAATGCAGCCGCCTCTCGTTCTGAGCGGGCTCCGTTGTCCTCACACAGCTTCATCTGGACGATGAGGTTATGGGAAAGGGCACCTGTGATCTTGGCCAGCTCTTTGTGGTTGTAGTCCTGCACTGGATCGTTGGCCATCAGTAGGCTCAGGCCGTCGTCCAGCTGCTCACGGTTCAGATGCTGCAGGTCACTGGCGGTCTCAGGCAGAAGTCCGCTTGTCAGGGCGCTCAACCAGGTCTCTAGCTGGTCCCAGTGGGTGGCAGGACTGGATGATCTGGACATTCTTCAACACTGGTGGCAAATAGGAAAAGTAAAACATAGCCAATGCAGGTCCGTGCCAGTTTAGTGAACTATACATCCAACATTAGGGCTTTGTGCCAGCTATCGTAATGACTAGCAGCACAGTCGAATGCCCATTATTCCTGCCAGGCTGTGGTGGCATGTATAGCTTGTGTGGGTAAGTACAGGAAAAGTTCTGAGTGAATTACTGATGCGTTATAACCCATCGGTCGCTTGGAGACTTAGGCTATCTGAGTCATCAATTTCATTACTGCAGCTTTTCCTGATGGTTTGTGCTGGTACGTTCTCTTATGCCATGAAAGGGAAAAGGAAAAAGTAGCAAAGCAACTAGGATAACAAAAGGGAAAGAAGGGATGAAACTGAAAAGAAAGTAATTTTCCTATTTTGGCTAAGCCGGTTACCGACACTAGGGTTATGACGGGACCTACAAGTAGGGGGTGCTAGGATGTCATAGGGCCTAGGAGGGGGCTTAGCGAGGACAGCAAGGATAGTTCAAACAGTATGGGGGTGAGAAAAGCTTACTTTTCTTTAGGGCCTCTTACTTTGGGACTATACCTTATTGACTAGGCTGGGTGGTGCGTTGAGGACACCCGGTGGTAAGCACCACAGTCGGGCCAGCTCCCGGCCCGCCTGAACACACGACAGCAGGGTCTCGGCGACCCGACTCACCGCACCCGGTGTCGACTCACTCAAACAGCTACGACCTTTAGCACAATCGGCCGCGACTCAAAAGTGTCAACGTCTGACCGCCACAGCCAAAGTTGGGTTTTGCCCAGAATTGCCCTTTATGTGTCAAACTGGTGTGGCTGCCACACTTGCAGTGCCCGCTACCTCGCGGAGTCGCACCCAAGTGTGCCAACGACCAGCTGCCACAGCCAAGACTGGGATTGCCCAAAATTGCCCTTCACGTGTCGGTCAGCGTGGTTGCCAGCGATTGGAGTGCCCGATTGCTGATGTCGCTCTGCGTGTCGTCACCGAAAGTGGGGACGGAACCTCCCGAGGTAAACACTGTCGGTGCCAGGCGTGCCGAGCCAGACAGGTCCAGCCGTAGGTGGCCCACAACGGAGAAACCATTGCTTCACCGCCCCAGCACTTAGGGAAGAGCTGTCTAAAGAGAAATGTAAAGGCTGTTTAGAAGAAAAGGGGTCAAACTGCTACATGGGTCATTAAAACAACACTCTGCTAAGTGTGTTAATCGACTCGACCAAGGGAAGGCAACTGATTTAATTTAAGTCTAAACCTAATTAAATACAGAGTTCCTGAAGTAGGAGTAGGGGTAAAAGGAGCAGTGGGAAAGCAGGGATGACCACACAGTCAGGTGACATTAATTACTATTATAGTTAAATAATAATAATCAATAAGTCAATGAAACAGCAATGAGGTGATATCAATTATTATTATTGTTTAGAATAATAACAATTAATAAATCATGGAAGTAGGAAAAGGAAAATGAAGTGATATCAATTATTATTATTGTTTAGAATAATAAAAATTAATAAAATCGAAGTAGGAAAGGGAAAATGGAGTAATATTAATTATTGTTATTGTTTCAAATAATCAATAATTAATAAACTATGAAACAGTTGCTGAGAGACCTAATTATTATTGTTGTTAACACAACAATAATTGGTGAATTAGGAAACTAATAGAGTAATATCAATTATTATTATTGTTTAGAATAATAACAATTAATAAGCTGGAAAGACAGCAATAAAGTGACATTAATCATTGCTAGTGTTCAGAGATAGCAATAATCAATAAGTCTTTACATGGCAGGGTTAGTCAAAAGTAAATCAAATTACTGAGAGACAGAGATCGACCAAGCATACCCAGAAGGGGCCAGCAGCCCAAACAAGGAGAAGTCAGGGTTAATCAATGTAACAGGAGAAGCGTTAGACATCTAAGACAACTACCCTCTACTGTCAGTTAGAGGTAATGCCTTTAACCTGAACTTCCAAAATACCTACGCTTCGCGGGACGAGCCTCGTTGTGACGAAGCGTTGTTACGCTGCACAGTGCAACTTAGTAGGTGGTCTTAGGATCGTGCGGCTTGTTGCACTGAAGTATAGCGCTAATACGCATTACAGGCTACCGTTGCTACACGAGTAAAATGCGCATTTAAATTAAAGCACAACGGGATTTCTTCGCCGTTGGCTGTGAACAAAGTACAGTTACTACCCGAGTAAAATGCATTTAAATTAAAACACAACAGGATTTCTTCGCCGTTGGCTGTGAAAGTACTGTAAAACTCTCCTTTAAATAGAAAACTGACCCATAGTTATATCTATGTTAACTCCACTCAGAGAGAGAAGGGAAGACACGCACTGGTTAGCTACGCCAATTGTTCAACCCAGGAAAGCTCATAGCATAGCTTAATGGCATTGGAAACACATCAATAGCCTACTATCTATGTACAGTTATAGGCCTATCAATAAGAAGAGAATGGGAACATCGCCCAGCTCTATCTTCTTCGTTCTAAAATGAGGGTTTCTTAAGCCAAATCAGACGGACAAAAATAACTAATGTTAAACACGCTATAACAAAAGGACTATTATCCATTTTTATAGAGGGTCCCTTTAACATTATCGACTGCAGTTACATTCTTCTTTAACAGTATAAGGGTTTGCCGTAAGGCTCACTGACTGTTAACACACGCGTTGCCAGCGACCTGCGCTGTTCACGCGTAACACAAAGTTCAAACGAGTCTAGCTTCTGAATAAACAAGCATTAGAAACACACATGCGTCGTCACTAAGTTGCTCATAACACATTTAATACTGTGCCCGCTTCATTCTCCACCATTTATGTAGCGATTCTGTGGGGATGGTGTTATTTAAAACACTCTCCAGCATCTCTACTAGTTATTGTGAAACTAAGACGGTGTTTATTAAAACACGGTTCAGTTTCAGGTTATAATTACTTGTGGCTCAAATGGAAATACTTACAGATAAAGACTATTAACTATATGTATTTTGTAGCATTACCTGGTGCAATAAACACGTTATTCTTCTGGCCTTGATTAACAACGGTCCATGCCCAATACAGTAATACATACAGAGCCGGTAACAGTATCGCACAGTTTAAGGGATGTGTTATGAGCATTAAGCAGAGACAACCATGAGTGAATACAAATGAATATTTATTAACTAAGCTACTGAGATATGATATGGATTGACTAACACAAACACAAACACAAACACATACACATACACATTCACACAAGATAAAGCATAGAAAAATTAGAGTAAAGAGTAAAGAATGGCATATTAAATCAGCAGGACACAACCACCGGGTTTTTCTCTACTAAAAGTTCACCTTGGTAGCCAAGGGGCAGTTGTTGCGTTGAATCCTGGTCGCTGGAGAGAGAGAGAGTGTCGGTGGATTCGCGAAGTCCGTTCGAGGAGAGCGAAGTTTCGAGAAGTGTCGAAGTCTGCCGAAGTAAGATTGCCGGAAAAGCTGTCCTGAAGAAGGGCAGGTCCCACGAAGTTTTGGAGAGATTCCAAGTTTCTGGCGATGAGTTGTTCGATGCATTGTGGTCTTAAAGGCACAACGGTCGCCCGGTCAGGTCTTTGACCAATGGCAAAAGGGCGTGGTTGCGTGGGAGAAATCTCTTTGTCCTTCTCTGTGACAAATGATTTACACAGGTGCGGTTTATGTCCTGTTTGCACCGAACACATAAACTTATTGCAAATTGAGTATGATGCACGCCATGACTATGTACTGTGCATCATTATTTAGAAATAATTTGTGGATCATTTTGATACCACACGAGAGAGAAGTGAAGTAAGAACAATAGTTATTCATTCATCTGTCATGACATAAAAGTTAAACTTCAATGACACTGAAATGCATGCAATAACTATGGCAGGGTATCACGTGATTATGGAGGAATACACACATAGATAGATATATATATATATATATAGATACAAATTGGGCAGTTTTGTCCCGCTCATCCTAAAGAGTCTCTTTGAGGTGTTTGGAATGTACTTCTCTAGTCCTCTCTGCAAATCTCCAGGGGCCTGGAGAATCTCAGGAGTTGAGCTGGGGGTTACCCTCTCTGGGGAAGGCCAGAGAGGTACCATAACTGTCCTCCTGAGTTAAGTAACAACCGGCAGGTCATCACTTAACCCAGACTTTCTGGAGCCAAAAGGGGTTCTGGTGTTGACTTCCCCCGTAGGAATTTGTTGTTGGTTGTAACTTTATGATCCCTTAAAGAAATCCAACATTTGGCCCGGCCAAGTCTCTACATATATATATATATATCTATGTGTGTATTCCTCCATAATCACGTGATACCCTGCCATAGTTATTGCATGCATTTCAGTGTCATTGAAGTTTAACTTTTATGTCATGACAGATGAATGAATAACTATTGTTCTTACTTCACTTCTCTCTCGTGTGTGGTATCAAAATGATCCACAAATTATTTCCTAAATAATGATGCACAGTACATAGTCATGGCGTGCATCATACTCAATTTGCAATAAGTTTATGTGTTCGGTGCAAACAGGACATAAACCGTACCTGTGTAAATCATTTGTCACAGAGAAGGACAAAGAGATTTCTCCCACAAGAACCACGCCCTTTGCCATTGGTCAAAAGATCTGACCGGGCGTGACTGTTGTGCCTTTAAGACCACAATGCATCGAACAACTCTTTGCTCAGAAACTTGGAATCTCTCCAAAACTTCGTGGGACCTGCCCTTCTTCAGGACAGCTTTTCCGCAATCTTACTTCGCAGACTTCGACACTTTCTCGCTGAAACTTCGCTCTCCGAACGGATTTTCAAGCGAATCCACCGACACTCTCTCCCTTTCTCTCCGCGACACCAGGATTCAACAGCTTTAACAACTGCCCCTTGGCTACCAAGGTGAACTTTTAGTAGAGAAAACCCGTGGTTGTGTCCTGCTGATTTAATATGCCATTCTTTACTCTTTACTCTAATTTTTCTATGCTTTATCTTGTGTGAATGTGTATGTGTATGTGTTTGTGTTAGTGAATCCATATTATATTTCAGTAGCTTAGTTAATAAATATTCATTTGTATTCACTCATGATTGTCTCTGCTTAATGCTCATAACACATCCCTTAAACTGTGCGATACTGTTACCGGCTCTGTATGTATTACTGTATTGGGCATGGACCGTTGTTAATCAAGGCCAGAAGAATAACGCGTTTATTGTACCAGGTAATGCTACAAAATACATATAGTTAATAATCTTTATCTGTAAGTATTTCCATTTGAGCCACAAGTAATTATAACCTGAAACTGAACCGTGTTTTAAATAACACCGTCTTAGTTTCACAATAACTAGTAGAGATGCTGGAGAGTGTTTTAAATAACACCATCCCCACAGAATCGCTACAGGAGGCTTAATATTATTTTGTTCTTCTTTCAAGATTCACAATGTGGCCTAAGTGAAGAGAGTTTGAAAGGTCTGCAGAGCATCATCCACAGAAAGCAACATAAAATCAGAGATATGAGGGTGCAAGCAAGACTGTTACCTGCAAGTTTTGTCTGGAGCAGAGAACATCAACTTCTTAAAAAAATCGTCAGCTGATGACTATGACAGTGACTTCTAAATTTTTGATGACGAACTGTAATCAATAAAACTGTGACCCCCTCTTTATTTCTTGACAGTGACCTTGACCTTAACCCTGAATCTAAAGAGTGTAATAAAATCTGCTTTTCATCCATTATAAATACAACCAAGGTGTAGTCTCTTTTTTCACATACATAGAAATGAATGCATGCATGCCTCTACAACCAGTCAGTGGTGGAAATTAAGTGCATAAGGCTAAGTTCTGTACTGTACTAAAGTATAGATTTGAGGTACTTGCTCTCTCGATGATTTGTTTCTTCTTTTTAGTTGTACTAGGCTGCAGTTCAAAGAACAAAAAACTTTTTACTAAGCTTGACAGTACATGAAGAGCTTATAAAATATGACATTTAGGTATAAAAACTACTCAGTAGTTTATACTTACAGTATAAGTACAGCCAAAACAAGTAGTCAATTGACAAAAAAAATATTTGGCAACTAATTTGTTGGTCATAATAATGCAAAAACATTTCATGGTTCCATCTTAGAAATGGTAAGATTTGCATTGTTTTGCTTAATTGTTATGTATTTTTAATAATTTTGAGGTTTGAACTGTTCACAGCATTTGTAATGGTATATTTTTGGGTAATGTGTAACTTCTCACTATTTTCATAATTCTTACAAACCAAACAATCAGTTGAGTAATGGAGAAAATAATTAGCAGATTAACTCATGTTGAAAATATTCGTTAGATACAGTTGTCTACAATATAGTTTAAAATTAGCTCCACCTCAACCAACTACAAGACTAAATAATCATGAGTAATAATAATCTAACTAAATATGATTCACAGGGGAAAATGGAATTTTAGGTCTTCAGTCCTGGGCTGAGGAAAAACAACTGTGGCCACATGCCTGTGTCCTAGTGTAGGGTGCTGCATAACAATTGAAACCTGTTTAGAGACATGGAATAAGCAGATTATAGGGACAAACACAAGCAAGACAAAGAAAATATTATGATAAGTGTTGTGGATATTGTCAGCTGCTGCCTTTGCAGCAGCATCAGCTTTTCTGTTGCCATTGGCAACATCATCAGTACCTGAGGTGTGTGCCTTACACTTACAGATGGCTACTGCTCTTGGTAGCATGATTGCATCTAATAGGTCTGCTACCAGGGAGCCATTCAAAATTGGTTTGCCATCTGCCCTGAGGAATTTCCTATGTTTCCATAGGGCACCGAAATCATGCACAACGCCAAAGGCATATCTGCTATCTGTGTAGATAGTAACAGATTTGTTTTCTGCCAGTTTGCAGGCTTCGGTGAGAGCCACTAACTCAGCGGCCTGTGCTGAGTAGTGTGATGGCAGTCTGGCACTGTAAAGTATGTCGTGTATAGTAACAACTGCGCACCCAGAGTGGGTGGTACCTGTTTGGTCTTTGTATGAGGATCCATCAACATACAAAACCATATCACTATTGGGCAACGGTTCCTCTTTCAGGTCCGGTCGTGGCGTACATACCTGTTGTAACACCTCTTTGCAGCAGTGTGGCTCACCCTCATCTTCATTTGGCATTAAAGTTGCAGGATTCAAAACATTGCACCGTTTAACAGTGACATTTGGCATTTCTAATAGGGTCACAGTGTATCTCAGCCACCTGGCTGCAGAGAGGTGTGAGATCTTTTGTTCCAACAAGATGATGGAAACAGAATGCGGAACCATCAGGGTCAGTGGTGCAAAGCCCACAAAGTCACGTGATGCCACCACAGCGTTCTCAGCCGCAGCAACAGCACGTAGACAGGAAGGCAGGCCTCTTGCCACTGCATCGATTCTGCTGGAAAAGTAAGCTACAGGGCGGAGGCGGTCGCCGTGTGTTTGGCATAGAACTGAATGCATGAAGCCTCCTTTTTCATCCACAAACTGCGTGAAAGGCTTCATTGGGTCTGGAATGCCTAAGGCTGGGGCAGAGGTTAAGGCTCCCAGCATGTCTTCGTAGGAGGCAGTTAACTCAGGGGACCACGTGATCTTACTGGTCGCTGTGGACAGCTCCTCATGAGCCAGAGAGTGGAGGGGCGCTGCCCTTTCTGAGTAAAAAGGAACAAAAGTTCTACAGTAAGAAGTCATCCCTAAAAAAGATAACAGCTCTCTCTTGGTGCGTGGGCGGGGTGTGTTCATTATACCACTAATACGTTTCTCAGAGAGGGAACGAGATGTGCCTGTTAGCACATCACCCAGGAAAGTTACTGTTTGCTTCGCTATCTTGACTTTCTCCCGGTCTTTCTCCCGGTCTGAAAACCATCAGGGGTCCGTCCGCTCCGGCCACTTCTATCATAGGGGCTTGTAGTTTTGCCTCACATGGGCGGATTTTTCTTCACTTTGTCTTTGTTCTTTTCAGCTTTTCTTCTGGTAACAACAGTCCATTCAGCCCTCTCAGCCGTTTCTTTCTTTGTTTCATTCGGTTCAAAGACCTTTTGAATGCTGTCATCATCAACACCTGTGTTGTCTGATTTGTGATCGTTGTCGTCTTCGGTGTCTGATCCGTGGGAAACGGGAGCGGGCACTCTTCTTTTTTCTTGGGGGCACTCGGTCATCCTCAGGCCGAAGTACACATGTAGAGGAAGAGAGAGCAGAAAGATTAGGATAAAGAAGTGCATAGGGAGGCGGACAACCAGGCGGATCGTTTGGTTGGAGCTCGCCTCTTTTAGCGGTGTCTTTATCTTTATTTTCATTTTCTTTAAATGGTGTTGGGCATTCAGAGGGTAATTGTTTCATATTTGCCTTATTTTCTAATCTTTTTGCCTCTTTTAACTATTTTTGCAAACATTTTTCATGTTTATCTCTTTCTTCCCGTTCCTGTTTATTTAATTTACCCTTTCCTTTAAAATGTTGTTCAACCTTGCCTTGTAAAAGACTTAACTGTGCCACACTGAAAGATCCCTTTGTGGAAAACCCAAAATGTGTACACCACATAGGCATTGACAATAAACTGTCTTCACCATATCTTCTTTTCATTGCCTGCACAATGGGTGAGTCGTAATCAGGCTCTGTTAATTTAGATTCGGACTTGCCCATCTTCCCTCTCAACCTGTGTACTGTACTTCGTACACTATACCCTCACAAGACTTAGTGAGGTTTTACACTGTACTTCGTGTAAATATTCAGTATACTCGACTCGGTATACAAGTGTGACGTCTCACACAAACTCTAGTGCTCACTTCTTCGGCACTATTAATCCTTCGAGAGGAAAAAAGGACTTACCCGAATCTACTTCTGTGCATGCGTTTGTAGCCTCGTTCGTGGGATGGTGTTGCTTCAGGAATCCTGGGAGATCCCCCTTCCCTGAAGTGCGGGGTTGGGCCGGGAGAAGTCTTTTATGTCTCCAGGGTAGCTAACCAATCTTCCAAATTCCGTCAGTCAAACCATCCCATCCTCACGTCGCCAGTTTGTTGTGGATATTCTTAATAAAAAGGTGAAACACCAATTGTGCAGTTAAATGAAAAGTTTAATCTCATGAGAGGCGTTCAGCTCTGTGTCAATGCAGAGTGAAGGCGCCTGTACACAGAAGCACACATTCTTTATACTCACTCTATTACACACCTCCTGCTCTTCTGCCTTATCTCATAAGCCCCCACCTTTGCTCACTCAGTGCTATGTGCACAAAAAGAAACATGTACTATAATCATCCTTCAGTTAAGCTGGAGGCTACAAAACTCTAATATATAAATGTCTCATATATGTGTAAACAATTAAAATGCAGTTTTTAGCTTACGGATAAGGGTGTGTAAATGACAACACCCAAGCTTACTTATGTAGCATAAAAACATATAACACTAGTATATAAAATTCCCATCACATAAGGAGGAATCATTATTTCCCAACGCTAAATGCAAGTTCATCCATTGTCATTTTGCCAAAGGAGAAAAAAAATAAAGAAAGAATGAAAGATATACAGAAATAATCAATATGTTGCCTAGGCATGTTACTTTGAAATATTTGTGTAAAACTTTACTGTATTTCTGTATTCTGATTTCAGAGTCTCACAGTACCATCAAAACCTAACACAGGCATGTTGTAAATATAAAAAGGGGCAGAAAAAAAAATGTTCAGGCGTAAATTGTAACAACACAGTTTGTTGTCCATGGTAAAAAGAGTACATCTGTACAGGTTTTATTGCCCTTTCACCCCCAGGGGACCAGTCGAGCCTCCTAGTGGAGGAGTGTTAAATGGCTTTAACTTAAAGTCCAATTAGCATATCAAAGAGAAAATCAGCAGGACTATTTATGCTATGTTTAATAAATAATGTTGGAAACAGTTTTCTCACATATACAGAAAGTTTGTAAAAAAGTGTTTTAAAAAGTGTTCTTTGTAAAATACCAAATTTCAACCTGGCTCTCAAATATATCATAAAGGTTTGCACAATAAACATATTTAGATATCCCTTTGTTCATTGAAGATAGTATTTAGTTCATTTAATTACTAAAATATTTTTAAACTACATTACCCATAAGCCTTTGTCACACTATCGATGGGACGGGAAAAACATGGCACTGTAAACTGTAGTTCATTGAAGTGTGTACTTATGCTTTAGGGTTAGGGTTAGGATCTTGGGAAAGTCATAATGACAGTAAAACACAGTTTGCAACGTGAAGCACCTTGTATTTTTGCCTAAAATTAGTCCAGACACAGCTTGTCAAATTCCACATCACACTTACTTGTCCAAATATGGTAATTACGCGATCTTCCGGCTGAATGTGAATAACAGAAGGTCAGTTAAATATTTATTTCTTATCATTAAACATAAAATTGTACAGTTATAGATTCCTATCTGGTGATAACCTGATGTAGATTAGATTATTGATTAGTGAATTGCTTTTTTCCAAAGCAATATCCTATTGATTTCCATGGTATGAACCAGAGAGTAACTAACTGTGACAGCTGTATACTGTATGAGGAATAAATAATAAACTATTTCGAAACGTTTAATATGAATTAAATATGAATTTAATATGAATTCGAAGCGTCAATATGTGACGAGTTGGGAGTGAGAATGTGTTGAGTATACAGCTGTCACAGTTAGTTCTCTGGTTCATACCATGGAAATCAATAGGCCCTTGCTTTGAAAAAAAGACTCACTAAATGTGCGATTATATATATAAAAATTATATATATATATATATATATATATATATATATATATATATATATATATATATATATATATATATATATATATATATATATATAATGCACACATTTTGTACTCATTTCACGAAATGTATCAATATATCAAACTTTAAAGACAAATGTGGTGCTCAGCATAGTATCCTCTGTCACCTAGATACTTGAAATTAAAGACTTGAAAATGGCAGTTCAATATTAAATTATATGCAAATAAAGGCAATCAGTTTTAGTGAAATATAACAATTTTAATAATTATTCCTATTACAGTTTTTTCCAATTGCTAACACACTAAAATGACATGCACAGCACAATTATTTAAACTGACACACAGAGAGCAAAACTTCTTCTCAAGTCTCCAAAAGTCTAAACACATTTTCTGCTATACACACATTTTGCATTTCAAAATGGCACTTTTTAAAAACACTGAACACGGTTCTCTACATAACACACAACAATCTGAAATAAAGTCACATGTTTGCCATTTCAAAACACTGCCATTCAAAATGACACTACATGAGCTAATTGGCCAATTACATGTGCCATCTGGCCAAACACCTCAATGGTTAATTGTTAACACTTCAATCAGGATCTAAGCACTATGAAAAGACCACAGGTGAGAACCTTTTTGTGAGAATAATGGAAGACATTGCAGAGAGAGGAAGAGGAAGAGGGAGGTTGAGAATAAGAGGGGGAGGAAGAGTGAGAGGCAGGGGTAGAGCAGGTAGAGGAGTTCATGGCCAAAGAAGACAAACACTTTCAAATGAAATCAGAGCAACCTTAGTAGATCATGTCATCAACCATGGGCTGACAATGCGTGAGGCTGGACAGAGAGTGCAGCCAAACTTGAGTCGTTTTACTGTCGCCTCTGTCATCCGGACCTTTAGACTGGAGAACAGGTATGTAACCAAAATTTCATGTAGTACACATGTAGTATACCCCATGTCATAGTGTATCAGTTGGGTGACACCTGTTTACTTAGTGTATGACATCAGCCATTCATGAACTGTACAAGTTTCCTGTACAATGTACTCTACTGTGGGGAAAAATATTTAGGCTGCATTGTCCAAGCCCTGTATATATTTTTATTTTTTCTAAAGGACTGAGAGACGACACCATAGTGGAGGAAGGGGCCAAATGTTCACCGGGGTACATTGTAAACTTGGTTTTGGAAAGTAATGAAATCAGATTAAGAGAAATTCAAAGCCACATCATCCAAGACAACACCTTATTCAACAACATTCAACGAGTCAGTCTGTCCACATTGGCTCGCATTCTCAAGCGAAACCAAATCAGAATGAAACAACTTTATAAGGTGCCATTTGAGAGAAACTCTCAAAGAAACAAAGAGCTGAGACAAGCATATGTGAATGTAAGTACTATATTGACTGCAGTACACCACATGCAACATTGTTTCCCAGTGTACTGGATAACACCATATTGACTGATTTTTGTTCTTTGTTTTCAGGGAGTACTGGAAATGGATGCTCATGCAATCCCACATGAGTTCATATTTATAGATGAGGCTGGGTTCAACCTAGCAAAGACCAGAAGAAGGGGGAGAAACGTCATTGGCCACAGAGCCATCATAGATGTTCCTGGCCAACGTGGTGGGAACATCACAATGTGCGCTGCCATCTCCAGTATGCATGGTGTCCTCCACCATCATGCCAAACTTGGACCATACAACACAGCCCATATTCTCACATTTCTGGACAGACTTCACAACATTCTCATACCACCAGAGCGTATGAATGATGCAGACCATCAAAGAAACCGGTATGTTGTAGTATGGGACAACGTGAGCTTTCATCGTGCAGCCCCAGTCCAAAACTGGTTTGCTGACCACCCAACATTTCTCGCGGCAATACCTCCCACCATACTCACCATTTCTGAACCCCATAGAAGAGTTCTTTTCGGCATGGCGGTGGAAGGTATACTGACCGGCAGCCCTCAGCGCATGCCTCTTGTGCAGGCCATGGAAGAGGCATGTGATGAGATTGATGTGGGTGCAATTCAGGGATGGATAAGGCACTCAAGGCGCTTCTTCCCTCGATGTCTGGCAAGGGAAGATATTGCCTGTGATGTCGACGAGGCGTTGTGGCCAGACCGGCTGCCAGCGGCAAGATGCTGACTAATTATTTTTCTTGCCTCTTTTTTTACTGTAATATATTTTGTCTGCAATTTTTTTTTCAGTTTACTGTTTTTTGTAAGAATATTTTTGTTCAGTCCCATGTAAATATATCTGCTGTGCATATGTTGCACTGACTTGTTTACTGTAGTGCAAAAAAAAAAATTTTGCAACAGCATGTGTGTGTATCTGCAAATATTTCTGTGTATGTGAACAATCTGATACATATTTTAGTATTATGGCAAAGTATACTAAAGATGGGGGTGCTTTTCATTATGCCCAACAGTGTGTAGTTGGTTAGGCAGAAATCTGGTAACATGAATGAAGTGTGTGCCATTTCATGCAAAAGTTTGATTTTGATAATGCTATGTGTAGTTTCGGTTGCAGTGCTTCATTTTGCAGGATATATGAGGTATTTTGCAGTTTGGGTGTGTGGTTTTGTGAATTGTGTTAAATATTTTGATAAAACCAGACTACTTTGAAAAAGTGTGTGCTAGCAATTGGAAAAAACTGTAATAAACTTATTCTATTTTAGGCTACATGGAAACAAATATGTAAATGGGAAATATGTAACACCAATATTATTATATTTATGTTGTGGTATTTATTCATGCTTGGCATAACAGACAGTTCATGTAAACTTACCTATACTAAAACTGCACTGCAAAAATCTTTAAAAATAATGTCTTTGGGAATTCCATTATAACAAACAGCACGTTTGTAGCATGTCCTCTCCATGTTACACTACCTGGCTGTTACGCAGTTCATGACAAATGCAAAAGGTGTTTAAAATGACAACGTTTTAAAAAATATGAAAAGAGTGTATGCACTGTGCAAAATCTTTAATGAAAAACAGCAAGCAAAACAAAACAACAACAAGAAAAACAACAATAACAAAACACTCAGAACTGAAGTTCTGAAAGCTTGTTGGGTAAAATATGTAAAATATCAAAAGTGCACATATCATTAGAACACAGAACAAAAATCAAGATCATTGTTGGGTTTAATTTAGAGAGTTCACTGACATTTATTGATTATTTGTTAAAGTGGCATTAACCCTGGCTACTTAACTGTTTTAAAAAAACACTTTTGGATTAGCTGGAAAAGGGCTATGACTTGCAGAATACTGAATAAGTTTTAAAATTTCAGCATGTTTTCATGTTGCATTCCAGGCAGATCTGGCAGATCTACAAACTCAGGGATAAGGATAGTGACTGCATCTTGCTCCCACTGCACATTCCCACTCCACATTCATCATTGTTCTCCTCTTCTTCATATTCAGTACTGCTCTTCTTTTCTCACTGCCCTAATCTTCCTCATGCATTTTATCACCACTACTTTCACTGTTCTCATCTTCATTTCTCAAAAATAAGATGCAAGTACTTGTACAAGTATCTAGTACAGTTTAGAACACATCTTGTTTTGACTGAAATCGGTCGTTTGAAAATCACATGTAGAACAGCATTCTCCATCTTAGAAATACTGCTAAATTATGACAAGTTTAGAGTGTTTCAGATGCTGAAAAATTATTTTATGCATGCATGATTCCCCTAGTAAAAAAGTAATAGATTTAAAATGCATTTATTTTATACTAAGTATAGTTATTTATATTAAGTATAGTCTATTAACATATTTACTGACATATCATCAAAACTTACTGATATATAAAAAACCCTTTATATGGAGTACTACTTGTGCACAATGCACGTTTCTTAATATTAATCCTAAAATATGTTTTAAATGTCACTATTGATGAGGATTGTATGATCTTTAAATAATATTTAATGTGTACCTAAAGTATACTTGCAATAGTTCCACTTTAGTACGATCACATATACTCAAGTATATCTTTATTTGGACTTTAGCACTACGTCCGCACAATTAAAGTGAATTAAGTACAAAATTAGTTGTTCTAATTTAGCAGGCTTTAAATATACCAGTTTAGTATACTAAAAGTACAACTTTTGTACTTAATAAAAGTATTTTTTGGTAAATATATTTGTAACACCCGCTTGGCGAGAATGAGTTTACTTTCGTCACTAATTAGGTGCTTGACTCAATGCTACACACGGTATCTAAAATTTAGTTCAACACACTGAGCCAGGTTAAGGGCCAATCAGAAGATGCAAAGTCCGTTGGATGCAAAGAACACAAAGAACACACAGATTTAGAAAGTTTAGATTTTGTTCTATTCACTATTGTGAAGTTCCCTTTTTTCCCCCTTTAATATGATTAAAGGATTGATATAATGAACTAGGGCTGTCGCGGTTAGGAAATTTCCCTTGCGGTTATTATAGGTGGCTCAATAGCGCGATATGCGGTATTACCGCCGGTTTTTTTTTTTTACCTTATTTATCATGATTTTACTGCATACAAAGCTCTATTGCGGAGTTATTATGTAGCATATATTGTTGCTTTTTAACTGACAGAGAGACACGTTTTAAAACATTTTTGTTTATTTTTAAATGCCAAACAGCAATAAGAACATGCCTTTTTCGATTTAAAAAACAAAAGATATCAAAGAATTCTAAAGTAGGCTATCACATGAAAACAAACAATAAGAAAATCCTTTTTCCTATTTTAAAAACGAAAGAATTCTAAAGTAGCCTATCACATGAAAACAAAATGTTGGCCTAAGTGAAAATACAGAGAATAAACGAAATATTAGGCCTACTTAAGCATTAACAAATGCGATTTAGACCTGGGTTATCATATCCTTGTTTCTCGCTAGGAAAACCAACATATTAACCTTATGTGGTTTCAGGGAGGATCGCACGGGGGTATGTAAACACATGTATTTGCGCGCGACTTTTGACAGCAGCGGATATCTAGACTGATTATCGCGCCACCAGGACAGTGGATTCGCGTTGGAGTCTATGCATTCCTCCTGCAGGTAGCGCGTGAGCTCGTGCTCTTTTGGGTATGGGCGCTGACGCAGAGGTTGTCCGTGACTTCAGACTCCAAGAGTCTTTTTCTTTGCTGCAGGTGGCACCACCGCTTGCCCTTCGTCTCCAACCACTGACGCACTGGCAGTGGAGCGCTGCTTCATCCTCTACTCCCAGCACCTCTTCGATGAGTTTGGATTTTGTCTCCATGTCATTGATATAATCACCCCTATATCGAGGATCTAAAAAACAGGCCTTTGCCAAAAGTTCTTGTAAGGCAGCTGGTTCATACTTCCCCTGTAGAATACTGCATATTTTGTGCTTTATGTCCGATGTTAATGTGGTATCCTCGTTTGATGGTTTAAGCATATCTTCTGTCAGGAGTTTCAGGATGGGTTTGACTGAAAACACTGTAACGTAGCTCTCACCAGACAGCAGATCAGTAAATTCAGCCGCGGGTTTAAGTGCTGCATTCACGGATTCAAGTACAGCGATATCCTGCCAGCTTGGATTTAGATGGTGGTGTCGCCGGTCATCCAAAACTCTTCTGATAGCCGGGATTTGCTCTAAAACTCTGTCCACCATTTTCTGTTTGGTGCCCCATCTCGTAGCGCAGTCCTGAACAGAGAGAGTATTTACCGTTAAATCATTGAATAGAAATTAGACAATGACAACATCTACTATTTAATTAGCCTACCAAAATAAAATTATAGGCTACATTTTAAATTATCTCTGAGAAGATGAGAAAATGTACTGACCAAAATGTGACACAGGCCCATTGCGCGACCAGTGCGATCCTTAACGCTTGCCATTGCATTTGTAACTGCCAAATGTAAATTGTGACCAAAGCAGTTCAGCCACGGCCAGTTCAACTTTTTGACTGCTGCAATGATGTTGGCCCCGTTGTCTGTAGTGATACAGGCCAACTTCTCATCCAGGGACCACTCTTCAAATGCGTGCCGGAGAGCATCCGAAATATTGTCAGACGTGTGGTTTTCGGGCATAAAGTTTCGAGGCATCGTGATTTCAGAGTCCATTCCATGCTGAGATAGTGAACCGTTACTCATGTAAGGAGTCATATTGACACTTGACCACATGTCAGTTGTGGCAGAAAAGTAGTCAACATTCATAAGCTCCATTTTGATCGATGTCTTTACCGTGTTGTACATTTTCGGCACAGCAGTCTCTGAAAAGTAGGTTTTGCCCGGCAACTGCTTGTCGAATTTTTGAAGCATTGACTTGAATGCAGGTTTCTCCACCGTATTGAATGGAACCATCTCCTCAACTAGATACTGCACAACAGCTGCAGTAAGGCATTTATACCTGTTACTTTCACGGTTGTATTTGACCGATCTCGCAAACGCTTCAGCTACTCCTAACTGTCGGCTGGTACGACTGGTACCGGTCTCAGCTGTTCTTTTTGATGTTGCTCCGCGACCTGATGCTTGAGGGGGCAGCTGCGCTTCAATGGCTGGATGACAGTTAGCGAGATGACACCTCAAATTAGATGTATTGCCGGGTGTCACTGGGACCTTTTTGCCGCAAATTTTGCATATCGGTTCATCTAAATTTGCTGGCTCTCCCTTTTCATTGGGTTGAAAGCGGAAATGTTCCCGAACTGGCGACGTGACATTAGGTTTGGGGACGAGAGCGCCTGCCATCGTTTCAGTATTCAAAACCAAGGAAACCCCGGATACAAACAGTTCGCGGGAAAATGACACTCGTAACACTCTTGTATCATTATTAATTTATTTAACATTCAATGCACAGTGATGAATTGTAAAACTAGAAGGCCACAGCCTTATGGAACAAAAAAAGTGAACACTGCGGTTGCCGCGGTTGCTTTCCTTCCTCTGCGGTTGGCTTGTCAGTAGCGCGGTATTACAATATTGCGGTTATCGTGACAGCCCTATAATGAACAGTGAACAAAAATGAGCTTGGGAAGAAAAAATTAATAAATCACATAAAATATCAACAGGGCTTTTACAGAAAAACCCACAATGCAATCAACCTTAAATTCTGTCTGTAAATGGAAAATGATAAAGTCCAAACAAAATATACTCTTCAAAAATGTAAAACACTTTTCAACGTTTCCCTCTTATCTTTAGTGAAACTATAGGGCTTGATTTATAACTTTTAGCTCTCTAAATACCCCTATTTACTTTAAACTTATAAAGTTGGTTGCGATTTTAAAACTGTAATTTTCCCTGCTTCCTGCAGTTTAAACCATTTGGAAAAAAACAAATTCAGTTTAAGTTTTCAAACAAAATCAATAAACAAAAAAAAAATTGGATTAAACATTCACCAGTTTCCTTTGTAACATGCAAAGATTATATAAATCAGATATCCCTTCTTGTCAGAGAATATTTGTAAACAAGATATGAATCAGGTCACAAAACAGTAAACAATAAAAGTTATTTACCTCAGTCCATTCAATAAATTGAATCAAGTTCAGGAAAATGCAATCAAAGTCCATGCAATCAAAAAATCAGGGAAAAATACCTCTGTCCCTTAAAAGTTTGAAAAGTGAAAAGAATCCATCAGCGGAACAGGCGAATGGATGGGAAAAACGAAAATGAAGGTTCAGACTCAGTCTATGGGTGGCTCGCCATCTTTCTTCTACCAAAACAGCTTGATGCATACACACCAGGTACATAACTCACAGCAGAAAATCCAAATTTGAACGCATACAACAAAACTGGCCTGTACACACAGGATGACATTCTTAGAAACCTCATATAACTCTGTCAAAAGCATTCACTCATCACATCAAGATTAAATGTTCATTACTTACAGCATAGGCCATATCTTACATACAATGAGCATATTATTTAAATTTAACATGCATAGGACTACAACACGTAGTTTTAATTCGTCACATGCACAAAAAGAAATACACGACTCACCAATTCCTCTGAATTAACTGTGTTTTAAAAAATTTTTCACACCACGAACTTCAAGGATGACTTCATTAAAATCAGCTCGGCGCTCCAGATAAACATGAACGGGTAAGCTTCTTTACAAACTCCAAATATTTTGATTAATATTGTAGCTCTAAATGTCTTAACTATGTTAGTTACTAAACTCTTCAGTTTTGTTTCTAAAGTATCGTACTCGGTTACTCACGTAACCTCGCTTCCCTGAGATACGGAACGAGTACTGCGTCGAAGACGCTATGGGAAAAAGCTCCTTTTTTCTCCGAGACTGAAAAACTTTTTAATCACGCAGTTTGACTGCAATGCCATTGGAGCTTGACACTCACTGCTTGAGCCAATGGCTCGGCAATGGCGTCGTTCAAACCAATGGCTCGCCAGCGGTGCTGCGCGAACCTATGGCGAAGCAGTATGCTAATTCTTCGAGAAGTCGCCAAAATGGGCGGGGCTATATTCGAGCATATAAGCCGCCGTTTCGCCATAGGGATTCAGAAATATCATACTGGAATAGTCCATGTATTAAACAGAGAGGATCCTGGACTGTAAAGCCGGAACCTCCAGATTATAAAATCTGGTAAATGTGGACGGAGAGGTACAGCCTGCCGCCGCACAAATATCTGTCATGGACACTCCGCCAGCCAATGCCCAAGACGAGGCTACGCCTCTAGTCGAAAGGGCTCTCAGTTCCATGGGACTCGGAAGACCCAAGGATGAGTATGCTAGCGAGATAGCTCCGACTATCCATTTGGACAGCCTTTGCTTAGTGTCACCAAAACAAACGAAGAGCTGTTCTGACTGTTTGAACGAGGCGGAACGATGTACGTAACACCTCAATGCTCTGACAGGGCATAGAAGATTAAGGTTCTGGTCTTGCTCTGAGGGAGGAAGAGCCAGGAGTGTAATGACCTGGGATCTAAACGGAGTTGAAAGTACTTTAGGTACGTAACCATGCCTCAGCTTCAGGATGACCTTGGAGTCGTTGGGCCCGAATTCGAGACAAGACGGACTCACGGATAGAGCCTGTAGGTCTCCTATGCGTTTCACCGATGCTAGTGCCAGAAGCAGAGCAGTCTTGAACGTCAAGGAGCGAAGGTCAACAGACTGTAGCGGCTCAAAAGGAGGGCCCCTTAGGGCTCTCAACACTAGGGGTAGGTCCCAAGAAGGGACGGTAGGGGGGCGAGGCGGCTTGAGCCTTGCGGATCCCCTTAAAAACTGAACAACCAGTTAGTTCCTCCCCACAGATTGGCCTGCTATAGGAGCATGCGATGCTGCAATAGCTGCTACGTAGACCTTGAGTGTGGAAGGGGCGCAGCCCTTATCCAGCAGCTCTTGAAGAAAAGACAGTATCGTTGATATGTCGCAAGATATTGGGTCTGAATTACGGGCTGAGCACCATGCAGCGAAGACAGACCACTTGAGGCTATAGTTCCGTCTCGTGGACGGAGCTCTTGCCTGAGAAATGGTATTTAACACACTCTCAGGTAGACCGAGGGACTCCCGTCGAGAGGCCACAGATGCAGAGCCCACAGTTCTGGCTGTGGATGCCAAATGGTTCTGTTCGCCTGAGAGAGAAGGTCCCGTCTCAGGGGAATTGGCCATGGGTCTGCCGAGATTAGCCTCATCAAGTCTGGAAACCAGTGCTGGTTTCTCCAGAATGGGGCCACTAACAGAACCTTGAGTTTCTGTTCCCTGACCCGCCTGATAACCTGAGGGATCAGGGCGATCGGGGGGAAGGCGTATAGAAGGAGGTTGGGCCAATCGTGGGACAGCGCATCCTGAGCCTTCGAGAAGTAGATTGGGCAGTGATGATTGTCTTCTGAGGCAAAGAGGTCGACCTCTGCCTTGCCGAAGACTTCCCAGATTCTCTGAACCGCTTGCGGGTGGAGCATCCACTCGTCCGAGGGGACATTGCTCCGAGACAGTCTGTCTGCACCCAGGTTCAGTCTGCCTGGTACATGCGTTGCCCTGATGGAACGCAGGTTGGCTAGTGCCAGAAGCAGAGCAGTCTTGAACGTCAAGGAGCGAAGGTCAACAGACTGTAGCGGCTGAAAAGGAGGGCCCCTTAGGGCTCTCAACACTAGGGACCAAGACGTGGTGTCCCCTCAGCTCTGACAGAAAAGTGCGAAGGCCTAGACAGACTGCTAGCATTTCCAAGCAGTTGATGTGTAGACGGGACTGTTTAGCAACAGCGGGCCCCGTGCAAGTGCTCCCACGTTGGAAGCATCTGTGACCATCCGTCTGTGTACTAAGGCCAGGGGAACGCCCTGCTCCATCCAATGCTTGTCTGTCCAGGTGGCAGGGCTGTTATACAACCCTGATTCACGCCACGCACGCTTGGATGGAATCCGCCGTTTCAACCAGAACTGAAGGGGCCGCATAACGTAGGAGGCCCAGCTGCAGAACTGCTGATGCTGATGCCATCAGGCCCAGCATCCTCTAAGGTTTTGAGGGGCGGAGGCCCCTACCTTGAATGATGTTGCGAGTAAGCCGGATAGTGTAACCCGTGTTGAAATATGACATAAATAAGAATAGTTAAAAGCTGTATAAATAAGTTGGAAGTTAAATGATTCATTTAAAATGTAAGTTAATTCATAATTCATCAGTTAATTAAAACTGTTAATACAACAATTTTAATAGTTAAGAGCAAAAAGTGTGCTTACAGAAATTCATGTCACTGCCCCTTTAAGGGACTAGTGATGCTAGACAGTAGCTTCAGTAGCGTTGCAGCAGGGAGAAATCGGAGAAAACGAGCTGTGTTAATAGGCAGAGAAAAGTGCGAGAAAGTTGATTTTGCCATGGGAAGAAACATAATTTACCTGGTCAGGAACTGACAGGGATTTTATGAGAACTAAGCCACACCAGTTTTGGTGAGTTGAGTTGTTGCCTCGCATTCTACCGTGTTGTATTTTTTTCCTTTATCTCTGGCAGAAAGCTAACATTAAAACTTAGTTGTTTACAAGGAAATGCTTTGCCATAAACTGTACCAGTTAATGTTTTGGGTTTATGAAAATTATGAATGTTATAAAAGTGAATGCTTGTAAATGAAAGATGTGTGCAATAGTTGTGCGGAAAACAGAGCCGTGAGTTAAAATAGACCGCTCATACGCCAATTCAGAGGTGAAAAACACCGTAGCAGTAATGTTACAAATCAATGAGACTGTGAAACATTTATTTGTGTAATTTGAGGATTTAAAAGAGTTTATGACCTGTTACACAGGTCAGGTTTTCTTGGTTTGAAGCTCGGTCGGAGTGAGGATTGGTCTACAGTGTGCGGTGGCCGCATTATGCACGGACGGGATTCAAGATGGCGAGCCAGACCCAGACTTTCAACTCATCTTCTTCAACGCATCAGTGAGGAAATCTCCGCTGTATGCTGACTTGCTGCCAGAGTGGTAGGAGTATCAGAAATTGGTCTTGGACTGAATCGAACTGAGACTTTTCATTGAACTGAATAACTGATCTCACATTTGGACTTTAATTTGAGTTTAAAGTGTTATACTTTTATTTTCATATTGAGTTCATATGTTTAAATGTGATTTGAAATGCTTGTGGTCCACTTTGATGTGGTTGTGTAAATTGAAGGTATTTTCTTACCCGTAAAAGAAAGGGAAGAGAGTTAACTCGAGGAGGAAAATAAGAATTCTAAAATAGGTGTAACCTAGGGAAAGCTGGTTTAACTTAGATTAGCCTGATTAGAATAACTTAGGTGAACTAAAGAACGAAAAGAAGGTGAAATACTTTTTTTTTTCTTTTCTTTTCTTTTATTTAGTATTAAGAATCTGCAGGGTTTTGTTTTTGTTTTGCGTATTGCATACTCTACATGTCTACTACTTTCAGTAAATTGCCGGCCTTTTGTATATTAAACCCACGGTCTCTGGTGTAATTATTTTCTTTTTGCTCCCCACTCCTTAGAACCTAGAATTGGCCCAGTGGCGCAGTAAGTGGTGTGATACCGGTGCTACACGAGCACCCTGTCTGGCGAGATCATCGCTCTCATGCGTGTGGAGTCCAGCACTATTCCCAGAAACGATATCCGTTGTCTGGGAGACAGCATGCTCTTGGCGAAGTTGACCCAAAATCCTAGGCACTGCAAGTGGCTGAGGAGGAGGGATCTGTGATGTACTAGCTCGTCCCGTGGAAACGAAGGAGCTTGGCCTGGAAGACTTGGAGGACCGCCATGGAGTGAAGCGCCGAAGCCGCCTGTCCAGCCGAAGAGTAGGCACGTCCAGCGAGAGTCGATGTCGTCCTACACGGCTTGGAAGGGTGTGCAGCCTTAGATCTCCAGCCGATGGCGGAGGGCGGGCAGAGATGCGCGGCCACCGACTCATCCAATGGAGGTAGCTTGTCATAACCCTTCTCTTTGGCGCCATCCACGGAAGAGAGCGCAGAGGAAGGCCACGACTTCGTGATTTGGTCGTGGACCTCTGGGAAGAACGGCGAAGATCTCTGACGAGGGGCTTGATGGCGCCCCGGCAGGAACCACTCGTCCAATCGGCTGTGTGACGGCTCCTCAGGAGAAGACCAATCCAGTCCCAGCTCCTCGACAGCTATAGTCATGATGCGGAGTAATTCGGCATCCATGCCCACGCTGGCGGCGCTAGGACCCGTCGGCGGCAAGGGGGCGGGGTCCTGAATGGAGCCCGACAGCTCCTCACTTTCCGAAGCAGCCGAAGACACATTGTCCTCCATAACATCACCCTCGCTTCCTCCGAAGCAGACCATATCGCTCGCAGCTGCCAAGGGACGCTGGTCTGGGTGCGTGAAGAGGACCGGAGAGGCTTCTCTTTGTGTAGCGAGTACGGCACGCGGGGGCTCAGCCGTCATGAGCATACTCTCTACCGAGCGCCGTGATCCTCTGCCCCGCTGCCTCTTCCGCACGGGTTCGTGTATGGAAGGAGGCGGGAGGGCGCGAGGTGCGGAATCGTGTCCTGAAAAGGACGCTATCCGCGAGCGCAGAGAAGCGAGACTCATGTCCTCGCAATGAGGACAATCCATCTCTTTGAGCGCCGCTTCGGCATGGGCGGCGCCCAAGCACGAAACGCACTCTGAGTGCCTGTCAGCGTCGTGCAGCGGGGCTCTGCACGAGCGACAGGACCGTCGCGGCATTTGAAACAACGCCGTTAGGAAATTGCTCTTATGGAAAAAGCTCTTTCAGAGTTGACGCCGGATGGCGGCAGGGGAAGCGGGACCGTCGTAGCTTGGCGGCGGTGAAGACGGCAATGGAGGTCCAATCCGCTGCTTAAGCTGTTCAACGGCGAGAGCGTTCTAAAAGAGCGTCGAGTCTCGGAGCAGCGAAGATGTAGCGTCGTCGCTGAAGGAAGAAGATCTGAATCCCTATGGCGAAACGGCGGCTTATATGCTCGAATATAGCCCCGCCCATTTTGCAGCACCGCTGGCGAGCCATTGGTTTGAACGACGCCATTGCCGAGCCATTGGCTCAAGCAGTGAGCGTCGAGCTCCAATGGCATTGCAGTCAAACTGCGTGATTAAAAAGTTTTTCAGTCTCGGAGAAAAAAGGAGCTTTTTCCCATAGCGTCTTCGACGCAGTACGAGTGAAGTATCGAAAGGGAACTTCTTTTATTCTCTCGAAATTCACAAACTTTATTCATATGCATCTTCCTTTCTGTTTCTCTTCCCTCTATCGGTCTCGCCTGCGCCTCTCGATGGGCGGAGTCAGCACTCGCTGCAGAGTTCACTCGATTGGGAAACTCACATCTGCAGTGTGGATTCCAACTATAATAGGATAAATTTTACTGCAGTAATTTGCATATTAGTAATATAATTAATAAAGAATTATATATTTTTTCTGTGTCTTTCTTTATATATAAATTCACTACATATAAATATAAATATAGTAAAAATGATTTTTCCTTGGACTGCTAATTTACTAATTTTGAGTATGGGTTAAATATTTGTAGTATACTTAGCATGAAATAAATGTATTTAAAATACATTTGAGTATATTTATCTTTCACTAGGGTCACTACAACTGCTGTAATGCATTACTGGGTAAATGCCCAAGGTCAATGTCCTGCTCAATAAATAAGCTTCATCTAGTTGTGTATGTACAGTAGCAGCTTGAGTACTTAGAAACTAAAAATACGAGGCTCTCCGGCTCCAAAATGGAACTGTTGCATTGCTCCTGACCGGGGCTGTTGTGCTGCTCTGCTATGGGGACGTTATTCAATTCAATTCAATTTTATTTGTATAGCGCTTTTCACAAAGGTCATTGTATTAAAGCAGCTTTACATGTAATGACAGATAGCAGTCAGTGGTCAGGGATTCAAAAAAACTCTTTAAGAGAGAAAAAAAACCCCTGACATGACGTGTTATAGTTGCAATCCGTAGCATGTGCAATCTGTAATAAAGGACACAATTTGCCATTGATCGCATCTATAACTCGCTATGCAGTTTACAGGATACAGAAACAGACATTGTAGGATACAGAAAATCACTTTAGAGAGTGAATAAAATGTTATATGTTAAGTATAATGTGGTAGATTTGATTTTAATTTAACAGGTGCAGGAGGTTGTCCTGGGTAGTCGTCATTTAGCAGCACCAGGATGGACATCAGGTGGGGCAGTGTTGTGCCAGCTGGAACTCATTCCTCGGGATACCTCGGAGAAAGGGAGAGGTCGATAGAGAGAGAGAGAGAGAGAGAAGAGAGGAGGAGAGAGAGAGAGAGGGGGACAAAACAGAATAGCATTAGCATAGCAGCCGTTCCTATGTAGATGTAAGCAGTTATATGTGATAACACATGCAGTATGTAGTATGTGTGTGTGCCCGGTTCCAGTTGAGTTAACTATTGCGGCCTTAGAGAGTTGGATCTGAGATTATGTGAATGCGAGGCTAAAGAGATAAGTCTTTAATTTACTTTTAAACAGTTTGAGTGTGTCTGAGTCCCAGACTTTACTGGATCTTTTCTGTCAGTTCACCAACTATTTTTTTCTGACAAAGTTGTGCTAGTTTCAAAAGTGTGTATTTACCCTTGAACTGGTCTAGGATACTTTTGTCTGCTATGTAAATCTCTGCAATTGCTGCCGTGTCTTTCACAGCATTTCTTGAAATGTGAGCTTTCTTGAAAGCTGTGGTCATCCTGAAGCCTCTTTGCACAAGTTTGAGGACACGCCGATATCTTTTCACCATATCCGTGATTGAGGCAACTGAAAGGAAAACAATGTGAATAAATTACCAGTGAGTTTGGTTTTATGTCTTGTGTGGTGTCTTAGTTGCAGGGTGAGACTTAGTTGCACAGTGCTTCCCAAACATTTTCTCTTCTAAAGGAAAGCTACAACTTGGATGAAGGTGTGTGTATCTTTGATTTACCAGATCCATGTCATCCAAGATGTTCATGTCTTTCTTTCTTCAGCCGCAAAGAAATTACGTGTTTTTAAGAAAACATTCCAGGATTTTTCTCCATATAGTGGACATCAATGGTGGACAACAATTTGAAGGTCAAAAATGCAGTTTCAAATGTCTCTACGTAATCCCAGTTGATGAATAAGGGTCTTATCTAGCGAAACGATCTGTCATTTTCTGTCAAAAAACAAAACAAAACACTTTTTAAGCACAAATACTTGGCTTGCTCTAACTCTGTGATGAGTGTAATCCTGTTGAAAAGGTCATGCACGGTTAGTTCTTCATCTTTGTACTTTAGTTAAAAACTCCATCTCATTTTCTTGTCCAACTTTAAAATCATGACACCATTGTTTTACCTTTTTTGTAAAGAGCATTTGACTTTTTTCATATGTTCGCTTTGTAAACACTGGGTCGGTATTTCTGCCTACATAACGCATGACCTTTCCAACATTACCTAATAAAGACGTGCATGTGCATCGCAGAGCTAGTGCAAGCCGAGCATTTGTGGTTAAAAATTTTATAAATGTGTATATATATATATTTTTAAAGAAAATGACGATCGTTTTGCTAGATAAGACCTTATTGTTTGGCTGGGATTGTGTAGAGCCCTTTGAAGCTGCACTGAAACTACATTTTGGACCTCACAAAACCTTAATTTCTTTGCGACTAAAGAAAGAAAGACATGAAAGATATTCACATGGAGGTGAGTAAATTATCAGGAAATATTTATTCTGGAAGTGGACTTATTCTTTAAGCTTTTGACACACTGATTTCATGTCATTCAAAAGAGAGATGATAAGAGTGATGTTGGGGGATAGTGTGCACAATGCTTCAAATCCAGTATAAATCACTAATAAAAAATATATAACCTCAACACCTAATACCTAAATAAATACAGCATGTCTTAAGAGCCTACCATACCTCGCTCTCCTTTTCCGCCTGACCTTTTCGCCTTTTTGTTTTCCTTCTTTCTTTTTTTTGCTTCTCTTCTTGCCATTCTTCTTGCCATTCTTCTTTTTCTTCTTTTCTTCATCTGAAGAGTCAGAGGTAGAGCTGGAGCTGGAGTCAGAGCTTGAATCAGTGCTAGTGTCAATGCTGGAGTCCAACATCATGGCCTGTGGCTCCTCATCTAAAGTGGCCATTATCTCCATGTTCCCATCTGTCAAGTGATGAAACATACACAAATAAACTTTAAAGTGTAACTTCACCATCAGCTCTGCGCCTATACCCACTGCATAACTTTGAAGAATGTAATTAATGTGGTGGAGATCACATTGTGTCTAAGGAGAGATTGGAGAATTACAAATAATGTGTACAAAATCTCTTAGGTTTGATGTATACAAAAAAAAGAAAATGAATTAGTGTCAAGCTGCATTGTATAGAACTTTACTATAACTATTAGAATATTTCAATGAATTCTACCCAGGGTGGAGGCAGCAGTCATCAGGCTATATACAAGAGAAGTAATTTCAATTCTTCATTCAAATTCCTTACAAATGACAACTGAATTACCATTATTAAAGTAATTAACAAATAAATCTGTAAATATTATGGCCCAAATAAAAGACTATTTTATTTATATGTAAATATACTTTTCTGTTAATATTTTTTATTTGATTTATAATGAAAAAAGCACTCTGCTACGGTTTAGCATCCATTATATTATTGGTATTAAGCAGAGTTAAACACTGAGTATATGTTACGGAGCCACGTTTGTCACCGCCAGCATCGGACTCATTCCCCGTGTTCACCAGATCAGCTTCACCGGACTATTGACTACATTTCCCATTATGCAATGCACCTCACTCACCTCCAGCCTGTTATCACCATCACCTGTCACCTGTAATCACTCTGTGTATAAATACCGGTCTGTTTTAGTTGTCATTCGAGTGTTGTTGTTGCTACAGTTCCATATTGTTGATTGTCTGTATTTTTCCAAGGAAGTTTATGTTTGTTGCTCTTGTTGGATTTTCCATGGATGTATGTTCTTGAAGTGTGAAAAGTCAAGTTAAAGTCTAAGTTTGAATCTATCCTCGTGTCTTCTCGTCAAGATAGCGGAACGCTAACAGTATAGACCTGAGTATAGAAGTAGATGGCTACTAAAGGCAACCCCTTTTTGTTTCAATTAAACATTATGGACAAAAAGCAGCAGCATACAGTTTTAAATTAAATTATTTTCACATTTCCACCTTGAGAATTAACTGCACTGGTGATCCTACAAATTTTCCAAAATAATATGGAAAAGCTGGCAATAATATTTTTAAACATATTGTTATGGTACTGGCAGAATTCTTTTGAAGCCCACACAAGTGCTGAAGAGCCATCTGCTCTACCTGTCCATACCTTGTTCTTGTGCAGACTTATCTTCAAGTTGCTTCTTGAGTGCACCATTTTCCTCCTCCAGCTCATCCACACGAGACTTTTTGGGTTGTCTTGGTCTTAAATTGACAAACAGTTAGCCTACTAGCTCAATCTGCAGGCTCTATGCATTCACTGGAGAGGAAACTTTTGACTAAAGTTTATGTTAGAGAAACTAAAAATCATCTTTAACATTAATAAAATGGTTGCAAAAGATTGGCTTGTTAAAACTCAAAATTAAATGCAAGAACTGCGGGCATAAAATGAACATGGTTGCCCAGACCAAGGATTATTTCATCTGGTAAGAATAAATTCTTGTAAACTATAGTTCCATATTTTGTTTTGCAATAGGCACAACCTTGTAGATAGGGTTTCCTCCTTAGCAAACAAGTGTATTATTACAAGAATGCCCTATTCCTCCTGTAGGAGGGCATTTTGTGCTATAGGCCTACATTAATATTTGCTAACATTAAATTAACTTTACCCATGGGTCCCTGAAAAGTCTTAAATTAAGACTTTTTTTAACAAATGTAAGATCATAAAAACTCTTAAATATCTTAAAGTGTATAAAAAGTCTTTAAGTCATTTAAATGGTATTTTGGGTAAGGAAAAGTAGGTATCACTATATGGCTTAATGGGTTAAACTTCAAAAGTATCAAACTTAGGCTATTATTTACATTAATCCAAGCAGTTGGTAATGAATACCGCACACTTAAGTTAACCCTCTGGTATTGTTTATACGGGAGTCACACTCGTGTTGTTCGCAGTCAAAAGGCCATAATGGTGTGATAATTTTATTTTTGTGATAACATAATATGATAACATAATATATTTCATTTCAATAATGATTTTTCTTTAATATGTAGAATTTTGAGTGTATTTCATGTTACTATTTAATAATCATATCTAAATTATGGACTGTATTCTGTTTAAAACGTAACATATTGCTTAAATTAACACATTAAGTATATTGACGTCACTAGTATGAGCACAATAATTAGTTTGTTGTTATTTCTTTAAACACCTTATTACTTTATTAAAACAATTAAAATAATGCTCAACATGTACTTCATAATGTATTGATATATTGGTACTTAACATGATTAGATTTTTTTGTGTGTGTGTGTGTGTGTGTTCAAAAACTTCTGTTTATCATACAAAGCTGTCCTACAACTTCCCAGGGAGTGTCAACGTAAAAGATGTGGACGGTTGAAAAGAAGTGTTAGGTCAAAGTCACTCTTCTCACAATCACACTGCAGTCTATTCACATGGATGAAGTACATACATAGGTAAGCAATGCAAGTGTATTACATAAGTACATTACACTATGTGTGTAGAGCTTGAGTGCATAGAACACAATTGCACTACAGCACGTTATCATAGTTTATGTTGGCATGGATTTTAAAAAGATATTATGGTCCATCTAATAGCATAGCATATTCTATTGCAAAAGCATGTCTCGTAATATGTCATCATAGTTCGCGATACATGTTACAATAACCTAAACATTCAAAAGCATATAAACATGTCTATATTTTGACCATAATTTTAAGTATTTAAATTTCTTAAAGGTTCCGGCTTCTAATAGATAATTATGGTGGTGACTGTGATGTGGCACCGTTTTGCAATGAGCATTACTTCTAGTTACTGTACTATACTCTACAGTTTAGTCAGCTATGGTTGGTGGGCAGAATGTATTTTTATGCTTATGTTTTGTTATGTTTAGAATTTGAGCAGCAACATGTCAACAGTCAAAAACTAGTGGCCAAAATAAAATATACAAAATATGGTTTATTATTTATATGCTTTGTTATTATGCTTTCTTTATGTCAAAATATACTGGTCTTATTTAATGATAATCATTTTTTGTTAATCCTTTGTAGATTTGCACAGGGTTTACATCTACGGCAAGTAGACATGCTTCAAGATGGTATTGCAAAGAGCACAGCAACACTTTCTATGATGTCAAAGAAACTCAGAAAAATTTGTGTAAAAAGCCTGGAAAAGCACAGAAAGAAAAAGAAGCAGAAAGTTGGTGAGTTGATGTCGTTGTTCACATTGATGAGAACAAGTTCTGCCATAAATGCAAGGTAATGTAATCTAAATGTGTAATGCACTTGACGAAATGTATTACATTTTGTAGAACCTGAAAGAGTTGACATCATATGTGCATCGTAGTTTAGGATAGATCAGTGGTTCTCAAACTTTTTATACAAAGGACCACCTCAGAAAATATTTGGCCCTCCAAGTACCACCATAATGACCAGCATTAAAATACAGTAGCGTAGTAGGCCTAACTATTCAGCTACAGCTCTGCACAGTTCAAAAGCAAGGAAGTCAGCCACTTTAACATTGTAAATACACAGTTTGAACATTAACACTGCACAGTGCTTACAAACAGGTAAATAAAAAACTTAAATAATGATTAAATTAAAATATGTTGTACCTAAAAGTTAAATAAAAACTGTACTGTACATGTGAATGTAAAAAAATAATAATAAAAAGTAAAAAACTTTTATTCAAATAAAGATTAAATTATATTGTATTGTGTTTTAACATGAATTCATATTTAATTTAGTGATTCCTCTTTGTATCACTAGTGGTACTCGTACCACATTTTGAGAACCAATTAGGGATAGACAAATGAACAAGTGGGGTGGACATTTTCTTATTTTGTAAGCATATTTATTGTGTTTTATGGAATTTAAATTTTTTTTAATTAAAAAGTATTATCATGTAATTACTCCTGACTAGTAATACATTTCTACAGGGTCAACAGATTATTTCAATTATTTTCTAACACTGTTCACACTGTTTTGGTAGTACGCAAGAGCACGCTTTGGTAACACCTGGAAGAGAAAGCGAACGTGGGTTTTTGGTATACTTGAAATCAAAGCTGCAAGCAGACGTCCAATTCTTCGCCTTGTGAAGAGAAGAAACAAGGAGACCCTTGTTCCAATCATCAAAAAACATGTCAAAAGAGAAAATCTTGTTGTGAGTGATGAGTGGAGAGCGTACGCCAGCCTTTCCCAGGAGGGCTACAAGCATGTGAGAGTCAACCACAGCCAGAATTATGTAGATCCACAAACAGGACTACACACTCAAAACATTGAGAGAGCGTGGCAGACATATAAGATGGAAATTTGGCATATGCGGGGGAATTGGTCTGAGAAGGCCTTAAAAAAAACCTCTCTGCTGTCATGAAAGTGTCATGAAACAGTAGAATTTATTAATTTATTTTAATTTTACTTTTCTATTTTATTTATCTATTTATTTAATTTTATTTTTGCCTTGGTTTTGTTGGCCTAGGAAAATAATTAGAAATTTAAGTTTGTTTTCCCCTACACCACACATACAGTACCTCCAATAACACTGCATAGTAAAGACTGATTAATTGTAGTGCTTGCAATGCAGTGTAACATGTTTGTTTGTTTTTTGTTTATATATTTGTGTATATATATATACTGTATATATATATATATATATATAAATATTAAAGAAATATATATATATATATATATATATATATATATATATATATATATATATATATATTTATTTATTTATTTTCTTTTAATATTTACCACACATAATCAGATCAGATTTGTGTGTTTAATTTAAGAAATCATTAGAGTTTATAAAGATTCTGTATCCTCCAACCAAAGTTAATGGAGACTTAAGTACCTGATGTTCATTACAAACACAAACTTTACAGACACTTACCTTCTCTGTTCCATCTTCTGCTTCACACATGATCAAAGCATTCGGCTGTTGTTCTGTCACAGAAGATACCTGTAAAATATGAACAATATTTATAAACAGAGATTAATAAGAGGTCAAACATACTGTACAATACATTTGTGTGTTTAATTTAAGAAATCATTAAAGTTTATAAAGATTCTGTATCCTCCAACCAAAGTTAATGGAGACTTAAGTACCTGATGTTCATTACAAACACAAACTTTACAGACACTTACCTTCTCTGTTCCATCGTCTGCTTCACACATGATCAAAGCATTCGGCTGTTGTTCTGTCACAGAAGATACCTGTAAAATATGAACAATATTTATAAACAGAGATTAATAAGAGGTCAAACATACTGTACAATACATTTGTGTGTTTAATTTAAGAAATCATTAGAGTTTATAAAGATTCTGTATCCTCCAACCAAAGTTAATGGAGACTTAAGTACCTGATGTTCATTACAGACACAAACTTTACAGACACTTACCTTCTCTGTTCCATCGTCTGCTTCACACATGATTAAAGCATTCGGCTGTTGTTCTGTCACAGAAGATACCTGTAAAATATGAACAATATTTATAAACAGAGATTAATAAGAGGTCAAACATACTGTACAATACATTTGTGTGTTTAATTTAAGAAATCATTAAAGTTTATAAAGATTCTGTATCCTCCAACCAAAGTTAATGGAGACTTAAGTACCTGATGTTCATTACAGACACAAACTTTACAGACACTTACCTTCTCTGTTCCATCTTCTGCTTCACACATGATTAAAGCATTCAGCTGTTGTTCTGTCACAGAAGATACCTGTAAAATATGAACAATATTTATAAACAGAGATTAATAAGAGGTCAAACATACTGTACAATACATTTGTGTGTTTAATTTAAGAAATCATTAGAGTTTATAAAGATTCTGTATCCTCCAACCAAAGTTAATGGAGACTTAAGTACCTGATGTTCATTACAGACACAAACTTTACAGACACTTACCTTCTCTGTTCCATCGTCTGCTTCACACATGATTAAAGCATTCGGCTGTTGTTCTGTCACAGAAGATACCTGTAAAATATGAACAATATTTATAAACAGAGATTAATAAGAGGTCAAACATACTGTACAATACATTTGTGTGTTTAATTTAAGAAATCATTAAAGTTTATAAAGATTATGTATCCTCCAACCAAAGTTAATGGAGACTTAAGTACCTGATGTTCATTACAGACACAAACTTTACAGACACTTACCTTCTCTGTTCCATCGTCTGCTTCACACATGATTAAAGCATTCGGCTGTTGTTCTGTCACAGAAGATACCTGTAAAATATGAACAATATTTATAAACAGAGATTAATAAGAGGTCAAACATACTGTACAATACATTTGTGTGTTTAATTTAAGAAATCATTAGAGTTTATAAAGATTCTGTATCCTCCAACCAAAGTTAATGGAGACTTAAGTACCTGATGTTCATTACAGACACAAACTTTACAGACACTTACCTTCTCTGTTCCATCGTCTGCTTCACACATGATTAAAGCATTACTGTTGTTCTGTCACAGTAGATACCTGTAAAATATGAACAATATTTATAAACAGAGATTAATAAGAGGTCAAACATACTGTACAATACATTTGTGTGTTTAATTTAAGAAATCATTAGAGTTTATAAAGATTCTGTATCCTCCAACCAAAGTTAATGGAGACTTAAGTACCTGATGAGCATTGCCAACAGCAAATACCTTGCTTCTCCATGGCCAATCAAAATGCCCATAATTATAGGTAATTTCTTCCCCAGGACTTATGTCCTTTATTGCAAACACGCACAAATGGGGCTTTCCATCGACACTGATGGTTTTCATTTTGCTGTTGGGGTTCACATGGTCATCATTGACAAGTCTCCCTAAAGAGCCGTCTTCTCTGGCAGCATCAACCCTGAAACAGCAAGAAAACAACACTGAAGCCAAGGTGTAATATTGACAGAATCAAACAACAGGAAAATTTTACTGAAAAATGGAAGATGGAAAAACAAAGTTTTATCACTGGGTGACCTACAACTTAAATTTGAAAGACATTGTAAATTAAGTACAGCAATATACATACCACAACTGTTTTCCGTTACAGTGAAATTCAAACATAAATACGTCCAGCGCAGAGTGGTATACTCTGTGCCTTCTTTCATATTCTTGTTTGGCTATTACTTCCCCTCGATACTCAATGAGAAAATCTCCCTTTTGAAAGTGGCGACAACTGAATACTCCTCGACCTAACAATCAGCACAACAGTCAGGAAAAAGGTCAAGTTAAAACAATACTTAAGCATAGTTATGCACTTGTGTTACTTTACGTCACTTTATGATGAATTTATGATGACTATATGATTTTTAGACATCACTGACCTAATGAGTTCATACTTTTATTTGTTGTAGAGGGCCTAAATATTAACAATATATGAAATATGCTTATGCTTTTCTCGTTGTCAACTACATTGTTATTGTCACTAAAGCAAACATTATGATATAGCTATCAGAATTTTATATACATGAAACTCCTGCAGACACCTACAGTAACACTACTACCTAACAGCAGGAGAGATTGATAGAACAACAATGGATTATCAGTACTGTACAATTAACTTTAAGCAGAAATGACCTTCACAAAGAACTGTTAGTAATTAAAGGGATCTGGTCTGCCACTTCAGAGAAGTCATTTACAGCTTAACAGCAAAAGCTAAAAAATATCAAGTTCACCACTCCAAAATGACACAACACTGTAGTAGACTTTACTATAGTAAACTGTAGCAATATTCATAGATGCATAACAGTGTTTTTAAACCGTATCATAATAATAGAGTTCATGAGCATGACGTATTTAACCATTAGCCATTAACTTTTACACCCAAACATACATAATGCACGCTGTTCAGTTATTTCTCATCTTTATTTGTCTGACTAGTAACGTTAATTGTTATTTCCTTATAATTTGTGAGGAAAGTTAGGTGAGCGCTAACAAATGTGAACAAAGCTAGCCGAGTAACTGCTAAGGCTAACTTTCTAACGAATATAATATGAAGTTAAACTTGGCAAAATCAGTTTTATTATTTTAATTTATATATTGTGATCATTTATTAAGTTGTATCATTAGTCTTACCTGAAGTGTCTTCACAGACGTCGATCTCTCAGCAGGTGCTCATCAGCAGGAAGTGACTCGTTCGGGTGGGGAAGGGGTTATTAAAAGTTTGCTGTTATCATTTTTATTTTATTTATTTTAGTTTTATTAAAACTTTGCACAGAATGTTAATGATTCATTCTGCACATAAGTTCAATCCTTCTGAAAATGATAATAAAATATGAAAATGTTATTATAACTATATTGTTCCTCTGTGTTTTTAATTTTATAGTTGTGGGGAGTTTGTTATTCATTTATATTTAGAACGATTTTACAAATATATATTTATGGTGAAAAGAGTTTAACACTGTGGTTTGACAAAAACCATAATTACAAGGACTTCTGGCCTCTGAGCCAATCAGAACCTGCGATTCCATACACTCATATGAATATTAATGAGGACGTGCAATACCGAGATCCTCCTACAGAGGCGCAGTCATGATACACACGATACACACCAGGTCAGGTAATTGTGAACTATAAGGACTTCTTCAGAAATTTTGAATTACAGCTCCCCCTACACTTAGAAGCACTTCTACATTGTCTGAATTACGAGGACACTGGCCCTGTCCTCATAATTTAAAATGTCCTCATAGTGTTGCGTGTATTCATATCAAATGTCCTCGTAAATCACAAAAACCAACACACACGTATATACACACACACACACGTGTATATACACACACACACGTACACACACACACACGTATATACACACACACACACACGTATATACACACACACACACGTATATACACACACACACACACACACACACACACACACACATACACACACACACACACGTATATACACACACACACACACACACACACTTTCGTTCAACGAGGAGAACGAGGAGGAGGACAAGGAGGAAGAGGAGGAAGAGGAAGGGGAGGAAGAGGAATCAACAGAGGAGGAATCAACAGAGGAAGAGGAAGAGATGGAGGCCATGCTGGAGGTAGAGGTAGAGAAAGAGGAAGACAAGAAGGTGCTCAAAGAGGACCGAATCTGACAAATGAGATCCACGCAACACTGGTTGACCACGTTGTCAACCACGGCCTGACGCTGAGGGAGGCAGGACTGCGAGTACAGCCAAATCTAAGCCGATACACAGTGGCAAGTGTGATAAGAACATTTCGATTGGAAAATAGGTATTGTAAAAATATCATCATATCAAAAACATCTGCACGGTTTCAGTAACTGCTTACAGTACTGTATTATATGCACTATCAGCACTTCTGTTACCTTTTCCTGTGAAATTACTGTACTATTGTATACTGTTTTTTTTCCACATAGGATTGAGGATCAGGAACAACAAGGGGGAAGGCCTCCTATGTTCACAGAATAGCAAGAGAGGGAGATCGTAAACATGGTTTTGGCCAACAATGCTATAACACTCAATCAGCTCCAAACTAACATTGTCAATAACCATGCCAGTTTCAACGATATCCATCAGGTCTCAACATCAACACTGGCACGCATCCTAAAAAAACCCCATATTCAAATGAAGCAAATTTATCGAGTGCCTTTTGAGCGCAATTCCGAAAGGGTGAAACGACTGCGGCATGATTATGCAGAGGTATGTATTCACTTTAGCAGTGTGATCTTGCATACTGTCTCATAATCTTTTACTGTACTGTAATATGTATACTAGATCTACACTGAACTACACAATTTTGCCTGACACTGTTCTTCAGGGAGTTTTACGAATGGATGGAGAGGAGATCCAGCATGAGTTCATTTACGTAGATGAGGCTGGGTTCAACCTGACGAGAACACGAAGGAGGGGAAGAAACATCATTGGCCACAGGGCTATAGTCAATGTCCCAGGGCAACGTGGGGGTAATATAACACTCTGTGCAGCCATTACACAGAATGGGGTTCTCCACCGCCATGCCCATATGGGCCCTTACAACACAGCACTCATACTTACATTCTTGGACCAATTGCACAACATAACGGCAGCAAATCAAATCGATCATATGCAATACATTGTTGTCTGGGACAATGTGTCTTTCCACCGCTCTGCTCTGGTTCAGAACTGGTTTCAGCAACATCCACATTTCACCGTCCTATATCTTCCACCATACTCTCCATTCCTCAACCCTATAGAAGAGTTTTTCTCGGCATGGCGGTGGAAGGTATATGATCTCCGTCTCCAGGCTGAGGTACCCCTCATCCAAGCCATGGAGGAGGCCTGTGACCAGATGGAGGTAGCAGCAATGCAAGGATGGATTCGTCATTCAAGACGTTTCTTTCCAAGGTGTCTTGCTAATGACAACATTGCCTGCGATGTTGATGAAATTCTCTGGCCAGATCCAGCTAGGCGAAGAGACAATGTCTAGTTTTTTTTTTTACAGTAAACTTGCAGTACAATACGTAAAGTGACATTTTGTTACAGTATTATGAATCTCCATGTCAACATTTTGGGCGTGTTGAGAAATAAATGAGTTTCTTCAGTCTGCAACATTGGTCTTGTGTAGTGTTTGGTGGATTTACATTATATTTGTACTTTGTTGATGGTAGCCTACTCTAATCATAGGGAAATAGAAGTGCTAAAAGTGTTTTAGGTTTATCACAGCAGAGTGTAACTCGTGCAAACAGAGTATAGTAATGTGAAACGTGTGTTTCATATGGTAACAAAGTGTGTTTTTTTTTAAACAGAAGTGTATAGTTTTTACAAGAGTGTTTAATTATGCAAAGGATCTGTAGTGTTTTGCTAATTGGGTGTGTGGTTGTGCTAATTGTGTGTAGTGTTTTGAAAACACGGGCCCTGTTTTGAAAATCGTGCTTAAGCAATCCAAAAAAAACTGTAAATCTAGAAAATTTAACTCCTTTGAAATAATGGTGCTAAATATGTCACTCCCAAACGGTCGCAACAAACATTTGTCCTTCATAATGGCTACCATTTACAGACCACTGGGTCATCATATAGACTTCCTCAACGAATTTGCTGATTTTCTGTCAGAATTAGTAGTCACCATAGATAAAGCTCTAATCGTTGGTGACTTTAACATACACATTGATAATCCAAAAGATGCGCTACGTATAGCTTTTATGGATATCCTGGATTCGCTTGGTGTTAGCCAAAAGGTGTCAGGTCCCACACATAAATGTAAGCACACTCTAGACCTAATTCTATCTTTTGATAGAACAACATAGAAATAAACAACATAGAAATATTACCTCAGAGCGATGCTATTTCAGATCACTGCCTCATAACCTATACTGTACTTTTAGATTAACCCGCTCGTCCCACACCTCGGTTCAGATCAAGCAGATCAATCATCTCTACCACTAAAGATAGTTTTATTAACAATCTTCCAAATCTATATCAAACCCTTAATGTAATCAACAAAAATGAAGATCTTGACACTGTAACAGAAACATTAAACAAAGCCTTTTCAGGTACTTTAGAAGTTGTTGCACCTATTAGATTAAAAAGAATAAAAGAAAGAACGCCAGCACCGTGGTATAATAACCACACCGCAGCCCTAAAAAAAGCAACTAGAAAAATGGAACGTAGATGGAGGACTACTGAACCTAGAAGTATGGTAGCTGATGCATGGAAAGAGAGTACCAACAAGTACAAAAAGGTTCTAAAAACCACCAAATCATCCTATTTCAGCAAGTTGATCACAGAAAATCAAAATAACCCGCGATTTCTTTTTAATACAGTCGCAAAACTGACTAAAAACAAATCATTTACAGAAAAAGATGCTAAACTACAGCACGATAGTAACACCTTTTTTGATAATAAAATCGAGCAGATTAGGGACAATATTGTATCTACACAGCCAGCCACCTCTATACCTCATAGTATCCCGTCCCGCATCATGCCAATAGTACAACTAGAATCATTCAATGCTATTAAAATGGATGAACTCAAAAAAATAATAAACTCATCAAAATCATCATCCTGTATGTTAGATCCCATTCCCACAAAACTACTAAAATAAGTTTTTCCTGCAGTTTCGGAACCAGTGCTCAATATTATTAATTCATCCTTAGAATTAGGCTATGTTCCAGCAGCCTTTAAAATGGCAGTTATTAGGCCTCTCATTAAAAAACCTAATCTCGACCAGGGAGACCTATCCAACTTTAGACCAATCTCTAATCTCCCTTTCTTATCAAAAATACTGGAAAAGGTTGTGTCTAAACAACTACAGACATTCCTAGCGAAAAATAGCATTTATGAAAAATTTCAATCAGGATTCAGGCCCCATCACAGCACAGAAACAGCCATGCTCAGAGTGACAAATGACCTCCTTCTAGCATCAGATCGCGGTGAAACATCTATTCTTATATTACTCGACCTCAGTGCAGCTTTTGATACAATAGATCATACAATCTTACTCGATAGACTGGAAAACCTTGTTGGCATAAATGGTCAAGCCTTAGCCTGGTTCAAATCTTATTTAACTGATCGCTACCACTTTGTCTATGCTAACGAGGAAAAATCTTATTACTCTCAGGTAAAACACGGCGTACCACAGGGATCAGTTCTTGGTCCCATTGTCTTCGCACTATATATGCTTCTCCTCGGAGATATTATTAAGAAACATGACATCAACTTCCACTGTTACGCTGACGATACCCAGCTTTATATTTCCTCAGAACCTGACAAAACCCACTGTTTTTCAAAGCTAATAGACTGTATCAACGATATTAGAATATGGATGGCAAACAACTTCCTTCTACTTAACTCCAACAAGACAGAGGTTCTGATTATTGAACCCAATAGCTCCAATCACGACACGATAGTCCACAACATCTCTATAGAAGGCTGCACCATTGTCCCTTCTTCCGCAGTCAAGAACCTAGGTGTGATTCTAGATAAGAATCTGTCTTTCGATGGTCACATTTCCAATGTATGCCGAACTGCATTTTTTCACCTTAGAAATATTTCAAAGATGCGACACATGCTGTCTCTCTCAGATATAGAGAAGCTAATTTATGCATTTATGCATTTATGACCTCCAGAATTGACTACTGTTATTCATTACTGGGGGGGTGTCATGCAAAGCAAATAAATAAGCTTCAGCTGGTTCAAAATGCAGCTGCTAGAGTTCTCACTAGATCAAAAAAGTATGACCACATAAGTCCACTCCTAGCAACACTGCACTGGCTACCTGTAAAGTATCGCATACATTTTAAAATTCTGTTAATTACATACAAAGCCCTAAATGGCTTAGCACTGTTATACCTCCATGAACTACTATCAGCATACAATCCATCACGGACATTGCGTTCACAACATGGCGGGCTGTTAATAGTTCCAAGAATATCAAAAAAATCTAAAGGTGGAAGATCCTTCTCCTACTTAGCACCAAAACTATGGAATGACCTTCCCAGTAAAGTCCGGGACTCAGACACACTCGAACTGTTTAAAATTAAATTAAAGACTTATCTCTTTAGCCTCGCATTTACATAATTTCAGATCCAACTCTCTAAGGCCGCAATAGTTAACTCAACTGGAACCGGGCACACACACATACTACATACTGCATGTGTTATCACATATAACTGCCTACATCTACATAGGAACGGCTGCTATGCTAATGCTACTCTGTTCTGTCCCCCTCTCTCTCTCTCTCTCGCTCTCTCTCTATCCCCCTCTCCCTTTCACCGAGGTATCCCGAGGAATGAGTTCCAGCTGGCACAACACCGCCACACCTGATGTCCATCCTGGTGCTGCTAAATGATGACCACCCAGGACAACCTCCTGCACCTGTTAAATTACAATCAAATCTACTACATCACACTTCACATATAACATTTTATTCACTCTCTAAAGTAATTTCTGTATCCTACAATGTATGTCTCTGTATCCTGTAAACTGCATAGCGAGTTATAGATGCGATCAATGGCAAATTGTGTCCTTTATTACGGATTGCACATGCTACGGATTGCAACTATAACACGTCATGTCAGGTTTTTTTTTTTCTCTTAAAGAGTTTTTTTGAATCCCTGACCACTGACTGCTATCTGTTATTACATGTAAAGCTGCTTTGATACAATGTCCTTTGTGAAAAGCGCTATACAAATAAAATTGAATTGAATTGAATATATGTATATATATACGTATATACGTATATATATACATATATTCAATTTATATACGTATATACGTATATACGTATATACATATACATATACATATACATATACATATATATATACACGTATATACGTATATATATATACATACGTATATACATATACATATACATATACGTATATATATATACATACGTATATACGTATATATATATACATACGTATATACATATACATATACATATACATATACATATACATATACATATACATATACATATACATATATATATATTTATCTTTATAAAGATCTTCCAGGTGTGGAAAAATACAAAACTGGGTTTTAAAACCAATTTTTGATGAACAAGCACTTTTACAAACGTGTCAGGACAAAATTTAATGTGACATTTGTTCTTCTGTAGCAAATGCCTGTGACACTCAAATTCTCATCTTGTTGATGCACTTTTATAAAGTGTAATGTGTTAACTACTGGGAAAAGTGCATTTTAAAAGTTAATAATATTTAATTATTTGAATAATTTCACACAAGGAAGTTAATGTTGTTTCACAATACATTGATTGACTACAGCATTATTTTTTAAATCTGTGATAATTTAATAATTTCAGATGACAGTCATGTCATGTGAAATCCTTAGTCAAAATATATGGGAACAGTGTTTAACAAAGAATATATGCTTCAATTCATATTTGATTGTTTCTCTATAATATTACAGCTCATCTCCACCCAAACAAGTAAGAGAACTGTATGCTCAAGGAATCATTGCCCTGTTTCCATATCTTCGGGATCCATATGCAAAGCTTGGATATGTAAGTAAATATTTTGTTAAATTAGTAATTATGTGGTAGATGGATGTCTTGTTTTACTGTAAACTTTTTTTTTTAAGGAACATTATTATGACCCTCAAAGTGGACAAGGGTACTTGTCATGGAAAATTAAGAACATTCAAAGGAACAGTGCACCATCAGAGACCCGTAGATGTTTCCCCCCGTCTTTTAGTGGTGGCCCATCTGCGCAGAGAGAAGCTTCGTCCAGCACAGAAGTTATCCTGACCGAAGAACAGTGTAGGGAAGCTGTTTCTCTTATGAAGCATACTTCAGAGGCGGCGACAGTAAAGTTTCAGTTTCAGTATCGTCGCAAGATTATTCATAACCCAAGCAGATGCTGAATGAATTTCCACGTTATTTGGACATCAAAGGCCTGGTAAGAACATTTCAGTTATTAATGTGATTTAGATTATTTTTGTGTGCAATAAGGACAAAAGACAATATGTGTGGTGATTTAAAGTTATATCAATTATTCATTGTAAAGATAATAAATTTGCACTTAGTTGCTTCTTTTCTGCTTTGGTGGTTTTTACGGATCGAGCTGGATTTTGCTTGGATTCTCGGTGAAAAGACAGCTGCTAAGTTTTTAGAGAGGTGGCCAACTACATTTATGCAGAAAGTCATTCAGCAGAGCAAGGGGCTTAACTCCTCCCAAGAACTTCAGGAACTGATTCACTGTGCAGAATCAGCTTTGGACACTGAATCAGATGATGACGGTAAGCTGTTTTTTAACAAGTTAATAACATAATAATGTACCTTTCTAATTATGTATTTTTTTTCCTAAAATAACCATATCTCTTAGGATGGGGTAGCGGTCTTGCTTCGATTCTTCTTTTACTTCACCTAATTCCACCATCAGCACAAGGTCGCAAGAGACCTGGGAAAATGTCGGCATCTCAAGCTGAGAAACACATTGTGATGTTCAAAAAGGTAAATTTGGGGTTTTCTGTATGACCTGTCTGCTTCAACTTCAAGCCAGTTGTGTTCATTGGAAAAGTAATGTGGAAACAAGCAAATGGCGTGTTGTTAAGTATTGTTTTATTTTTAGACAGGGACTAACATACAGGAACACCTTGACTCAATTAAAGAGAGCACCCAGCCCTACCTGCTTGCTGTCGGGACAAAGAAAAGCAGCATTCATGGATACTACATCATCCTTGACAAAAAAGCCATACCATGCAAGTCAGTGAGTGGTCTTGCTGCCTTCGATGAACTGTTCAAAGCCCACTTTGTGTTTGGTGCCTCGTACAATAAGGTGCTTCACAACATGTACACCTTCATACAGACAACCATTTTTGAGATTGACATTGGCAAAGTGAAAGAGAGTCCAAGGGTTGCTTATTACTGTTACTACAAATTGTAAACATTGTATTTTCTCCTGTTTTAACTGAGGGCCTTACTGTGTATTTAAAACACTTAATTGCTGAGCATCACAGGCTTTTCAAGTGCTTGTTTCCAGACAGAAACCTCCTGCCTAAGCATCACCTAATGATGCATTACCCCCGGTGTATACGAAATATTGGGCCCATTGTTCACATGTGGTCAATGCGGTATGAGTCAAAGCACAATTTTTTAAGACACAGCAAAAGTGTTTTAAAAACATTACTCTGACACTTGCAAAAAAACACCAGAATAGCATGGCATATACATGGGAAACCTTCAATCATGACAGAATAGTGTATGGACCAGGAAAGACTGTTTCTCTCTGTGACTTAAGTGAAAATGTACAAATTGCATCCAAGTTGAATATTCCTCCTCAAACAGATGTTCTCTCAGTTAAATGGGTGAAGTGTAATGGAACTGAATACCGTTCTGGTTTAATTATTTGTGGTGAAGTAGACATTGATTTGCCAGTGTTTTATAAAATCCAAGATATTGTTATTAGAAATGAATTTGTGGTACTGGTTGCATCACCACTCAAAACTGTTTGCTTTGATTATCATCTTTATGCCTATACAGAATTGAACCAAGACACTGTGAATCCTTGAAAGTGTTCAATGTCTCTGAACTAATTTATTACAAGCCTTTTGATATGCAAATGTCTTATGGGTTTTATGTATTTTTGTATTTTTTATGTAAATTTTTTATGATTTTATGTATTTTATCTGTAATTTTATGTGACAAGTCGAGCTGTACATGTTTTAAAGTAGCCACTTTGCCCATTTTGTAAATAAACATTTAAATGTTTACATCTGTTTAAAGAATTATTTTTATATTTTAATGGACTTTTTAATACATATTTTGCACCAAATAAGAACACTATGAATAACACTTAACAGAGTAATCTAAATGAAAAATGACACCAGAGGTGTTAAGTGCCCCATAGTCCATCCATCCATCCATTCTCCTCCGCTTATCCGGGACCGGGTCGCGGGGGCAGCAGTCTAAGCAGGGACGCCCAGACTTCCCTCTCCCCAGACACTTCCTCCAGCTCCTCCGGGGGAATCCCGAGGCGTTCCCAGGCCAGCCGAGAGACATAGTCCCTCCAGCGTGTTCTGGGTCTTCCGGGGGCCTCCTCCCGGTGGGACATGCCCGAACACCTCCCTTGGGAGGCGTCCGGAGGCATCGAAACAGATGCCCAAGCCACCTCAGCTGGCCTCTCTCGATGTGGAGGAGCAGCGGATCTACTCCGAGCTCCCCCCGAGTGACCGAGCTCCTCACCCTATCTCTAAGGGAGCGCCCAACCACCCGGCGGAGGAAACTCATTTCGGCCGCTTGTATCCTGGATCTCACCCTTTCGGTCATGACCCAAAGCTCATGACCATAGGTGAGAGTAGGAGCGTAGATCGACCGATGAAATCGAGAGCTTAGCCTTGTGGCTCAGCTCCTTCTTTACCACGACAGACCCGGTACATCGACCGCATTACTGCAGAAGCTGCACCGATCCGTCTGTCGATCTCTCGCTCCATCCTTCCCTCACTCGTGAACAAGACCCCAAGATACTTAAACTCCTCCACCTGTGGCAGGAGCTCCCCACCGACCTGGAGGGACAAGCCACCCTTTCGGCTGAGGACCATGGCCTCAGATTTGGAGGTGCTGATTCTCATCCCAGCCGCTTCACACTCAGCTGCAAACTGCCCCAGTGCCCGCTGTAGGTCCTGGCCTGATGAAGCCAACAGGACAACATCATCCGCCAAAAGCAGAGATGAGATCCTGTGGTCACCAAACCCGGACCCCTCCGGTCCCTGGCTGCGCCTAGAAATCCTGTCCATGAAGATAGTGAACAGGACCGGTGACAGAGGGCAGCCCTGCGGGAGTCCAACACGCGCACTGGGAGCGAGTCTGACTTACTGCTGGCAATGCGAACCATGCTCCTGCTCTGGTCATACAGGGACGGACAGCCCCTAGCAAAGGGCCTCGGACCCCATATTCCCAGAGCACCCCCACAGAACACCCTTGAGGGACACGGTCGAATGCCTTCTCCAGATCCACAAAACACATGTGGACTGGTTGAGCAAACTCCCATGAACCCTCCAGTATCCTAAAGAGGGTATAGAGCTGGTCCAGTGTTCCACGACCAGGGAAAGCCGCATTGTTCCTCCTGTATCCGAGGTTCAACTATCGGACGAATTCTCCTCTCCAGTATCCTGGCATAGACTTTCCGGGAGGCTGAGGAGTGTGATCCCCTATAGTTGGAACACACCCTCCAGTCCCCTTCTTATAAAGGGGACCACCACCTGATCTGCCAGTCCAGAGGCACTGTCCCCACCTCCACGCGATGATGTTGTAGAGGCGTGTCAGCCAAGACAGCCCCACTTCATCCAGAGACTTGAGGTACTCAGGAGGCGGATCTCGTCCCACCCCGAGCCTTGCCACCGGGGAGCTTCTCAACTACCTCGGCTGACTTCAGCCCGGGTGATGTCCGAGCCCATCCCCTCGTCCCCAGCCTCTGCCTCCTCAGTGGAGGCGTGTTGGCAGGGTTGAGGAGATCCTCAGTATTCCTTCCACCGCCCGACAATATCCCCAGTTGAGGTCAGCAGAGCCCCACCTCCACTATATACAGTGTTGGTAGGGCACGCTTTCCCCTCGGAGGCCGGACAGTTTGCCAGAACCTCTTGAGGCCGACCGATAATCCTTCTCCAAGTCCTCACCGAACTCTTCCCAGGCCCGAGTTTTGCCTCCACAACCACCCGTGCGCAGCAGTCCGCTTGGCCTGCGGTACCCATCAGCTGCCTCAGGAGTCCCACAAGCCAACCAAGCTCGATAGTACTCCTTCTTCAGCTTGACAGCATCCCTTACTTCCGGTGTCCACCACGGGTTCGGAGTTGCCGCCACGACAGGCACCAGAGACCTTACGGCCACAACTCCGAGGCGGCGGCTTTGACAATGGAGGCGGAAAACATAGTCCACTCTGACTCAATGTCCCCAACCTCCCTCGGGATCTGTTCAAAGCTCTGCGGAGGTGGGAGTTGAAGACCCTCTGACAGGGGGCTCTGCCAAACGTTCCCAACAGACCCTCACGATGCGTTTGGGCCTGCCGAGTCTGTCCAGCTTCCTCCCGGCCAGCGGATCCAACTCACCACCAGGTAGTGATCAGTTGACAGCTCCGCCCCTCTCTTCACCCGAAAGTGTCCAAGACATATGGCGGAGGCCAGATGAAACAACCACAAAGTCGATCATCGACCTCCGCCCTAGGGTGCTCTGTTGCCACGTGTGCTGATGAGCACCCTTATGCTCGAACATGGTGTTCGTTATGGACAAGCCGTGACTAGCACAGAAGTCCAACAACAGAACACCACTCGGGTTCAGGTCAGGGGGCCGTTCCTCCCAATCACGCCTCTCCAGGTGTCACCGTCGTTGCCACGTGTGCGTTGAAATCCCCAGCAAAATGACGGAGTCCCCAGACTGCGCTTTCCAGCACCCCTCCCAGAGACTCCAAGAAGGCCTGGTACTCTGTACTGCCATTCGGCCCGTAAGCACAAATGACAGCAAGAGACCTATCCCCACCCGAGCGCAGGGAAGCGACCTCTCATTCACGGGGTAAACTCCAACACATGGCAGCTAAGCTGGGGGCTATAAGCAAGCCCCTCCCGCCCGCCGCCTCTCACCGTGGCCAACTCCAGAGTAGTGGAGAGTCCAACCTCTTCGAGGAGTTGGGTTCCAGAGCCAAACTGTGCGTGGAGGTGAGACCGACTATATCTAGTCGGTACCTCTCTACCTCCCGCACTAGTTGGGCTCCTTTCCCCAGCGAGGTGACATTCCATGTCCCTAGAGTTAGGTTCTGTGTCCGAGGATTGGGTGCCGAGGCCCCTGCCTTCGACCGCCACCCAAACCACAATGCACGGCCCCTACGGTCCCTCCTGCAGGTGGTGAGCCCACGGGAGGTCGGCCCCACGTCACTCCTTCGGGCTGAGCCGGCTGGGTCCCATGGGGTAAGACCAGCCACCAGGCTTCATATCTGAGCCCCAACCCCAGGCCTGGCTCCAGGGTGGGGCCCCGGCTGCGCCATACCGGGCGACGTCACGATGTTTAATGTAGACCTTCTCATAAGGGGGGGGTGGACCGCTCTTTGTCTGGCTTGTCACCTAGGACCTGTTTGCCTTGGGAGACCCTACCAGGGGCATATAGCCCCTGACAACATAGCTCCTAGGATCATTCAGGCACTCAAACCCCTCCACCACAGTAAGGTGGCGGTCCCAGGAGGGGTGTGCCCCATAGTGTTAAACTTATACTACAATAACAAGTGTGAATAAATACTCTATCAGTGTTGTTTTTTAACACTTTATGGTGCTTTATTAACACTATAAGTTCAACACTACAATCAGTGTTATTTTTACTCTTGATAGAGTGGGACCATATGTGCCCCAAAGAAGTGTTAAAATTAACTCTTTAAGTGTTATGTTGACACTGCTTATTTTACTGTGTATATATATATATATCTATGTGTGTATTTCTCCATAATCACTTGATACCCTGCCATAGTTATTGCATGCATTTCAGTGTCATTGAAGTTTAACTGTTATTTCATGGCAGATGAATGAATAACTTTTTGTTCTTACTTCACTTCTCTCTCGTGTGTGGTATCAAAATGATCCACAAATTATTTCCTAAATAATGATTCACAGTACATAGTCATGGCGTGCATCATACTCAATTTACAATAAGTTTATGTGTTCGGTGCAAACAGGACATAAACCGTACCTGTGTAAATCATTTGTCACAAAGAAGGACAAAGAAATTTCTCCCGCGCAGCCGCCGTCCTTGTGAGTGAGGCTCTGTGCGACATTGGGTCCCTAATGAACTAATAATTAAGAGTATGAGAAGTTATAAAGAATCTAAATTCAAATTGTGATCAACAGTTAATTGAAATAATCAGATAAATTAATAATATTAAAACTGGAGTCAGATTTTATGAACAGAGTCAATTCTATTAACTGCACTAAGAGAAGACTGAACGCGCTGATACCTTCGCCCACGCCTTTGGATTCCGTCGTTGGGCCGATGGGTGGCTCTTTATACCTGTGAATGGGATAACGACTAGGCCAGTTCCAGTTCCATGAAAGCCACAGAATGTGTTAATGTGAGTACACCCAGTCCATGCCACACAGGTCCCAGCGATTAACGGCTGGTGTTCATAATAATCCAAATAGGCTGCCAAAGCCTGCTTGTAATGCTGTATCTTTTAGTCCAGATGTTCTTTTGCGGATATTGGCCAGTATAGTTTTGTACATTTCTGGAAAACTGCACAGAGTAGTTAATAATTGAAGTGTGGTTGCAGTCACCAGGGACGATGACTGTAGGCAGGGGAGAGTGTAGCCGGGTCAGAGCAAAACAACCAAAACACAATACATTTATTTACCCTTTTAATCCACTGTGTATGTTTTTGTACTTTGTGAGCCCTACACTTCTGCTCAGGAATAAAAGATAAATAAAGCGCACTATAGTAAAGTGTAGCGGCCCCTTAAAGAGGTTACGGGTTTGTGAGTGAACCCCGATGCTGAGCTTGTGAATCCAGGTAGTGCATGGGCCTCGATATGGGTTTAGTCAATAAAAGGTTGCATTGTGTGCATATCTATGCAGTTTTGTAACCTGTCCATGTGAGGTGTCTTCACATTGTGTGTGCTCTTCAGAAATCTGAGAGTTTAAGTGTTTGTCTCTGGTTTAATGCAATAACACGTACTGAAATGTAACCATTGTGCAATCTGTATGAATGTAATGCTGTAGTGATCTTTGCACGGGGCACCAATTAAAAGTATGCCTCACACAGGACACTAGAGGTGTTAGTGAGATTTGATCTCATGTCACTTGAAGTGTGTGTGTGTCAGATGACCTCTCTCTTATTTTACTTTGGGGCACTAGCTGAGGAATTACACCTCAACATTTGTTGGAATAATCCAACATAAATCATAAATAATATGATAAGAAAATTATGTAAAGTTGAGGGAGTAAATCACCTGGTTTATCTGAAGGATTTAGTGAGTTTTTTACTAACTTGTAGAGCCTTTTACTGTACTATTACTCCGTGGTTGTCACGGAGCCGATGCCTGCAGCATCGGATTTCCCCCCGCACGTCACACGATCCCTGTCACCCGAATACTAAAAGGACTTCATTTCCCATGTCACCTTGCACCTCCGCACACCTGTTCACTATCATCATCATCACCGGCACCTGTTTGCAATATTCTGGACTCTTTATATACCCTGTTGTTGTTCTGTTCCTTGTCCGGTATTGTTGTTGCTGTGTTTTGCTTTGACTGTGTGGTGTATTCGTCTGCTACCTGTTATCTGTTTGATGTCATCTGGATATCCTTGTACCTGAAAGTTCTCTAGTAAAAGTCTAGTTGGAAATTATCTCTGGCGTTCTGGTCTTCCTACCCAGCAGTCGTAACAGTATACCGGACCGACAAGAAGTTCTGATAGGATTTTAACGAGTCGTGAAGACGAGTGGATTAGCTATCAATTTTTGTCTTTTTGATTTTTGTGTTTTTTGTATATCGTCAGTATCATGGAAACCACTACACCCAGCACTGTGGATGCCGCCACGGATCTCCTCCACGCTCTCTCACGGCATTTAAATGCTTTACCTGTTTGTTCTCCTCAGCCGGTAAGTCCTGCCGTCCTTAGCAGTCCCATGGCCATGCCTAATCGGTTCTCTGGAGTAGCGAAGGAGTGTGGTGGATTTTTGTTGCAATGCAACTGGTACTTCAGTCGGCAGCCCCAAGCGCATCCCACTGAAGCGGATAAAGTTGACTTCGCGATCAGTCTCATGACAGGGGCTGCGCTGTGCTGGGCACAAGGCTACTGGGAGTCAGGAACTCGCGAGTCTCGTACCTGGGAGGAATTCTCGACATGGGTAAAGAATGTGTTTGATCACTCTGCTTCTTCTCTCTCTGTTGTAGACCAACTATGTAGAATCCGACAAGGGCGATCATCAGTGGCAGAATATGCTCTTCAGTTCCGCACTCTCGCCGCAGTCAGCGGTTGGAATCAGGCCGCACTGTTCGCAGCGTATCGTCAAGGTTTGTCTCCTGAGGTAAAGATGCACATGGTGATTTATGACGATTCTATTGAGATGGAAAACTTCATTCAAAAGTCTATCCGAATAGCCCAACGTCTATCTGCCTGTCAAAGTGGAACCCCGTCAGCCCGTACCGCTCCTCCGCTACATTCTCTGTCCGCCCCGCGGGCGCATCAGCCGCCGCGGTTCGCAACTCCCCGTAGTTCGTTGTCTGCTCCACCGAGCCCTCCAGCACCAGAGCCCATGCAAGTGGATAACTTTCATCTAACCAAAGAGGAGCGACAACGCCGCATCTCTAGTCAGCTCTGCATATATTGTGGGGAATCCGGGCATTTCCTCGCTACCTGCCCAGTGCGTCCACCTCATGCCCCGGGTGAGTGCGGTTCAGCCGCCGCGAGCAGGTGTTAAACTTCCGCTAACGTCTCTAATCATTGCCTCTTCCACTGTTTCTGTTCCAGTGAAAGCATTAATAGATTCCGGTGCAGCTGGAAATTTCATCTCTCCGGATCTGCTGCGGCGACTCCGGCTACCTAGGCACCGAGTAGCGCAGCCCATCCCTGTGCAAGACATCTTAGGAAAGCCCTTAGGGCAAGGACTAATCAGATTTTTCTCTCCGCAAATCCGGCTCGAATGGGAGCCCGCTAAGACTGAGGTATTGTCCTTCTGGGTGCTTGAGGGGAGCTCGGTGGAGCTCGTGCTGGGACGGCCCTGGCTTCAACAGCACCGTCCGGAAGTGAACTGGACAACGGGAGATATACTCAGTTGGCCGCAGGAGAGAATCACTAAGCCGGTAAAGTCTGCCCCACTGGTTATGTCTCCTATTGCTGTTCCTCTTTCTTCAGAATCTTCGAGAGTCTCCGAAGCAGACAATAATGTCAGCCCCCGGATAGGGCGATTCATCAGAGTATGAAGCATTCCGGGATGTGTTCAGCAAAAAGAGAGCCGCTCAACTTCCCCCGCATAGGCCATGGGACTGTGCCATAGAGCTGCTGCCTGGGGCCCCTCTCCCTAAGGGGCGTATCTACTCTCTGTCCCTCCCGGAACAGAAAGCCATGGGTGACTACATTCAGGAGGCACTTCATCAAGGATTCATCCGCCCCTCTACTTCCCCTGCAGCATCTAGTTTCTTCTTCGTTTGGGAAGAAAGATGGGGTCTCCGGCCATGTATTGATTATCGTGTTCTTAACCAAGCTACTGTTAAATTCTCTTACCCTTTGCCTCTTATTTCCCCGTCCATAGAGCATCTCCGTGGAGCCTCAGTATTCACGAAGCTGGACCTCAGAAGCGCCTACAACCTAATTCGTATCCGAAAGGGAGACGAGTGGAAGACGGCCTTCATAACGCCCGCGGGACACTTCGAGTACCGTGTTATGCCCTTTGGGTTGGTAAATGCTCCGGCTGTGTTTCAAAGTTTTATGAATGAAATATTTCGAGATGTGTTGGGTCTGTTTGTCATTGTGTAATATAGATGATATCCTGGTGTACTCGAAGTCTCTCGCAGAGCACAGAGGCCATGTTCGGCTCGTTCTTCAGCGGCTCCGAGATCACAACCTTTATCTCAAGCTTGAGAAATGTGCGTTCCATCTTTCTGAGGTTCAGTTCCTAGGGTACGTGATCAGTTCCACGGGGGTGCTCATGGAGAAAGACAAAGTCGAAGCAGTTCAGTCCTGGCCCCAACCATCCTCAGTTCGAAGTCTGCAACGGTTCCTGGGGTTTGCCAATTTTTATCGACGGTTCATCCGTGACTTCAGTATAATCTGCTCGCCACTCACGTCAATGCTCAAAGGGAAGCCCAAAGTGTTAGTCTGGTCTCAAGAGGCTAAGGAGGCCTTCCAACAGTTAAAAGAAGCCTTCTGCAGTGCACCTGTTCTTCGACACCCCTCGCCTGAACTCCCGTTTGTGGTTGAGGTTGACACCTCCACTACCGGCGTAGGGGCGGTGCTATCACAGCTGCAGGGGAATCTGGCACGCCTTCACCCATGCGCTTTCTTCTCCAAGAAGATGTCCCCGGCGGAGCAAAATTACGATATCGGCAATCGAGAACTGCTGGCGATCAAACTGGCTCTGGAGGAATGGAGGCATTGGTTAGAAGGAGCTAAGTTCCCTTTTATCGTATATACAGATCATAAGAACTTGTTATATCTTCGTGAAGCTAAAAGACTTAATTCCTGTCAAGCCCGGTGGGCATTGTTTTTCTCTCATTTTAATTTCACAGTTACCTATCGTCCTGGAAGCAAGAACGGAAAGGCGGATGCGCTCTCCCGAATCCACGCCCCGGATGTTAGCTCAGAGCCTCCAGAGCCCGTTCTCCCTCCAGCCATGGTGATCTCTCCCATCGAATGGGAGTTGGATAAGCAGATTAAAGCCAGTCTTCATGGTCAGCCTGCTCCGCCGGGAGGTCCTGAGGGGAAACTGTTTGTGCCAGAGGATTTGCGCGTTCCCCTCATGGACTCCGTCCATTGTGTTCCGGGATCAGGACACCCAGGTCAGCAGCGCACCCTCTCACTGATCTCCCCCCGGTACTGGTGGCCCGGTATGTCCGGAGATGTTACCCGCTTCGTGAAAGGATGCTCAGTCTGTGCCATCGCCAAAGTTCCTCGTCGGCTGCCCCAGGGTAAGCTTCTTCCTTTACCGGTTCCTCAGCGGCCATGGACTCACATTGCTGTAGACTTTATCTCTGATTTGCCCTGTTCAGGGGGATATACTTGTGTTTTTGTAGTCGTTGATCGCTTTAGTAAAAGCTGTAAACTAATGAAAACTATAACTAATAGTAAACTCTTCCCAAAATTCATCGGTCACTTTCCCATCATCAAACAAATCAATGCAGTGACTTACCGGCTGCAACTTCCCCGGTCCTACCGTCTGGCCCCATCCTTTCATGTTTCACTCCTCAAACCTTATGTTGACCCTGTCTCTGTTTCCTCCCCAGAATCCGATGCTGAGGGACCTCCACCAGCGGCTCCGGAACCTCCTCCTCCTCCGCCCCTAGACGATCAGGACCGCATCTACCGGGTCGATACCATTCTGAGGGCTCGTCGACGGGCCGGCAAGTTGGAGTACCTCGTGTCCTGGGAGGGATACGGTCCTGAGGAGCGTTGCTGGGTGCCCCGCTCGGATATCCTGGATCCGACTTTACTCACCGAATTTCATGATACTCACCCTTCAGAACCTGGTCCCAGGCCACGAGGGCGGCCCCTGGACTCTTTATATACCCTGTTGTTGTTCTGTTCCTTGTCCGGTATTGTTGTTGCTGTGTTTTGCTTTGACTGTGTGGTGTATTCGTCTGCTACCTGTTATCTGTTTGATGTCATCTGGATATCCTTGTACCTGAAAGTTCTCTAGTAAAAGTCTAGTTGGAAATAATCTCTGGCGTTCTGGTCTTCCTACCCAGCAGTCGTAACAGTGGTGGCCTGCCAAATTTGTTTTGCCATGAAACAGGAAGTTGTTGTTATTTAGGCATACAATGTCCAAATGGCCCCAAACTTCACATGTTTGATAACAGTCCTGTCCTGAACACATTGATATGCCAGTATTCAATAATAGTTATAGTGCCACCTGTTGGCAGCAGGAAATTACATGCATCATATCACATTATATTGTGATAAACTACTGGCGGAGATTTTACCAGATCAACATCATATTTTGTCAGGCTAATCTGAATTCCTATGAGATGTAAAATTGTGAAGATCTTGACTTTTCGTTAAAGGGTGGCCTGTCAAAGTTTGATGTTTCGCTATGTAAGAGGAAGTTGTTGTAACTCAGGCAAACAATTTCCGAACTGAATATATTAATTTAACTGAAATTATCTCAGAGAAACATATTAAAATAGGCCATCAAATGACAAATGTGCTAGAAACATCCAATCCGCCCCAAACGTCACATGTTCCCCACATATTTACTGGCCGAAATTCATATTGCTCATGTGTGCATTGGTTTCATCAAGGCACTGTGTAGCGGTGCCACAGGTGCGAGGGCCCTTTCATCGCTACTTGCAGCTTTAATTGTATTTGTTATTGTGTCATTAAATATGACTGAGCAATGTAAGTTTATACTTTTGTTGGCCAATGTGAGCTTAAAATGACCAGTGACCTGATATGTATGTTAAACTGCAAGAGCACAGTTTAAAGTACTATACATTTGTGAATGTAATAATATGAATATATGAATATGTGCTGTAAGTGACCCGTTTTGTCCCATGTTGTAAATTTCTTTGTTTTTCCTTATTTCCAGAGGGCCACTAACCGTTGTTTAACTGGGTGGTAAAAAGAGCTGTGGAAATCAAGCGATAGAGTAGTTGTATAGACCCAGAAAAACGAGTATAGAGTTTTTTTTTGTTTACCTTTTCACGTACCACTTGAAATTGTGGGATTTATTTCTCTCTAATCCATATACCCAACTAATCTTTAATGCTGCATACTTTAGGGGGTGTGGTCAGGAATAAAAGAACCCCAGTTAATGTGAAGTCGTTGTTTTGTTCTTATTAAAAAGGACATTTTAAACACGGCTACATATTTATTATTGATTATGATCGATTCTAAGTATACAGATCAAATATTTGATTTGGGGAAATACTGAATGATTAAGAGCATGTAGCGATAATCGACATGATTAGGGACTCTGAGGGACTATGAGCATGAACTACAAAGAACATCATATGTGATATAAACAAGACTTAATTTACTAGACTAAACAAATACTACCCTAAAATATACACACATACACACACACATACATACAGTTCAGCATTAGAAGAAGTTAAAGCAGAGAGAAAATATGAATTCATGGCAGTATTTGATAATCAGCAGATCAACAGCCTGAACAAACCATCAATTTCCTATTTCTGTAGCACCTTTGTAAAAAGAATTAATGATGCTCTGTGCATCCATTAATAAGACGAAGTATGATACTTGCATGTCTTGCCCATCAAAAGGAAATGTCCTGATGCAGTTTGTTGAGGCTCCAGTTGATCTTGACTGAAAGTTGTAGCGATGAGAAAGAGAACCAATCTGAGGCAGAGGGTCTTTGAGAGATGGAAAGACAAGGCCGCAGCCTGGCACAAAATTAGGGGTCCCGTGCAGGCTTCTTCAACAAGCTCATCATCAAAGAACCCTAAAAGGGCTGAAACCCCAAGGGAACTTGGAAGGACCCCGTTGACATGGAACAAGCAGGGTGATGAGAGTGAGATGACGCAGAAGAGCCCCAAAAAGTGAAAATTGAGAAGAAAGGAGTCCAGTGGTCTTTAAACTGTGAAGATGTCACACCCAAAAGATATGAGTGATACAATCAGATCTTGTACTTTCCGAGGGAAAGTTAGTTCTCTTTGTCTTCCGAAACAGGTATTTTACATATGGAAGCTGATTGGATGTTTACTGAGAAACACCAGAGGTCTGTTTCTGCATTTAAGTTTGGGGGTAGTTGCAACAGACCCCCAGACCAACAGCATAGCTTTAAGGTGGGTGAGTGTATTTAGTTATATTTAAGAAATATAACCAAATATTATGTGTCTGATTTGTGTCATGCACTACATCACCATAAGACATTTGACCATTTAATCAGTTCATGTGATCCCACATCTACAGTTTACTATTGACCCAGTCCTTTATTTATGTGTTCTTTAATTTCCTTGCTTTTTTGGTTTGTTTTTTAAACCCTTCTACTTGTTTGTGAGAAATGCAGTTTTTCTTGAAAACCTTTGCATTACATGGAAAGAGTGGCCGTATCTTCCTTGAACTATCTTTGGTACAATGCCTTTTTGACAGAAGACGTCTGTCTTCTTGCTGCACATTAACATACATACCATTTATTTGCCTTTTGATGTTCTCAGGAACCATCTGCCATGTTTTGACAACTTCAAGAATTTCTTCAAGTTTCTTGAAATCATAACTTCTGTCTTGTTGCTCAAAATACATGTCAGCATTGTCAGTTTGATTTACAGGAACAAAGCATTTATTCATTAATGGTCATGCCAAACAATTGTTGTGCTAAAATAATATAAAGACATATACCAAATGTGCAACAGGTACAAGAAAAGGTTTTCAAAGATGCATGATATGTTCCTCTCCCACAAAGGCTTTCCACATCATTTTCCCATTTCTTTACATCACAACAGACGTTGAATTGACCTTTGTCTTGTATAGCTCTTGCATGAGCTTCCAGCTGAGAAGAAAGTTCACAGAATGCCTCATCATCCTTTTCTTTAAGTACATCTAGCTACACCAAATGTTTCCATGCATGACCTCTTAAACCAACAGGGCAACTGCAGAAGCACTCTGCTGGGCATGTCCTATAGAACAGTAAAGGTCTTGTTCAGATGGTACATTATACATAGAAATGATTCTCTTGAAATGTAATCAGACCAGCCTTTTCCCATCATTCCAGCTGGTTTGTTAAATGTTTCTTCCAACTTAATAGCAATTTCAGTCGATGGAAGAACCTGAATTTGAAACAAAGACTTATAGTGTCCAAACAAATGTAGTGTATAATAATGTGGGGAAAAAGCCACCGTCGCCGTGTTGGAGTGCTCACTAGGAGACTGCTGATATTAGATATTAGTTATTAAGCTAGCTTTTATATTTCCCTGTGTTACAAATGAGGCTCCCACATCACCTCTCTTGCACCATCAGAGGGAGCCTTCACCTGAGTACTAGCCTTTTCATTCGCACTCCATTTCCCATGTGCCTCATACCTAGGACTGATCACATCACAGTCATCTCGCACATAAAAAGGACCTGTTTTCCGGTTCTCTGTGCGAAGTCTTGATTTGCCACGGTGATCATTTCTGCGGGGTTTCCTGTTTTGCCTACTTGTTACTACTTGGACTGTTTATTCTCGTTTTGGATTTTAGTCACCTGCCCTGACCCTTTTGCCTGTTTTTGGACTCTGATTCTAGCCACCTGCCCTGACCCTTTTGCCTGTTTTTGGACTCTGATTCTAGCTGCCTGCCCTGACCCTTTTGTCTGTTTTATCATGTGTGACTGTAGTTCTTGCACTGTTATTGTTACGTTGCTTGATTCAATAAAGAGACTGCAAATGAATCCTCACGCCTCCGACTCTGCGTTACACCCTGCTTGTTATTCTGCTGTAAAGCTGCTTTGAAACAGTGCTACATTGTTAAAGCACTATACAAATAAACTTGAACTTGAAAAGATACTGTGAATGATAAGTTGCTTTCAATCTGATATCCTGTTGTGTTTCTGTAGATGAATTTCCTTTAAATTCACCAGTGTCTAAAATTACCTTTCTATCACACTGTCTCTAAACTCCCATGGTTATAACAATATCCATAATCAGCCCATCTATGACATATTGGTTAAAAACTTATTGGAGAAAACTGGTACATGAGGTATTTTAAAGTTTTTTTATAAATACATAAAAAAGGGAAAAGTTCATTCAAGGCATTTATTTTTCTTATGTGTAGCAAATGTCGGGCAATAGGTCATAACCCGCTATTCTCCGTTGATTTAGCTCAAAGAAAAATATGTCTAATTAATCGTCATCAAGTATACATATTTTGTAGTATCTGAGCAGCAGGAGGGGCGACATGATCAAATGCGCTCGTCTTGCAGGCGCACCGCGATCATCTTGGCCCTAAGTATACTTTTCTGGTATAGTATACAACTGCTTCACAGAACAACTGCTTCACAGAACTACTGAGCATGTAGCAAAATCTAAGCAGTTTAAGTGACTGTTGCCTGCAAGCATAACCAAGCACAGAGACATTAATGGCGATTACAAATAGTGTTTATTAAAACTAAACACACAGCTATACAAAGCTGTACAAAACAAACAAACATCAAACACATATGAACCTAGGGGAAGGAGAGCGAGTGAAAGAGAGAGAAAGGTCAGAAAAGAGAGAGGAAGAGTGGCAGATTTGAAAAGTTCCTGAGTGAACCATCAGACTTCAAAATCACTTTTTAACAAAAGGGGATCTGCTTAACTCGTCTATCAAAATAGAAATAGATACTTGCATAGGTTTCGGTCGTGCTGAAGTGTCCGTGTGCTGAAAGTCTTTGTGTGGTTTCCAAGATGTTAAAACTGTCCGCCATTTTTGAAACGAAGTCCGCCATTGGAGGTCCCAAAAAGAGTTAGGGAGTCAGCGTGAGTGGTCTTCCCTCCCCCCATCAGGGGGAGGAGTGGAGCTCACACAGACGTCTAGTAGAGCAGGAATAGAAGTGTGGAGAGAAGAGAGCGATCTGAAGTTGCTCTGCAGTTTTATCCCCAAAAAGGTCACACCCTATGATGATAAGACTGACCAATGGTTATGTAGTGGAGTAAGGTTTCTTTGTCCATTTTCCCAACTTATTTGCAGGCTCATGGTTTTATGGCACATGTGCAAATATCAAACCATATTGTTGTAAAAAGAATATGATGCATGTTATGGTAACATAACATGCACCATAGGATAGGAAATGTTAAAAGCTTTCTTTCTATGTAAGTTGTGATTCTTTCACCTGCATGAACAGAATTAAAACCAGACACAACACACATATCTACTGGTTAAAGCAAGGTTAACATTTACAGAAAGCAAAGTATAAACAAACACTATACATACATGTACTTAAGGACCCATTTTGTGGCATACAAAGAGAAAAGGATTTTTCCCACATTGTTTTAAGATGTTTGAGTTTATTCCTCCCATTTCCATTAAATTCCTTTGAAGGTCAGGGGGTCTCCCCTGCCTAGCCTCAAAGGGTCATAAACCTGTTAAAAGGGACAGACTCTTTAGAGCTGATGGGGTTAAGGTGCCCCCAATCGTATATTTTTTATATTGCCACTCAGGGATAACCCGACATATTCCTACACATGTCTTTGTCAACCATGAAGCACCTTATATATAAAATATTTACAGTACTAATACCGCTGATACAGTACATAACAAAAGATACCCAAATGGATGTTTGGCTTTTTAAACACAGGTCATAGTCACTGAAGTGCAAGCTTAAGTGTTTCTTGGGTCTCACTGCTTTTTAGTATGTACAGAAAATCGTCTCAGGTTACGTATGTAACCCTTGTTCCCTGAGAGGGAACGAGACGCTGCGTCAGCGAATGACGCTATGGGAACGCCTTTGCATGACCGCGTCTGAAGCACGCGGTGCAAGATTGCGAATAAGCTAGACTGAACGTCAAGGGCGGGTGACGTCAGGACCAGGAAGCTATAAAAGAGCGTGGAACGCACACACATTCAGCGTAAAGTGCCGAAGCTGCGCCCAGGCACGCAGGGATTATGGCCGGAAGGATGGCGTCGTTCCCTCTCAGGGAACAAGGGTTACATTATCGTAACCTGAGACGTTCCCTTTCAAGGGAACTCAACGCTGCGTCAGCGAATGATGCTATGGGAACGCAATCCCAATGTCGCCATACGAGCAAGTCCCTGGAAGTGTGAATCCGTAGAGCACAATAAGAGGAACTACCTCGACAGGTTAAGCGTAGATCCTGGCTCGCAAGCCAGAACGCCATAAGGGAGTGAGATGGCAAGATTTCCTGGCTGTTTACAACTACTCCGAGAAGGCCCCTAAGGGCAAGACATGCAGGACCTCGGTCCTGATACAAGAACATACAGGGAATACACGGCGAGATTCACTGGCCGGTAACCAAATAAGTCGAAACGCATGGGCTCACCCACTGCGAATGGAAGTCACCAGGGCCCCACCGGGCCCCCGGGGAAAGTGCAAAGGAGCAGAAACCCAAGTTCAGGTAGCTGGCTCTCGAGCCAGAACCGCAAAGCTGGAAACACACGGCGAGACTCAGCTGGCCGGTGTCCAAGTACAAGTCGACCCCTCAGGGCCGAGGTGCATGAGAACCCCTGGCACGGGAAAAAGCTTTAAGGCAGAAAAGCCTTAACCATGCCTGGGGAAAAAGCCAGGCAAGAAGGAGAGACTGAGAGAGCTTGGAGATCACCAACTCTCTTCAGGGAAGATACTGCCAGCAAGAAAACAGTCTTGAGGGTCAGGAATTTGACCGAAACGGCCTCAATGGGTTCGAACGGTGCCACCGACAACCCTTGAAGTACCACCGCCAGATCCCACGTGGGAACTCTGGCACGTAACACCGGCCTCAGCCTCCTAGTGCCACGAAGGAAGCGTATAACCAGCGGGTCTCGACCCACAGACTGGTCGTGGACAAGGCTATGAAAGGCAGATACGGCAGCCGCATAGACCTTGACCGTAGATGGCATAAGCCCCGAAGAAAAACGATCTTGCAAGAATTCCAGAACCACGCTAATCGGGCAGTTAACTGGATCTTGACGTCGATCTGAACACCAGGAAGAGAAGACTTCCCATTTCAAAGCGTACAGCTTCCTCGTGGAGGGAGCCCTGGATTGCAAGATGGTTGCTACAACCTCGGTCGAGAGACCCTCAGGGGCCAGACCCACAGTTTCCACATCTCTGGGCAAGGGTGCAGAACAGTGCCTTGCTCCTGAGACAGAAGGTCTTTCCTGAGCGGCAGCCTCAACTGGGTGCCGTCGAGGAGTGCTATCAGGTCGAGAACCACACTCGGGCCGCCAGCGGGTGCCACCAGTAACAGGCGAATCCTGTGCTGCTGGCGCATCTGCTCCAGGACTCCGGAGCAGAGCGATCGGGGAAAAGCGATACAAAGCGTATCCTCGGCCCGCGGATGTCACGAGCATCCAGCCCCAGAGGGGCTGGAGGTACTAGGGAGAACCATAAAGGACAGTGCGTCGTCTCCTGAGACGCAAACAGGTCCACTTGTGCTGGGAGAAAGGTATCCCAGATCAGATTCACCACCTCGGGGTGAAGTCTCCATTCCCGGCCTCGGCCCTGCCTCGACAGGGCGCCCGGCTCCCCACATTCAACTCGTCACGGGATGTACGCTGCTCTGAGTGAGAGCAGCTTCCCTTGGGACCACAACAGGATCTGGTGTGCCAATTTGTAAAGAGGGCGCCAACGCAGACCACCTTGATGGTTGATGATGCACGCAACCGGCGACGATGTTGTCCGTCAGGACCAACACGTGGTTGTTGCTGAGGTGAGGAAGGAACTGCCTGAGTGCAAGCCATACCGCCAGCAACTCTAGGCAATTTATGTTGGTCATGTTGGCCCCTCCATAGACCTCTGGAGCAGCGGTCTTCCATTACCGCGCCCCAGCCTGACAGGGATGCGTCTGTCGTAAGCGTTACATGACGACATATTGACCCCAATGTCGGGCCCTGGGAGAGAAACCCAGGTTTGCCCCACACCGCTAGTACCCTCAGACACCTGTGGGTGACCTGAATGATGCGGGAAGGGTTCCCCCTCGGGGAAAACCCTTTGGATTTGAGCCACCATTGGAGAGGTCTCATGTGTAGCAGGCCCAGAGGTATGACGCTGGCTGCCGCTGCCATGAGACCGAGTATGTGCTGCCAGTGCAGGACTGTGACTCGTTGATGCAATTTGAGCCCCTTGATGGCTGCCTGAATGGTTTGAATGCGCACCGCGGTAAGGCGGGCAGACATGACCCTCGAGTCCCATTCTACGCCTAGGAAAGTTATTCTCTGAACTGAGAAAGTGAACTCTTCTTGACGTTCAGCCGTAATCCCTAACTCCTTCATGTGAGCCGAGAACAACATCTCGATGTTGGACCGCTAAGGCTTCTGACTCTGCCAGAATAAGCCAATCGTCTATGTAGTTCAGAATTCAGATTCCCGTAGTTTAACGGCGACAGGGCAGCATCTACACATTTGGTAAAGGTGCGAGGTGACAGGGCTAGACCGAAGGGAGAACCCGATATTGGTACGCTTCGCTTCGAAAAGCGAACCTCAGGAACTTCCTGTGCCCGGTAGGATGGAGACATGGAAGTATGCGTCTTTCATGTCTATTGTGACAAACCAGTCCGCAGAACGGATTTGAGACACAATCTGTCTGAGTATAAGCATCTTGAACTTTAGCTTCTTTACTGAAAGATTCAGGGTGCGCAGATCTAGAATAGGCCGCAAGCCTCCATCCTTTTTGGGAACTATGAAGTAGCGGCTGTAGAAGCCCGCTTCTCTCTCTACTTCTATGGCCCCCTTTGCCAGGAGAGTCTGTACTTCGTGTTCCATGACCAGAGCTTGGTGGGGGCCCACCGTGGTGGGCACCACCCCTTGGACGCGGGTGGCCTCGCTTCGAACTGAATCGTATATCCGAATTCTACTATGCGTAGAACCCAACGTGAAATGTTTGGCAGAAGTTTCCACGCTGCCAGGTGGTGCACAAGAGGAACCAGCCCCTCGGGGCTCAGCGTTTTCGAGCGCCCTACACATTCAACAATCACACACACGCGCAGCTGAAGGCACAAAAGCTGAATGTGTGTGCGTTCCACACTCTTTTATAGCTTCCTGGTCCTGACGTCACCCGCCCTTGACGTTCAGTCTAGCCATTCGGCAATCTTGCACACGTGCTTCAGACGTGGTCACGCAAAGTGTTCCCATAGCGTCATTCGCTGACGCAGCGTTGAGTTCCCTTGAAAGGGAACTGTAACCATGGTCATCTCTCACAAGCAGTGTAAAAAGTGGAAAGGAATATTGATTCACACAGTGTGTGGCGTCAAAAATCACAATAATATTGCCATTTTGCTGCAAGTATTTTCTCATGCCCTCCATTTAAAGAATAATTATAATGTCCTGATCGTTACCCAGTGACTGATAAAATATAAAATCTTGTTTTATAGAGAAACGGCTAATCATTTTTCTGTACTCTTACAACCATCCTTATCAAGGTGTTTACCTTGAAGCATACAGGTACGAATGTTATTGTGACAAATTCTCAAGCACCTTCCAATGGACTACATTTCCCATAACCTCTTGCACCACTCACCCACCATCTTTGATTGCCTTTACCTATTCCCAATCACCTGTCCTCTATTTATACCGTGTTTCCCTATTGTCTTGGTCAGTGTTACATTATGTTACGTTTTGCCCGAATATGTGTTACGTTTTGCCCGAGTATTGTTGTGGATTCCCCATCTTCCTTAGTTAAAAAAACTCTCAAAGGTCTTTGGGTTATGATGCCAAAAGAATAGACTATTGTGAAAACAATCAAGCCGACCCCATCTTTAGATGAAAACCGAGGGTTGTTTGGTTGAACTGAGTTTATATAGGTTGGTTCGCACACAAACATGTCATTCTGATTTATCTAGGGGTCTTTGGAGTTTCCACTATGTTTAAGCTAGATGTTAGTGGGCCTCTGCAAAAACAGGACACTTGATCTTATCAGATGAGCTAACTGACCTCTACAAAAACATATGATATCCTGTTAACGTGCCAGCACACACACAATAGAACTTATAAAGTAAAACTATACATGATTCCTTATATTTATACTAGAATAACTAGTACATAATTCCTTCATTTTATGATTAATAAAATCTTCTTCATATTCCCCCTTTGAGACGTTTACGTCTCACTTTCTCCGGAGTGCTGTTTCATGATTCAGTTTCTCAGTCACTGCTACCTAATGACTAAAATAAAGTCACCATGTTTCATTACCACAAGACTAAATCATGCCACGGCACTTCGGAAGAGTATCCGGCCAAACATCTCCCTTCCTATTCATTTAATTAGCTTAGCTAATAAGGAGTAAAAGACCTTAACCTAATTGACCTAATTTACTTTTTTCCAAATCAGCATAACAGAATTATAAAAATGTTAAACCATGTGTGTGCAATTGGTTCTGCCTTGCCTGTGGTTGTCACAGTTATGTAGAATACATATAACAACAATAAAATAAAATAAAATAATAAAATAAAATAAAATAAAATAAGAGTAGGTAAAGGTAAATAAGACTAAGTATTAAATACACAATACAATACAAATACATAATACAAATATACCATGTGCATATAAAATATTTCATATAATCATATGCATATATCATAAAAATATACCATATATTCCCCCTCTGGGACTTAAGAGTCCCAAACATAAATAATATAATTTTCAAAAAGTACATTGATATGTAGTGTGATGGTGCTGGAGTAGAATATCAGGGGGTGTCCTCCAACGTTGCCAGAGGAACCCACAGGAACGTGGCACCTGGGGCGCTATCTGGTGAGGTCATCTGGGTCAAGGTGTACCTTTTCTTATTCTCAGTTCATGTTCATGTAATAAACATAATATCAGATTGCATAAGATATAACTGTAAGGGTTTTATGCCAAAACAATAAACATAATGATGTCTAAATAACTGCCTATTCAAACTACAAATACTTACTATGCTGCAATCTTAAAAGAAAAAAAGAAAAATAAAATTTTACGCTATCTCCCTAACTGTGCATAACCATTGTGAAAAGACAAAGAAAAGCAGTGGCAACCCTTTTAAGGTTTAAAGTGATTAGACTCATAAGCATCTGGATCATAAACAACAGTTGAATTAAGCATATGAACAAGATCATCTTGAAGTGTGGGGATTTGTACTTGAAGAATCATTTGTGTGGCTGCAGCTTTGGTCATCATGGACCTGAGAACAGGAAATCACACAACAAAACAAGAGAGCAAAAACAACTAATGCAATTCCACACGTTATACTTATTTTAACCAGCCATCCTTGCCATGAATTAAATAGTGAATTAAACCATGACCAGTTGTTAGCATCATAGCCTGCATTAACAGCCACTTCTTCTCACAGATTTTCAGTTTTATCATGGCTTTGGTAAATGCTCCATCGGGGCTGTATTGTTGGAAATATAAGTATAACAATCATTACCAAACATCATACAAATTCTCTCTAAATCTAAATATACATTAGGATCTTTTGTTAAGACTGTTTTACTCTAGGTAATAATAACTTTATTTCTCCTGCTGTGGGAATTTTCTTCTTAAAATTGTCTGGATCCCATGAAAATATAGTAACCTCTTGTACTTGTTACGGAACAGAAGGGACGGAGTCAGGGGATAACTGAAAGGTAACTTTAATATAACAGAGAAACAAACGTTAAAACAGAAACAGGTAAGAAAACTCAGAAACTAATACTGTCCTTGGTAATGCAGATGAACACAGGAGCACAGAAGACGAGAGGATGAACACTGGAGACTCAACGAGGGAACAATCCAAACGCTAGCAATAGCAGGTAAGTAAGTCCGGGTAACATTCGTGAGAGTGGACGGTGACTAACTGTGTGAGAGTGTCTTTTAAAGCTTGTGCGGTGATGGTAAACAGCTGATGATGATTAGAACTCAGATGAAGGTGATCGCTGTGATATGGTGGCTTGAGAGCCTGGCGTGTCCGTGACAGTATTAGTTTCACTCTGGCACATTGTCCACTCCAGTTTTTAGGAAGAACAGATTTTTTTTCCCAACACATCCAAAAATAATCAGCTATTGGAGTGAGTTGCTCCTTATATGTCTCTATCAATGGGAATTGTAGTTTGATTATCACATTCATTTTTGGTTATCACCATTAAATTATCTGTTATACCCACAGTAGCAAGCATGCGATTATATGCTGTCCATATATTTTCATGATCATACATTTGTTAATAAAAATAGCAATTAGTAATATAATTACCCAAAACTTTTCCCACGGCATTTCCTTTTTCATTGAAATCTTCAAAGCATTCATATCCTAACGAGTAATCTATTTCATATGCCTCAGGTGCCTCAGCTTTATCTATTGACAATGTCATATTTATATCTTTGAATTCCATACTCCGTTTTTCGTTTTTGAAACTTATTTCAATATCAGGATTTCCTGCCATAGCTAAACATTCTGCTGGACAAAAAGGTACCTTCACATCTTCTATATCACAATATGTTGTGCACAGTGTCTATAGGAATATGGATTAGGGATAACAGTCACCTTATTTAAAGGTGATGATGTACAAAATACACAATTATTCAGTTTTACTTGACTCACTGTGAATTGTGCCCATTTATACCACTCATTATATCTTGCTGTATTCTATAGTTTCTCATAGGAACATAGTTCAGTATGATAGTGCCCATACCACATTAGAGGAATCGTTTGTTTGGAATTTTGTTTGGACTGGGCGTCCCTGTGTTAACGGCAAACCTTGCAGTACTGACAGGAACATCAGGCCATAAACTACTATTTTCCTCACTACTTTCCTCGCTTTTTGTAAAAGATTCTTGGAAAGGAAGATTTCCCTTCTTCGTTTGTGTCTGTCTCGGACTGTCTCTTGTCGTTTCTTATTTGTCTCCTCTGCATCCTGTTGATTCTCTATTTCCTTTGTGTCTCAATGTCTCAGTACTGGAACTCTAGTGCAGTGATTCAAATGATATCTTCAATTTGTATAGCTGTTGATGTTGTTCTTACAACTGTATATGACCCTTCCCTTCGTGGCTCATTCCACTTCCTCCGGAAGACTCTGAGATACACATGGTCTCCAAAAACTACTAGACACAGCATTTCCCCGTCCTTTCTTGGTGCTCGTCTTTGTTCCTGTGAATGCACAGTCTCATGTATAGCAGTTAGTTGTCTTATATAATTTCTCAGTTCAACTTATAATTGTTCCAGTGGAGGTCCATCATAAGGCCTCTCAAATACAGCATAAGCATTGACCTGCCCGTAAGTATCTCATAAAGAATCAGATTTGTAATCCTATTTGCATGTGATAGTTCATCAATGCCAAAGACAATGCATCAACCCAGTTCAGTTTAGTGTCTGCACAAAGTTTATTAATCTTGGCTTTGAGAGTTCCTTTCACTCTTTCAACCATTCCTTGCGATTGCGGGTGATACATACATCTTAGTCCTGTTTTATTCTCAGCTGCTGCAACACAGTCGTAACAGTCTTTTGAACAAAAGCAGATCCATTGTCAGAGCTGATTTGTGATGGTATCCCAAATCTGAGTAATAAGTCTCTTGTTAAAAATTTGACTACAGTTCCAGAGCCCTGGTCTGAAGATGGTACAGCTTCCACCCACCTACTGAATCTGTCAATTATCACAAGTAAATATTTCTTGTCTCTTACTGTCTTTAGCATGTCCACATAATCCCTTACCAGACGTTAAAAGGTCCCTCTGGCACAGGTATATATCCTATAGGTGTAGATGTTCTTTTTCTAACATTATTCTGGGCACAAATGTCACAGTTTGTCTAACTGTGTCTAAAACTGTCCACTATGGTTTGTAAGTAAGGTGACCAATACCCCTGCTGTTATATTTTCCTCAATATCTCTCCTCTCCCACAATAATCAAAACCATGAGCATGAGATATTCATATGTTTAACAGTACAACAGGGGCAATCATGTGTCCCTTATATGAACACCATATTCCATTACTGTCTTTATTATACCCTCTTTACTTCCACATTGCCTGTTCATTAACACTATCCTGTGTCTGAATACGAATAAAATCTGTTATCTGAGGCTTAGGCTGAATAAGTATCATAGGGGACATAACTGCAGTATGACAACCAGATGCTTTTCTTGCTTCTAAATTAGCAAGATTATTAGCAATTATTATAAAACCATTCCCTTTCTTATGGACCTAGCATTTAATTACCACTAGTTGTCTTGGTTTCCTCGACTACGCCAAATATGTTGTGGATTCCCCATCTCCCTTAGTTGAAAACTCTCAAAGGTCTTTGGGTTATGATGCCAAAAGAATAGACTTTATTGTGAAAACAATCAAGCCGAGCCCATCTTTAGATGAAAACCGAGGGCTGTTTGGTTGAACAGAGTTTATATAGGTTGGTTCGCACGCAAACATGTCATTCAGATTTATCTAGGGGTCTTTGGAATTTCCATTATGTTTAAGCTAGATGTTAGTGGGCCTCTACAAAAACAGGACACTTGACCTTAACAGATGAGCTAACTGACCTCTACAAAAACATATGATATCTTGTTAACTTGCCAGCACACACACAATAGAACTTATAAAGTAAAACTATACATGATTCCTTATATTTATAATGGTAGAATAACTAGTACATAATTCCTTCATTTTATGATTAATTAAATCTTCTTCAGTATCTGTTATGTTTTGCCCGAGTATGTGTTACGTTTTGCCCGAGTATGTGTTACGTTTTGCCTGTGTATGTGTTACATTTTGCCCGAGTATGTGTTACGTTTTGCCTGTGTATGTGTTACGTTTTGCCCGAGTATGTGTTACATTTTGCCTGTGTATGTGTTAAGTTTTGCCTGTGTATGTGTTAAGTTTTGCCTGTGGATGTTATACTTACCTGTGGATGTACTCATCTGTTTGTACTCCGCCTTGGTCAGTCCTTGACCATCCGTCGCCTCTGGACTCTGCTTCTCTTGGCTCCTCCTTCATCCTCTGTCTCACCGGCTCCACTGCGGTCTTCTGGATCCCCGCTCTCTGCCTCTGTCGCCTGAGCCTTCTGCTCCACCTTGGCCCTCCGGAACCTCGGCTTCACCCTGGCTCTGCGGCTCTCCGTCTCTGCCCTGGGCTCCTCTTCCACCAGCTCCATCTCGGTCAGTCAGCCCCCTGGTGTCGTTAGCCCTTCCTCTACCATGGCTCTTCTCTCTGTCGACTCCACCGTAGACTGCTGTCCTGGCTGCGCTCTGGGTCCTGCCCACCTTCTCTTGCTCTTGGCTCCTCCGACCCTTAACTCCACCCTGGCCTGATTGTTTTCCTGTCCCTCATCCCATCACCCACCTCCAAGGCCCCCACCCCTCCTCTGTTTGTCTTTTTGTGGTGCAAGGTTGTGCCTTCTGGGAGGGGGGGGGTAATGTCACAGATTCTCTTTGCATAGACTACATTTCCCATGACCCCTTGCACCATTCACCCACCATCTTTGATTGTCTTCACCTGTTTCCAGTCACCTGTCCTCTATTTACTGTATACCCTGTGTTTTCCCATGGTCTTGGTCAGTTTCAGATACAGATGTGTTACATTTTGCCTGCGTATGTGTTACGTTTTTGCCTGTGGATGTTACGTTTTTGCCTGTGGATGTTCTTTTGTCAATATGATCATGGCAAAATCAAGTAAAAATGAACATTTAAACAATGCACAAAGACATAACAGCTTGACCTCCCACATCCACATACATTATTATTCAATTCAATTGATTGCACTTTCACAAAATACTGGTTCTAATAAATTTAGCAACTATTGTTTTATCATTTTATATAAAGGTGGATGGGCTCTGTTGATAGCAAGCCTGGCCTCAACATGATGACAGAGACACAGCCTTCTGTAGCAGTCGCTTGACACTCTGCACTCCTCTTTCTGCTTTACCATTCGCTTGTGCATGCAATGGACTTGAGGTAAAATGCTGAAATTCATATTGCCTTGAAAACTGCTGCAATTATAACATGGTCCATTGTCACTAACTACTGCTTTAGGAATTCCATGTCTGGCAAATATTGACTTCATGTGATTTATCACATTACTGGCAGATGTACTCAGCAACAAAGCCATCTCTGGGTAGTTGGAATAATAATCAATCACCAACAGATAATCTTTCCCATTGAAATGAAAGAGATCAGTACCAACCTTCTCCCAGGCTTCAGAAGTTTGGTCTGCTATGATCATTGGTTCTTTAGCTTGTTTGTTATGATATTTGAGACATGTTTCACATCTATTCACTACTTTCTCAATATCAGCATTTATTCCTGGCCAGTATACTGCTTCTCTCGCTCTTCTTTTGCATTTTTCCATGCCCAGATGTCCTCCATGTAACCTCTTCAGTATCTCTGGACTCTGGAATAACAATTCTGTTTTTTCTAATCAAGAGACCATTCACCATAGATAACTCGGACCGAATGTGAAATTATGGCGAACTCAAACCATTTGGCCAACCATGTCTCATATTATCGATTACTGCTTGCAAAGCAACATCCTTTGCAGTTTCATCAACCAGCTGTTTTAATTTGCAGTCGGACACAGGTAAAGCCTTGGCTATCATGTTCACATCCTCTTCTGTAGAGCTTAACTGGCCCAGCGTATTTTGTACAGGTGCACGAGATAAAGCATCTCCTAACACCAAATATTTGCCTGGTGTATTGATCAATTCAAAACCATACTGCTGCAATTTCATCATGAGACGCTGGATACGTGGAGACATATCATTTAAGTTTTGCTTGATTATGGCAATCAATGGCTTGTGATCCGTTTCAACTACAAAAGTAGACAAGCCATAAACATAATTATGGAATTTCTCACATCCAAATACAAGACCTAAACATTCTTTTTCAATTTGTGCATATCTTTGCTCAGCATCTGTCATTGTCCTAGATGCATATGCCACTGGTCTCCATTTATCACCTTCAGCTTGTAACAATACTGCACCTAATCCATCTTTCGAAGCATCCATAGATATCTTCAAAGGCTTTGCAGAAGAAGGCCTTCAAAGAAGGCCAACACTGGCTCTGTGGTCAAGGTTGCCTTCAAGTCTGTCCACTCTTTTTCATGTCTGGAGGTCCATTTAAACTCATTGGTGTGCTGCAGCAATTCTCTGATGCATGCTGTCTTAGAAGAGAGATTTGGAATGAACTTTCTGATAAAATTAATCATTCCCATTATTCGTATCCTTGTTTATCTGAAGGTCTTGACATTCTAAGGATTGCTTGAATCTTATCTGTTCCAGGTTCCACACCATGTTCCGACAGTCTATCTCCAAGAAACACAATTTCTCTGACTCCAGACTGACATTTACTCTTATTCAGCTTAAGTCCATTACTTTGAATTCTGTGCATCACATTTCTCAATCTTGCATTGTGTTGCTCTAGCGTGGAACCCCAGATGATGATGTCATCTATATACACCCGGACACCTTTTAGGCCTTCAAGGACATTCTCCATAGCACGATGGAAGATCTCAGAAGCTGAAACGATTCCAAACAGTAATCTCAAAAAACAGTATCGTCCAAAGGGTGTATTAAAAGTGCAGTATTTTGTACGGTCTTCATCTAACTTGATTTGTCAAAACCCCTGAGACGCATCAAGCTTGGAAAAATACTTTTGCAATACTTTTGCTTTTACAAAATTACATGTTTGGGATTTTAACTTTAAATCGGTCAGAAACCAGTCAAATGCTTCACCTTGTAGCTGAACTTGGGAACGGAAAACATACCTCTCGTACGTCTCGTTCTTTTTAGGCGAACAGTGTTCATCGAACTTCTGGAGAATCACATCAAACTTTCCTTTGTCGTCCTCATTTGCAAAAACAAACGTGTTGAAAACTTCGATTGCTTGTGGGCCCGCAACAGTCAACAATAATGCTATCTTTCTTGCATCTGGCTTGCTTTCCAATCCAACAGCTTGCATATACAACTCGAATTGCTGCTTGAAAGTTCTCCAGTTACTATCAACATTCCCGGTCAATTTCAGTCCATCAGGCGGCTTTAAACTGCTCTCCATCTTACATTTCCTTATCCAGACAACTCAGAGAATTCACTCCTGGTACCATGTCGTGTTTCTCAAATAAAAAATCTCATGTGTCAGGAAGTACTGCCAGCATTTATTCACAATTGAAGCGGCATCCTTTTACAACGTGCCCCTGTTTCTCTACCTTGTGCCCTCTTATATCATTAATCACCTACTGCCCTCTAGTGGCCTCAACAACAATAACAATCACATATTAAACAGTACACGTCCCGTTGCACTTACACCTGTCATCATGAAGTGCTTCGAGAGGCTCGTCTTGAGGCACACCTTACCCTGCTGCCCCCCTCATTAGACCCCCTGCAATTTGCTTACCGCCCCAACCGCTCAACAGATGACGCCATCAATACCACCCTCCATCTGGCCCTCACCCACCTGGACAATAAAAACACATATGTTCAAATGCTCTTCATTGACTTCAGTTCAACACCATCATTCCTCAGCACCTGACTGAAAAACTGAACCTGCTGGGCCTGAACACCTCCCTCTGCAACTGGATCCTGGACTTCCTGACTGGGAGACCATTGCTGTTCACTCTGCTGACTCACGACTGTGTAGCAATGCACAGCTCGAACCACATCATTAAGTTCGCCGGTGACACGACTGTGGTGGGTCTTATTAGCAAGAACGATGAGGCAGCATACGGAGAGGAGGTAAAACGGCTAACGGACTGGTGTAGAGCCAACAACCTGTCTCTGAACGTGGACAAAACTAAAGAAATGGTAGTTTTCTTCAGAAGAGCACAGAGAGACCACTTTCCGTTGAACATCGGCAGCTCCCCTGTGGAGATCGTAAAGAGCACCAAGTTTCTTGGCGTTCACCTGACGGAGAACCTTACCTGGTCGCTCAACACCAGTTCCCCAGCAAAAAAAGCCCAGCAGCGCCTGTACTTTTTGAGAAGACTGAGGAAAGCACATCTCCCACCCCCCCATCCTCACCGTGTTCTACAGAGGAACAATCGAGAGTATCCTGAGCAGCTGCATCACTGCCTGGTTTGGGAATTGCACCGTCTCGGACTGCAAGACCCTGCAGCGGATAGTGAGAACAGCTGAAAAGATCATCGGGGTCTCTCTTCCCTCTATCCACAGACATTTACACCTCACACTGCATCCGCAAAGCCACCAGTATTGTGGATCACACGCACTTTTCACCCTCCTGCCGTCTGGAAAACGGTACCGAAGCATTCGGTCCCTCACGACCAGACATTGCAACAGTTTTTTCCCCCATGCCATCAGGCCGCTTAACTCAAAATAACTCATTACAAATTACACTACTGCCATTGGACTGTTTTTTTTATTATTTATTCCTTAAATATTGCACTGTCACTTTACAACAATCACTACAGTCACTTTCATATTTAAACTGTGTATTGGTCTGCGTTACTGTATTGTGCTGTCTGTCTTGTGCTGTCTGTTGTACTTTTTGTGCACTTTATGTATATAGGATTTTTTGTATTTTTTGTACTTTACTGTGTATTGTGTCTGCGTTACTGTCTTGTGCTGTCTGTTTGCACTTTTGTGCACTTTATGTATAACGTTTTTTTGTACTGTAGCACCTTGTACTTGTATATGGCTGAAATGACAATAAACTCTGACTTTGACTTTGACTTGAGGGCAAACGCCTTCTGTTCTTTTGTTTACGCATGAGCCTGTTTTAAAAAGAGGTTTATTGGAAGATCTAAAATTCAATTAGAACAGATTAACTAACACAAACTCTTGTGATAGTACTGTATATAGACAAAATAAAGAAGTTCTACGTTTTTTGTCATTTTGCCAGAGTACAAATTTTAGCCTCTCTTTTAGATCTTTATTTATAAGGTTATTTTCCTTCAGATCTTCTAGAAGATAGGCTGTGTTCTTTACCCTCTGTTTTCGAACCTTCACTCCTTCAACTTCTGTCAGAACTGTTCGTAGGACTTCTTCTGACACTGTTTGGCTACCAAGTACCACACATAGAGCTTTCTTTTAGGATTAAACTTGAATTTGATCGGCTGATTTTCTAATTTAACTTACAACTCAGTGGTAAGGTTCTGGAAAGCTTCCTTGGTCACAAAGAATCTCATACAGCTGACCTCTCCTGGATATAAAACGGTGTAGGGCCATTAGAAAGCTCTCCACGTCTAAACTGGTTACCAAATCAAGATGCAGACATTGAGTGGTCTGACACTTAAACAGAATCATCTCTTTGATTCTGTGACCATCACTTTTCTGTTCTATGACCAATCTTGACATAGAAAGGGCCAAAACAATCCAAAAGGGAGGTTTTAACAATTGTAGCTTAGAGCCTGAAAGATCTGACATTTGAGGGATAGATGTGTAGTGCATGACACAGATCAGACATATTATATTTGGTTATATTTCTTAATTATGTTGCAACTAGCCCCCCTCAGAGGACTCGGTTTCTCCTCTGAGGTCTAGATAATCAGACGCTTGAGATAGCAACATAGTTCATTATCATCAAGGATGGTGTAAGTGTGTAGGATTCGACCTTCATGATGGAGAGGGATTTCATGATGGAGAAGTTTATTTGTATAGCGCTTTCACAATGTAGCACTGTTTCAAAGCACCTTAACAGCAAAACAAAAACAAAATGATGCAGGCATGGAAATAAAAAAGCTAATTTAATAACTAATCTAATAATCTAATATCTAATATCTAATCTAATATCAGTCTCCTAGTGAGCACTTCAGCACGGCGATGGTGGCAAGGATCCCAAACTCCATTAATGAATGTATATAAATATATATATGGAGGAAAAACCTTGGGAGAACCCAGGTTCACTTGAAGGGTAATTTCTCCTCTGACGCATCACAGCTGCAATCAGTAATTTGATAAAAATTATTTGATTTAAAGCGATGTACTAAATTTACTAAAATTTAAAGCTATGTAGGTCTGAATTTTGAGTGGGTCCGGATTATTAGTTGTGATAGAATTTATTTATAATTGTGTTAGTGTTAAACCGCTTACAGTTAATGTGGCCAATATCATGCACTGAATTTAATTAGGGCTGATGATTTTGACTGAATTTAGATTGGGTCTGATTTGTGTTAGTTGTGATACAATTAATTTATGTTTATGTTATACTGGGTAGTAATTAATAAGGCCAATCTTACACAGTAAAGGATTGTTTAACTGGGGATGACTGAGCTGAGTGCAGCTACAACATCAGACTGCTGACATAGACAGAAAAAAGTAGTTAATTAGTTAAAGTTAAATAGTTAAAGAAATTGGCATAAATACTGTTTAGCATTATCATTAATGTAGTAAATAGCATTAACATTACTATTAATGCTAATATAGACTGGATACAACCTCGGAATAATAAAAGACAAACTGAGAGCAAAAACTATTCCACACCCTCAGATGCAACAAGTACATCAGATTGTTAGGGAAGTGTTCCCAGTTCCGGTTGGCCTAACTAATGCAGCCTAGCAATCCCTTAGGGGATTTGTGTTATATACTGTTGGACTATGTGTATGCTATGTTACAGAGATGGGTCTTTAATCTAGATTTAAACTAAGTGTAGTGATTCTGTGGGGATGGTGTTATTTAAACACTTTCCAGCATCTCTACTAGTTATAGTGAAACTAAGACGGTGTTATTTAAAACACGGTTCAGTTTCAGGTTATAATTACTTGTGGCTCAAATGGAAATACTTACAGATAAAGATTATTAACTATATGTATTTTGTAGCATTACCTGGTGCAATAAACGCGTTATTCTTCTGGCCTTGATTAACAACGGTCCATGCCCAATACAGTAATACATACAGAGCCGGTAACAGTATCGCACAGTTTAAGGGATGTGTTATGAGCATTAAGCAGAGACAATCATGAGTGAATACAAATGAATATTTATTGACTAAGCTACTGAAATATGATATCGATTAACTAACACAAAACACATACACATTCACATTCATACAAGATAAAGCATAGAAAAATTTGAGTAAAGAGTAAAGAATGGAATATTAAATCAGCAGGACACAACCACCGGGTTTTTCTCTACAAAAAGTTCACCTTGGTAGCCAAGGGGCAGTTGCTTAAGCGCTGTTGAATGGTGATACTTGCATTGAACAGTTAGTTGCGTCTGCAAGAATCCTGGTGCTTGCGGAGAGAGAGAGAGAGTGTCCGTGGATTCGCTGAGAAGTCCGTTTGGAGAGCAAGTTTCTTGAGAAGTGTCGAGAAGTCTGCCCGGTAAGATTGCCGGAAAAGCTGTCCTGAAGAAGGGCAGGTCCCACGAAGTTTTGGAGAGATTCCAAGTTTCTGAGCAAAGAGTTAAATGCATTGTGGTCTTAAAGGCACAGCTGTCATGCCCCTGTCAGGTCTTTTGACCAATGGCAAAAGGACAGTGGTTGAGCGGGAGAAATCTCTTTGTCCTTCTTTGTGACAAATGATTTACACAGGTACGGTTTATGTCCTGTTAGCACCGAACACATAAACTTATTGTAAATTGAGTATGATGCACGCCATGACTATGTACTGTGCATCATTATTTAGGAAATAATTTGTGGATCATTTTGATACCACACACGAGAGAGAAGTGAAGTAAGAACAATAGTTATTCATTCATCTGCCATGAAATAACAGTTAGACTTCAATGACACTGAAATGCATGCAATAACTATGGTATCAAGTGATTATGGAGGAATACACACATAGATATATATATATATATATATATAGATACAAATTGGGCAGTTTAGTCCCGCTCATCCTAGAGAGTCTCTTTGAGGTGTTTGGAATGTACTTCTCTAGTCCTCTCTGCAAATCTCAAGGGGGCCTGGAGAATCTCAGGGAGTTGAGCTGGGGGTCACCCTCTCTGGGAAGGCCAGAGAGAGGTACCATAACTGTCCTCCTGAGTTAAGTAACAACCGGCAGGTCATCACTTAACCCAGACTTTCTGGAGCCAAAAGGGTTCTGGTGTTGACTCCCCCTAGGAATTTGTTGTTTGTTGTATCTTTATGATCCTTAAAGAAATCCAACATTTGGCCCGGCCAAGTCTCTACATCTCCCCTTCCGGTGGCGAGGTTCCGTAAGAACTTCAGGCGGTGGATTCAGTTGGATAGCCGGGATCAAGTTCAGTTGTTAGTATTCCTTGGGGTGCCAGTGCGTTGGCGGAGGGTTCTCTATGAGGCTCGGCTCAGCCTCCGGTTCGACTTGTCTGTCTTGCTTCTCGTGACCGTAACCTCCCCGACTGGCTGTGAAGTCCCATGACTCTCTGTTGAAGGGCTTGGCTCTGTGTTGCTGTTGTATGCCCTCGGAGTCAAACCTGTGTAATGTTCAGCGGACGGAAAGGATAGATGGATTTTAGCAGTCTGGTCAGAGGTGGCCTTTTGTTTTCCAAAGGCTTTATGGGCTAGGTCCGCAGCTGTCTGGTAGTCATCGACTTGGGGACATGCCATAACGCCTAGGTGGTGGCTCACCGATGGATGCAGATTACGTAGGAAAAGGGTTCTGAAATTGAAGTCCTCCTCCATCTCTGGCTCGTTTCTGAACCCGAAGTAGGCCCGTCGGAGCCGGTTGTAGTAGGCCTGTGGGGTTTCCTGTCGGCCTTGTTTAAGGTCCATGGCAGTGACCAGTCCTTGCTCCGACTCTGGGTCCGAGAACTCTCTTATCAGGGCCTGTTGTAGTTGCTTGTAATCTGTTCTGACTGCTTCTGACTGTCGGTCCAGGAATCTGCATACCTCCTGGCTGGAGGTAATCCTGAGCAGGTACAGTCTATCTCTTGTAGTTGCGTTGGCCATTGTTTGAAAATGGAAGTCGATGTCCTGCAGGTATGCATGCACTTCGTGACCTCCTGCAGGGTCTGGAGTGAAGGTTGGGATGTTTTTGGCCAGCTTGTCAATGTCTCTGCAGAGGTCCTCTGGATGGGTCCCCGTCCCCACTCTGTGGGTGTTAGGGGCTCTCGAGTGCTGGCCGGCGAAGCTTTGAACAGGGGACTCTCACCCCCCTTTGCTGCCTGGAGTTCTTGGCGGAAAGGCTTGGTTCCGCTTGGTGGGGAAAATTCAAGACTTTGTTTTCCCCCTGGCTGTTTGGCTTGCACTTGATAGGAGTACTTAAGTTCCTTTTGGGCCAAGTTCAGTTCATCTTTAAGATGGTCTCGCTGCCGGGTCACAACTTGGACCTCCGCTTGACTTGTGTGTAGGTGGCCCTCGTAGGCCTTGACCTTGGCCATCCGTTCTATCAGTTCGGCTTCAGCTCTTGCTAAGAGATTTTTGGCATACTGGAGTTTCTCTGCCAGCTCCTTCCTGGCTTGCCCCTCCAGCTGCTCTCTGCGCTCAGTGTCTGTACGGAGGTCTGCTAAGGCGTCCCGAAGTCTTTCCACTTGCTCACGTAGCTCTTCATCAGTCGATGCCTGCTCACAGTTCAGATGCTGCAGGTCTCTGGCGGTCTCAGGCAGAAGTCCGCTTGTCAGGGCACTCAACCAGGTCTCTAGCTGGTCCCAGTGGGTGGCAGGACTGGATGATCTGGACATTCTTCAACACTAGTGGCAAATAGGAAAGTAAAACATAGCCAATGCAGGTCCGTGCCAGTTTAGTGAACTATACATCCAACATAAGGGCTTTGTGCCAGCTAACGTAATGACTACCAGCACAGTCGAATGCCCATTATTCCTGCCAGGCTGTGGTGGCATGTATAGCTTGTGTGGGTGAGTACAGGAAAAGTTCTGAGTGAATTACTGATGCGTTATAACCCATCGGTCGTTTCTGAGTCATCAATTTCATTACTGCAGCTTTTCCTGATGGTTTGTGCTGGTACGTTCTCTTATGCCATGAAAGGGAAAAGGAAAAAGTAGCAAAGCAACCAAAATAACAAAAGGGAAAAGAGGGATGAAACTGAAAAAGAAAGTAATTTTCCTATTTTGGCTAAGCCGGTTACCGACACTAGGGTTATGACGGGACCTACAAGTAGGGGGTGCTATGATGTCATATGGCCTAGGAGGGGGCTTAGCGAGGACAGCAAGGATAGTTCTAACAGTATGGGGGTGAGAAAAGCTTACTTTTCTTTAGGGCCTCTTACTTTGGGACTATACCTTATTGACTAGGCTGGGTGGTGCGTTAAGGACACCCCGGTGGGGCACCACGGTCGGGCCAGCTCCCCGGCCCGCCTGAACACACGACAGCAGGGGTCCCGGGCGACCCGACTCACCGCACCCCGGTGTCGACCACTCAAACAGCTACGACCTTTAGCACAGTTGGGCCGCACTCAAAAGTGTCAACGTCTGACCGCCACAGCCAAAGTTGGGTTTTGCCCAGAATTGCCTTTATGTGTCAAACTGGTGTGGCTGCCACACTTGCAGTACCCGCTACCTCGCGGAGTCGCACCCAAGTGTGCCAACGACCAGCTGCCACAGCCAAGACTGGGATTGGCCAAAATTGCCCTTCACGTGTCGGTCAGCGTGGTTGCCAGCGATTGGAGTGCCCGATTGCTGATGTCGCTCTGCGTGTCGTCACCGAAAGTGGGGGACGGAACCTCCCGAGGTCGCTTACTGTCGGTGCCAGGCGTGCCGAGCCAGGCAGGTCCAGCCGTAGGTGGCCCACACCGGAGAAACCATTGCTTCACCGCCCCAGCACTTAGGGAAGAGCTGTCTAAAGGGAAATGTAAAGGCTGTTTAAAAGAGTCAAACTGCTACATGGGTCATTAAAACAACACTCTGCTAAGCGTGTTAATCGACTCGACCAAGGGAAGGCAACTGATTTAATTGAAGTCTACACCTAATTAAATACAGAGTTCCTGAAGTAGGAGTAGGGGTAAAAGGAGCAGTGGGAAAAACAGGGATGACCCCACAGTCAAGTGACATTAATTACTATTATAGTTAAATAATAATAATCAATAAGTCAATGAAACAGCAATGAGGTGATATCAATTATTATTATTGTTTAGAATAATAACAATTAATAAATCATGGAAGTAGGAAAGGGAAAATGAAGTGATATCAATTATTATTATTGTTTAGAATAATAGTAGGAAAGGAAAAATGGAGTAATATTAATTATTGTTATTGTTTCAAATAATCAATAATTAATAAACTATGAAAGACCTAAATTATTATTGTTGTTAACACAACAATAATTGGTGAATTAGGAAAACTAATAGAGTAATATCAATTATTATTATTGTTTAGAATAATAACAATTAATAAGCTGGAAAGACAGCAATAAAGTGACATTAATCATTGCTAGTGTTCAGAGATAGCAATAATCAATAAGTCTTTACATGGCAGGGTTAGTCAAAAGTAAATCAAATTATTGAGAGACAGAGAGATCGACCAAGCATACCCAAAAAGGGGCGTCAGCGCCCACACAAGGAGAAGTCAGGGTTAATCAATGTAACAGGAGAAGCGTTAGACATCTAAGACAACTACCCTCTATTGTCAGTTAGAGGTAATGCGCCTTAACCTGAACTTCCAAAATACCCACGTTCACGTCATGGATGAGCTTCGTTGTGGACGTGAAGCGTTGTTACGCTACACAGTGCAACTTTGTAGGCGTGGTCTTAGGATCGTGCCGGCTTGTTGCACACTGAAGTATAAGCGCTAATACATACAGGCTACCGTTACTACACGAGTAAAATGCGCATTTAAGTTAAAGCACAACAGGATTTCTTCGCTGTTGGCTGTGAACAAAGTAATGTTACTACACGAGTAAGAATGCACATTTAAGTTAAAGCACAACAGGATTTCTTCGCTGTTGGCTGTGAACAAAGTAATGTTACTACACGGTAAGAATCTTGTGATTAAGTTTAAACACAACAGGATTTCTTCGCTGTTGGCTGTGAAAGTACTGTAAAAACTCTCCTTTAAATAGAAAACTAACCCATAGTTATATCTATGTTAACTCCACTCAGAGAGAGAAGGGGAAGACACGCACTGGTTAGCTACACCAATTGTTCAACCCAGGAAAGCTCATAGCATAGCTTAATGGCATTGGAAACACATCAATAGCCTACTATCTATGTACAGTTATAGGCCTATCAATAAGACGAGAAGGGGAAAATCAACCAACTCTATCTTCTTCGTTCTAAAATGAGGGTTTCTTCGCTCAAATCAGACGGACGAAAATAACTAATGTCTTATGTGGCCAAGTCTCTACATAAGAGTGTGCCTCCCGCACAGCACTAGGAAGACTATTCCAAAGTTTAGGTGCTAAATAGGAGAATGATCTACCACCAGCACTTGATTTAGAAATTCTAGGTATTACTAACAGACCAGAGTCCTAAGAGCGTAGTGGACGTAAGGGACTGGAATGTATTAGGAGCTAAACCATATAATTTTGTCAGAGTTGAACAATAGAAAGTTGCTACTTATCCAGCTTTTTTTGTCAACTATGCATTCCATCATTTTGGTGAATTCAGAGGCCTTCGTGAGGCCTCGAGGAGATATAGAGTTGAGTATCATCAGCATAGCAGTGAAGATTAACTCCATGTTTCTTAATTATAGCTCCTAAGGGTAACATGTACAGGGCTAAGAGTAGAGGTACTATAACTGATCCCTGTGGAACTCCGTACTGGACTTGTGATCAGTAAGATTTCTCATTGTTTATTGCTACATTTTGAAAGAGGTCAATATGTAGCATATGTCCAAATGTAGTATTGGACGTGTAGATAGAAAAAAGGAGAGGTGCAAGAACAGATCCCTGAGGGACGCCAGCGGCCATGGGATGGGCTTTGGACAGCCCCCCATTCCATGACACCCTGAAGGACCTGGCTGATTTAAACCATTTTAATGCTATTCCACTAATGCCGACATAATTTTTTAGCCTATTTAAAAGTATGCTATGATCAATAGTGTCAAAGGCAGCACTAAGATTTAACAATACAAGTAATGAGATGCAGTCACGATCAGATGACAAGTGCAAATCATTTGTAACTCTGATCAGAGCAGTCTCTGTACTGTGATGTGCTCTAAATCCCGACTGGAATTCCTTGCAGATTCCATTCCTTTGGAGGTGGGAGCATAGCTGTGATGAAACTTTCTTTAGAAATGAAAGGTAGATGCGATATAGGTCTAAAGTTTACTGACTTCTTAGTGTAAAGTTGTGAACCCGTCCCTCCAGCTTAGATGTCTACAGGTTTCTACAGCCCGTTCTTCATCGTGCCTAAGAAGGGGGGGTTTGCTCCTCATCCTGGGCCTTCACATCCTGAACAAATACCTTCACAGATGTCTTTCAGGATGCTCACCCAGAGGCGCATCTTGACGTTGGTTCAATGACAAGATTTGTTCATGGCTATCAATCTGAAGGACGCGTACTTTCACATCTCTATTCTTTCTTGACACTTTCTGCGGTTTGCTTTCGAGTGGAAGGCATATCAGAACAGGGTCCTCCCCTTTCAGTCTGTCCCTGTCCCCCCACGTCTTCATGTAGGTTGTGGAGGGCGCCCTCGCCCCCTTCAGGGAGCAGGGCATACCTATACTAAATTACCTCATAGCAGCTCACTCGCAGGAATTGGTGTGCAGTCACAGGGACCTTGTGCTGCAGCACTTAGACCGACTGAGGCTCTGGGTCAACTGGGAAAAAAGCAAGCTCTCCCCGATGCAGAGCACTGGCACCTCCACTGACACCTCCAAGCTGGGTGGGTCATCAACTGCCTGGATTTGCTGGCCGTCTTCCTCACACTGAGATGCCTTCGATCTTCTGCTGCAGGACAAGCACATGTTAGTTCGTTAAGACAACGCTCAGGTTTTATGTCGTAACTAGCCTGATACCTCCTCCTGTGGAGTCAGCTGATACTCAAATCCCTGCAGGCCATTTACATTCCAGGCAACCATTCCACGCAGTGGACACGCATTTGTGGCAGGCTCTCCCATGGGGAGAGTGGAGACTCCACCCCCACATGGTGCTGCTGATCTGGGAAAAATTCGGCAAAGCTTTAAGCCTTTTGAGCCCCTAGAAGAGGCTGCGCTCTCTCATCTCACAATGAAGACCGCCCTCCTAATGGCGTTCGCCTCTATCAAAGACGGTGGGTGACCTACAAGCACTCTCCCAGGAGTGCCTGGAGTTCGGGCCAGCCTACTCTCACATTGTACTCAGAGACCTCGGCCTGGCTATGTGCCCAAAGTTTCCACCACTCCTTTCAGGGACTTTGTGGTGAATCTGCAAGCGATCCCCACTGGGGAGGGAGACTTGACCCTGTCTTTGTTGTATCCGGTACGTGCCTTGCGCCTTTACCTGAAACACACCCAGAACTTCAGGAGATCTGACCAGATCTTTGTCTGTTTTAAAGGCCAGCAGAAGGGGAGGCTTTCTCCAAGCAGAGGTTGGCATACGGGATCGTGGACGCAGTCTAGCCAAATATTGGAGTTGCTTGCCCTGTTTCAAGATAAACCCCTATATCTGAGATGGTGCTTCACACTGACTGACCAACTGTCCTTAATTATATTTCTTTTTTTGTTAGGGAATTTACATTGCTTAAACAATATAGCAGGATGTTTGTTATTTTAGCTTGGCCCTGTCCTGATGATTTGGTTCTTTAGGTTGACTATTTGTTTATCAGACTTCTTTATTATCCTAATTGTTTGAGTTTGTAATAAATCTTTTTCTGGTAATTTTTTGTTGTAAGATTAGCTTTAAACTTTAAGTTTCCTACATCTTGTTTATCATTGTTTGTTACTCCCTCCTTAGACCCTTAGACTAGAGAAATGGCAGTAACATAGGAATTACAAATAAATTAGTATTTGGGGGCTAGACTGTGAACCTTAAGGGGAGTCTTTTACAGTGTCATCAAATTATTGTTGTTTTAAATGTCTGACAAGGTTTATGTGTAACTGTTACAGTGGCAAGACATGTTTGTGGGTGTCTTCTGTAAATCATGACAAAAATGTATGATAGTCATTATTTTTGGTTAAAAAAACGTACAGAAAAGACAAAATATAAAGTTGTATTATACTTACATTTTTTATGTTTGTATCCCTCGTTTTCATCTTAGACCCACATACGTGCCATCAACATTTATCACTGTCAAAAAACATCATGTCAAATACTGGTCATTAGTACTGTGTGCTTTGGTTTTAATAAATGTGCAACTTTTATCTATACGACTTATCATCTTATCATGCTTGATAATTGGATACTAAATTGTAAATAAAATAATATTTTTCTATTAAGATTCTGGAGGATAGAAAGGTAAAGCTTTAAAAACCACCATATAGTAGTAAAACAAAAAAAACAGATTACTGATTATTGAATAACATAAATACATTTTATGTCTAAAACATGTCGAAAACATAAGAAATATATATATATTGAGTATAGCTTTTAAGCAGTTTTACTGTTTAATTGCGACATAATATTTAGAAAAAAGTAAGAAAAAAGGACCAATCACTAGTGCTCTTATAATAAATAATTTGTAAACACTCTTTAGAGCCTGATATGCACTTTTTAAAAGGCAAAAACCAAAATATTCAGGTCTTTGTGATGTAGATAAAGAAACCAGGATTGAATCATGTCTGAATGTGTTTCATCTTTATTGTGGAACTGAAAATATATTAAATTGGAGAACAATAGGAAACATTTAGGGGAGAAAGTAAAAAAAAAAAAAGAAAAACATAAAATAACCTGCTGCATAGGTGTGCACACCCTTTCTTGGGAATGTGGCAGTATTCAGAATTAACCAGTCACATTCCAACTCATGTTAAATAACAATTAGTATACCTGCCATCAATTTAATGACTGTTTAACCCCCCCCCCAAAAGTAAAGCTGTTCTTTTAATACTTTTCTGACATCCTTTGTGGTAAAATTCAACTGGAAAAGCCATGGGTCGCAAAGAGCTTACAAAGCAGGTACGGGACCTTGTTAAAAAAATATAAATTACGAGAGAGTAAAAAAAATACAAGACATTAACTATACCATGGAGCACTGTAACTCAATAATCAACAAGTGTAGAAATATGGCATGACAGTGACACTACAATGAGCATGAAAATGATTAGAAGACCAGGAGAAAACTTGTACAGGAGGCTGCCAAGAGGCCTACAGGAACATTAAACATTTCCACAGAGGGGAATGAAGATACGATTCATCTTTAGTTTTGGTGTGTGTAGACTTTTAATATAATCTGTACCCTTATACCGTCACTGCTGTATATGCCTTACTTTCTTCAGTTGTGCATAAATGATACATTTAATATTAAAATTCCACCATGTTTGGATCCAGAATATTGAAGCTCCAAAAAGCACATGCATTCATCATTAAGCTAAATGACCCCAGTGGGTTATTTGGAGTGAAATGATATCTATGTAAGGGAAACAATTAGTGTTTTGGGCTTATTAAGTGATCAATGCTTTCTGTATCCATGGAAATCAATGGGTGTAAACAAATGAGTTCAAATATGGGGGCACAACACTTTCAAATCTCATTGGTTCTTGCATGTCCCGATATAAAACACGCATATGACATATGAGAACTAGACACATGACATGAAAAAAAAATGTATTCAGCTGGGATGCCTTGAGTGTGAAAAATTGAATTTATATGAAAATGATAACATTTCATATGTGGGTGAACTATACCTTTAAAGGTACAGGTACAGTTTAAGGCATAGTAAATGGTCACTTAACATTACTAAACACTTTTAACAGCAAAATAGATTTTTGCTAAATAATTTATTACAAAATAGGGCACTTTCCAACTGTGTAACAGCAACACAATTCTATATTATTTTAAGACATGAAAAGTATCTTTATTTGAACTTTAGAACTAATAACTTGGATTCTCTTTCACCAGCACCAGACAGACAATATCAATAGTCTCCTGTTAACAATAGTCTCACTTTGGGTCATCTGGTCTTGCGATCATTAAGAACCATTTGATGTCCATTGGATTCCAGACAATCAAGTTTGAGTTGGGATTGATTGTAGTGGCGGATTAAAACACCAGGGAGTAGAGCCATACATGCGATGAGCAAGAGCTGCAGCAAAGTGCCCCATGAAAAGATGTCATCCAGAGAGTGAATCTCAGACAAGATAGCTCCAGTCCGGACACAAATAAAGTTATAAGGTATTAGACCTGTGAAGCAATAAATTCATAACCACAAGTTTAATATTATCTTAAATATCATCTTTTAGTTTTGATATTATTTTTTTAAAAGCCATTTTTTATCTCTGCTGATTAAACAGCCTAAAGGTTTGTTAATCTTAGATGGTTCAAGCTGGTTGTTTACCTGGTTTAGATACTATAGCTGGCATCTAATAAGCCTAGCCAACTGAGAAGTGACTAAAACCTCTCTAAACTGTCCAGCTAAAGACTTGTTTATAGTGTTAAATTAGCAGTAATCAGTGAGTCTAATTTATAGAATCATGTTAAAGGGCAATGCAGAAGAGGTAAAGATAAAAACAAAAAGTGATGCAATAAAATGTTAACAAAATGGTAGCAGATTCTAAGTACAAAAGTCCTTTATTTACAGCATGCAATTAAAGCTCACCTATGAGGACAGAGAAGAAAAAAATGGGGATGGGGATGTTGAGAATTGGAGATGTGACATTCAAGAACCAGTTTGGTGTCATGGGAAAGAACCGCATAAAAAGCAAGAAAAAGAACAAACTATTCCTGTTTTCCTCCGCCTAAGAAAGAGACAGAGATGATATAATTATGTGCGTGATCTATAAAACTGTCGATTTCTGTCCACACCTACTCAAAACCACAGTTATACATAATGTACACTTACTATTTTAAGACAGTTTATTATTGTAAAATCCTTTCATCATGTTCTAAACCCACAGAGATGACCCACCTTTTTCTGCAGCATGGCCACCTTTTCAGGGAAGAGCCTGATGATGTGGTGCTTGCCAAATGTTCGAGAAAGCAGGTAGCAGTTGGTGGAACCTACTGTGGTCAAAGTGCAGGCAATAAGGAGCCCATGCCATGGCCCAAACAATGCCCCTGCCAACATATTCTTGATATGACAAACAAAGATGGATAGTAAATGGTGTTTAATCAGGTAGATCGGGTACATATAATCATGTAATGTATATACTTGTTTTACAGCAATTTTTAACAATGAGTGTAGCTAACAAACTCTGTTACTAACCAAAAATGATGAGCCTGGAATGGCAAAGGATTGCTTATAGAGGTAGGCACTGCAGAAGAGGATGAAGACATAGCCAATGTGTTCTGTTTTATAAAACTGGAGAAGCTTAGCTAGTTCTCTCAGCTCCTCCAGGTCAGATGGGAACTTCAATCTGTAGATAACATAAATATAGTCTATCAATATTTAATATTATATTTTTATAAAACAGCCTGAATCTACGAAGATATATTATTTACTTTCATTTAGCATCTGTCATGTTTCTCTTGGACCAATGAATTAGTAAAGTAATAAATATGAGGAGATACACTCTTATTTGATAGTTTACTTATTCATTGGTTCATGCTTGTGTAACAGATTAGGGTAATTCACTGCAAACTTTTTATTACTAGTATCTTTCTCCTGTTTCAGTAAAATTGTAAAGATCTTTAAAACAAGGCATACTCTGCACATTATAACATTGTAAATAAACCAGTGCCACTAACACTAACATTATTAACTGACTAATATTGCATTGATACACTGTACATTACTGTACATAACCTAGCATGAGTAACAGTAAGAATTTTATTAACCGTGACATCTACTATGGCTTTGAAACACATTATAATACAGTAAATAAACCTGCATCAGTAACATTAATATTATTATTAACCCTGGCAATATCACGTTGCTACTCTGCACATTCTAATATTGTATATTACCCAGAAACAAACTGTGATGTTAACTGTGATTACTAAATGTAAATGTAAATCGTGTACATGTAATGCACATTATAGTATTGTAAATATTATACTTTCTGACAGTCCAACATAGTATTTATTTCAGTTAAGTTTCATTAATGTTGTTATGATGAGCTGGAAAGGCAAAATGAGGCATCGGATCCACATGAAGTATTTATTTTAAATAATCCAAAGGAACGGGAACATCAAACATTCAACAACCGACAAGAGACACAAGAAAGGTGAATGATGAGGATAATGGTAATGAGCAGGGGTAACAAGACACAGGTGAAGGCAATAGGGATAATGAGTCCAGCAAAGGATTATGGGAAATATAGGAAATGATGGCAGGAGTTGAGAACGGGGAGCAGAACAAAGACACAGACAGGATCATGACAAATCTGCACTGCATAAAAAATTACTTGCAATGTTACCATGTATTTACTGTATTTTATTACCATATAATGTCTTTATTAGTGGTGCTTGCAGAATGCAAAGCAACACTCTTGTTATTTGTCATACTTATTAGTGGTGCTTACAGAATGCAAATTATTGTAAACTATTGTCACTATTGTTATCCGTCATAATTATTTTTCTTCTTCTTCAGACTCTGTAAGAACATACCTCACAATGGGGTGTGAGCTACCTGAAATTTCCCATAGACTTATAATGGCCAATAGACTGCCAATATAAATCGGCCCATTATCTTTGCATCAGAGTGTCATAGAGACAATGGGGTGGGCTCATTTTACTCAGGCAACCAATCAGTCTCCCAGAAGCTTCATGATGCTTTGAAGCCACACACTAGCAGCCATTTAGACCACCCTAGCAACCGATCCCAATAAATGCCACTATAAAAGCGCCAGTCAGATATCTTTGCAGCACAGTGTCCTAGAGATAAGCAGGTGGGCTTATTTTACCTGTGGCTTGGAGTATAATCATTGGCTGATGCTAAGCCACTCCCTAGCAACCAAACAGAGTACTCAAGCAACCATTTTAAAACACCTTTATCTCTTCATCAGAACATTGTAGAGACATGGGGGTGGGCTCATTTCACTCGTGGCTTGGAGTATAATCACTGGTGGATGCCAAGTCTCTCCCTAGCAACCTACCAGAGTACCCCAGCAAACGTTTTAAAACACCTATATCTGTTCATCAGAACAGGGAACATTGTAGAAACAGGAGGGTCGTAAAACATGTTAGCATTGTTGTAATATTGTGGTCTGAGTTTTGCCACAGCAAGCACCACTTCACATTTTCTTTACATTTTCTTCAGAAAATGTGAAGTGTGAATAGAAAATGTAAAGTGTGAAATAAAAGTGAATAGGTACATTTTCTCCTAGTTATTAGTGGTGCGTGCAGACTGCAAGGCATCACTATTGTTATTTGTCATACTTATTGTTCTTCTTCGTCTTATTCTGGACAAAATTTTGGCGTTTAACTCGTCCCGCACAGTTTGTCACAGACCCATGAATGAGAAGTCAAATCGACTGGCTTATTGAGGAGAGGTGTGCTATATCTTTTCTTTGCAATCAGGGGTACGCTGTTTATGGGGCGGGTGAAAGGCCCCTTGAAAAATCCCATAGACTTAACATTGCGACAAATTTGACAGGTCATCAATGTGGGTTACCACATTTGATCAGACTGGCAGACTTTGTAAGAACATACCTCATAATGGGTTGTAAGTTGCACCCCTGGGGCTTAAGAGCCACCCAAAAAAGACCTACGAGTGTAAATACCTGTGACTCTACCTGTGCGACTCCACCGAGCAATGAAACTGGCAAGGCACTTGAGTATCATTATTCGTTTTGAACTACTTTCTATTCAATGTATCCTTCTATGTTAACTCAATGCACTGTTAGTTTATCCCTGTTATCCACCACAGACAGACCTACAGCCACAAGACATACTGCACACACTCTAACTTGCACTCCATTCACACCTCCCCCACCCCTCTTCTGTCTCTCTCTGTGGGCCTCTGGAGCTGTCAGTCAGCTGTGAACAAGGCTGAGTTCATCCCTGCCTTTGAGAAATTAGCATCCTAGGTCTCCCTACACAGTCAGACTCTCACTGAGACATGGAATCGTCCAGAGGACTCTGCCTCTCCAGCTGCAGTCTCTTCCAACTACGCTTTCTCCCACTCCCTTCGTCAATCTGGCAGAGGCAGTGGCACAGGTTTACTGTTTCCCAACACCTGGAAATACACATGTTTATCAGCATTATGTACAAACACTTCCTTTGAATATCATGCTGTTACTGTTTCATTTCCTTCTCGGCTTTACATTGTTGTAGTGTACCATCCACCAGGACCGTTGCACAACTTTACTGACGAACTTGATGTGCATCTTTTCTCTTTTCCTGAGGATGGCAGCCCACTCACAGTCTTTGGTGATTTCAATATTTACTTGGAGAAATCCTAGGCCACTAACTTTTTAAACCTTCTCTCGTCGTTTGAGCTTTCCCTCCTCACCACCAATCAGGAAACCAACTTGACCCCAACTTTACACACAACTGCATCACTACTAATGCTACTGTTCTACTTCTACATATTTCTGATCACTTCTTAATAACTTCCATTATACATCTCACCTCTAACAATACGGCCACATCCACATCTGTTTCATTCAGACACAACCTCCGCTCTCTTTCCCCAGCACACTCTCTGCTGAGGTGTCATCCTCTCTACCTTCCAACTTCTCATCTCTGGATACCAACACAGCCACTGACACCCTATGTTCAACACTAACTCCCTGTCTAGACAACCTCTGCCCTCCATCCTTCAGACTGGCTCACGCCTCTCCTTCCTGTCCTTGGCTTTCTGACGTCCTTCGAGAACATTGGACCAAACTTAGTAAATACCAACACACGTCACATCTTTACTTTTTCCTCTTTATACACTCTAACTGACACTGAAGTTACCTGAACTTCTGCACCTCTGTCAGTCACTGAGACACTGTGGCTGGCAGAGACAGAGTCTAAATCCTCCGTCCTCATTCTGCTGAATCTTTCTGCTGCCTTGGGTACAGTTAACCACCAGATCCTACTGACATCTCTCTCATCGCTAGGGATCACAGGTACCCCACTCCGTTGGTTTAAATCTTCCCTCTCAGACAGGTCCTTCAGGGTGTCATGGAATGGGGGGCTGTCCAAAGCCCATCCCATGGCCGCTGGCGTCCCTCAGGGATCTGTTCTTGCACCTCTCCTTTTTTCTATCTACACGTCCAATACTACATTTGGACATATGCTACATATTGAGCGCTTTCAATATGTATTAATAAACAATGAGAAATCCTACTGATCACAAGTCCAGTACGGAGTGCCACAGGGATCAGTTCTAGGACCTCTACTCTTAGCCCTGTACATGCTACACCTAGGAGCTATAATTAAGAAACATGGAGTTAAATTTCATTGCTATGCTGATCCTCTCCTGGGACCGCCACCTTACCGTAGTGGAGGGGTTTGAGTGCCTGAATGATCCTAGGAGCTACGTTGTCGGGGGCTATATGCCCCTGGTAGGGTCTCCCAAGGCAAACAGGTCCTAGGTGACAAGCCAGACAAAGAGCGGTCCACCCTACCCCTTATGAGAGAAAAAAATTATGAAGTCGTGACGTCGCCTCGGTATGGCGCAGAGGGGTTCCTTTCCTGGAGCCAGGCCTGGGGGCCTGGCTCCAGTGGGAGGACCCAAGAAGGGCCGGGTGCATTGTGGTTTGGGTGGTGGTCGAAGGCGGGGACCTCGGCGACCCAATCCTCAGACACAGAATCTGACTCTTGGGACATGGAATGTCACCTCGCTGGGGGGAAAGGAGCCTGATTTAGTGCGGGAGGTTGAGAGGTACAGACTAGAGATAGTCGGGCTCGCCTCCACGCACAGTTTGGGCTCTGGAACCCAACTCCTCGAAAGGGGTTGGACTCTCCACTACTCTGGAGTTGCCTGGGCGGTGAGGCGGGGCGGGCTGGTGTGGGCTTGCTTATAGCCCCCAGCTTAGTCGCCATGTGTTGGAGTTTACCCCGTGAACGAGGGTCGCTTCCCCGCGCCTCCGGGTGGGGATAGGTCTCTCACTGTCATTTGTGCCTCACGGGGTCAATGGCAGCACAGAGTACCTGGCCTTCTTGGAGTCTCTGGGAGGGGTGCTGGATAGTGCTCCAACTGGGGACTCCGTCGTTCTGCTGGGGGACTTCAACACTCACGTGGGCAATGACAGTGACACCTGGAGAGGCGTGATTGGGAGGAACGGCCCCCCGACCTGAACCCGAGTGGTGTTCTGTTGTTGGACTCCTGTGCTAGTCATGGTTTGTCCATAACGAACACCATGTTCGAGCATAAGGGCGTCCATCAGCACACGTGGCAGCAGAGCTTCTAGGGCGGAGGTCGATGATCGACTTTGTGGTTGTTTCATCTGACCTCCGGTCGTATGTCTTGGACACTCGGGTGAAGAGAGGGGCGGAGTTGTCAACTGATCACTACCTGGTGGTGAGTTGGATCCGTTGGCGGGGGAGGAAGCTGGACAGACTCGGCAGGCCCAAACGTTCTGTGAGGGTCTGTTGGGAACGTTTCAACTCCCACCTCCAGCAGAGCTTTGAACAGATTCCGAGGGAGGTTGGGGACATTGAGTCCGAGTGGACTATGTTCTCCGCCTCCATTGTCAGTGCGACCGTTCGGAGTTGTGGCCGTAAGGTCTCTGGTGCCTGTCGTGGCGGCAATCCCAGAATCCGGTGGTGGACACCGGAAGTAAGGGATGTTGTCAAGCTTAAGAAGGAATCCTATCGAGCCTGGCTGGCTTGCGGGACTCCTGAGGCAGCGGATGGGTACCGGCAGGCCAAGCGGACTGCAGCACGGGTGGTTGTGGAGGCAAAAACTCGGGTCTGGGAGGAGTTCGGTGAGGCCATGGAGAAGGACTATCGGTCGGCCTCAAAGAGGTTCTGGCAAACTATCCGGCGCCTCAGGAGGGGAAAGCGGTGTCCTACCAACACTGTATATAGTGGAGGTGGGGCTCTGCTGACTTCGATTGTCGGGATATTGTCGGGCGGTGGAAGGAATACTTCGAGGACCTCCCCAACCCTGCCAACGCGCCCTCCACAGAGGAGGCAGAGGCCGGGGGCTCGGAGGTGGGCTCGGTCATCACCCGGGCTGAAGTCGCCGAGGTAGTTAAGAAGCTCCTCGGTGGCAAGGCACCGGGGGTGGACGAGATCCTCAGTACCTCAAGTCTCTGGATGAAGTGGGCTGTCTTGGCTGACACGCCTCTGCAACATCGGCGTGGAGGTCGGGGACAGTGCCTCTGGACTGGCAGACCGGGGTGGTGGTCCCTCTCTAGAAGAGGGGGACCGGAGGGTGTGTTCCAACTACAGGGGATCACACTCCTCAGCCTCCCCGGGAAAGTCTATGCCAGGGTACTGGAGAGGAGAATTGATCCGATAGTCGAACCTCGGATACAGGAGGAACAATGCGGCTTTCGTCCCTGGTTATGAACACTGGACCAGCTCTATACCCTCTTTAGGATACTGGAGGGTTCATGGGAGTTTGCTCAACCAGTCCACATGTGTTTTGTGGATTTGGAGAAGGCATTCGACCGTGTCCCTTGCGGTGTTCTGTGGGGGATGCTCTGGGAGTATGGGGTCCGAGGCCCTTTGCTAGGGGCCGTCCGGTCCCTGTATGACCGGAGCAGGAGCTTGGTTCGCATTGCCGGCAGTAAGTCAGGTGCGTGGTTGGACTCCGGCAGGGCTGGTCTTTGTCACCGGTCCTGTTCACTATCTTCATGGACAGGATTTCTAGGCGCAGCCAGGGACCGGAGGGTGTCCGGTTTGGGGACCACAGGATCTCATCTCTGCTTTTTGCGGATGATGTTGTCCTGTTGGCCCCATCAGGCCAGGACCTACAGCGGGCACTGGGGCAGTTTGCAGCCGAGTGTGAAGCGGCTGGAATGGGAATCAGCACCTCCAAGTCTGAGGCCATGGTCCTCAGTCGGAAAAGGGTGGCTTGTCCTCTCCAGGTTGGTGGGGAGTTCCTTCCACAGGTGGAGGAGTTTAAGTATCTTGGGGTCTTGTTCACAAGTGAGGGAAGGATGGAGCGAGATATCGACAGAAGGATCGGTGCAGCTTCTTCAGTAATGCGGTCGATGTACCGGTCTGTCGTGGTGAAGAAGGAGCTGAGCTGCAAGGTGAAGCTCTAGATTTACCGGTCGATCTACGTTCCTACTCTCACCTATGGTCATGAGCTTTGGGTCATGACCGAAAGGATGAGATCCAGGATACAGGCGGCCGAAATGAGTTTCCTCCGCCGGGTGGCCGGGCGCTCCCTTAGAGATAGGGTGAGGAGCTCGGTCACTCGGGGGGAGCTCGGAGTAGATCCGCTGCTCCTCCACATCGAGAGAGGCCAGCTGAGGTGGCTTGGGCATCTGTTTCGGATGCCTCCCGGACCCAGATAAGCGGAAAGAAGATGGATGGATAAATGGATGGATGGATGCTATGCTGATGATACTCAAACCTATATCTCCTCGAAGCCTCACGAAACACAGCAATTCACCAAAATGATGGAATGCATAGTTGACACAAAAAGCTGGATAAGAAGCAACTTTCTGTTGTTGAACAAAACAGAGGTGTTAATCATTAGACCTAAAGCTGCCACACTTAACCAACAAGAATATTATCTAACTATTGGTGGGTTTTTTACCAAGCCTTCATCGTCAGCTAGGAATCTGGGAGTTTTATTCAACAGTACCCTCTCATTTGAAAGACATGTTGCCAACACCTGTAAAACCCCATTTTATCTCAAAAACATATCTAAACTACGTCATATGCTGTCACTATTGAGTGCAGAACAGTTACGCATTCATGACGTCTAGACTGGATTACTGCAATGCATTATTAGGTGGCTGTCCAGCTAGCCTATTACAAAAGCTCCAACTAGTTCAAAATGCAGTGGCTAGAGTTCTGACAAGAACCAAAAAGTTTGAACATATCAGCCCGGTACTGTCAACACTGCACTGGTTACCCATTACGCAACATATTAACTTTAAGATCTTACTGACTACTTATAAGGCTTTACATGGTTTAGCTCCTCAGTACCTGAGTGAGCTCCTAATACACTACAGTCCCTCACATCCATTACGCTCTCAGGACTTTTGGTAATACCTAGAATTTCTAAATCAAGTGCTGGTGGTAGATCATTCTCCTATTTAGCACCTAAACTTTGGAATAGTCTTCTAGTGCTGTGCGGGAGGCATACACACTCTCTCAATTGAAATCTAGATTAAATACTAATTATTATCTTATTATTATCTCTTACAGTCTGATGTTATAGCTGCACTCAATCAACTCAAATCCCTGGCTAAACAAACCTTTATTGTATAATATTGGCCTTATTAGTTACTACCTAGTTTAACATACACACAAACTAACAAACTGTATCACAACTAACACAAATCAGACCCATCTAAATTCAGTCAAAATCATCAACCCTAAATAAATTCAGTGTTTGATATCGGCCACATTAGCTGTAAGCTAACACATTGTTAAATTCAATCACAACTAATAATCCAGATCAACTCAAAACTCAGACCTACATAGTTTCAAATTTTAGTAAATTTAGCACATCACTTTAAATCAAATAATGTTTATCAAATCACTGACTGCAGCTGTGATGTGACAGAGCAGAAATGACCCTCCAAGTGAGCCTGGGTTCTCCTTAGATTTTTTTCTTCATATATATATTTATATATATATATATACTGTTGCCATGTTGGAATGCTCACTAGAAGACTGCAGATATTAGATATTAGTTATTAAGATAGCTTTTATATTTCCCTGCTTGTGTCATTCTGTTTACTTTGCTGTAAATCTGCTTTGAGACAGTGCTACATTGTTAAAGCGCTATACAAATAAACTTGAACTTTAATTTCACAGAAAGGGACTAAATCTCTATCTCGTTCTTTATCCTTCTCTGTTCCCTGCTTGTGGAATAATCTCACTAACGCAATCCGATCTGCCACATCCCTCACCTCTTTTAAAGAACAGTTAAAAACACGCCTCTTCCACGAACACTTGACATCTTAAAAAAAAAACTCTACAGGTATTATCTAGCACTGTGAAACGTTGTAAACTTAGGAAAGCACTTCTTCGTACTGTTGGAAACTTTTTTCAACGAAGACCAGGAGACTTGGATTTCCTTGAGCAGTAGTCTTTATTGTAGATAGCGAGTCTTCAAATTAGAGCATACTGCACGGGCGCTGCAGTCATCAAGTCTGATTTGAAGTCTAAACACATTGCATATATAGCCATTTCAAGGGGCAGTCCCTTGAAATGGTAACAAAGCATTTAGGTGACAATAGAAACAATGGACAGAGAGGAAGTAGTAGACTCTCTTCAGATCCTGGAGTCTCACTCACCCTTACTGAGACCACTTCATTATCATAGAGATAAAGAAATGTTCACACATTGGGCCTGATGTCCCTTCCTGAGTTTTGACCTTTGATTGAATCATGAGCAAATGATCACCAACTCAGTGGGATATGATGGGTAAACGTCCTAGGAGCCACCCCATGTTCCTATGTTCTTCCAATGCAATATATATCATTTTAGTAGTTTGTGTAAGGATGGGGGAAATAAAGAGAATCAGCTGATTTTAAAGTGATCCTCAAATTTACATTTCCACAATCCCCCCTTTGAGAGTTCTAATAACTCTTACATAATAAAAAAATGTAAATCTTCCAAAATCCATTCTATGGCATATGTTGGTTAACATGATGCCCCATCATCTAATCTTGTAACATTGATAGTTACAGGCACATTTGACTTGGTGGGTGAATTTTCACAGAATGTCTGGATTCTGTTTCTCTGAAACTTCTACTGACACCAATGTACAATGAAAGTAACACATATGCACTGCATGTTGAAACAGTCATGTATCATTTAGGTAGATGTTCTGAAGTCCATAAATGTAGATGTGTTCTGCTGTTAGTCATTCCAGTTATGTTAATTTTCCACACCCAGGATGCCTCAGGAAATGACTTCTTTGTCCAGGATTAGCTTCCGTAGATGTCTGTAGCGACGATTCACATTCACTGTCATGTACTGGTATCTGTAACACAAACAGAAAGACACAAAAAGCAGTACTCTAATACTACATTTTAAGTTCAACATCATTGTGATCATATAGACTTTTCAATATACCCCTTTCAGTATACCTTGCAATAAGATGTTGTTGATCGTATAGTGTTTTTTTTTCTTACCCTAGCCTTGGTAGGATTGACACCTAAGGACCAAGTGAGGTGGGGATAAACTACTTGAAGGGGAAAACCTATGAGGGAGTCTTCACCACAGGGTTGGCCCCCGAAGCCTATTGCTTTTCGGTTCTTCCCTGGGCTCCTCACTGGTCTGTGTGTCCTAATCTGCCCCTGTAATATTCAAACTACTTCACATATGAGATGTGAGTGTTACTAGCTAACCCAAATAATGCTTAAAAATTGGTAAACACAAAAACTGTATTTAAATCCTCTAATGAACTATCAGTCATAGCAGACATCATAGAAGAGGATACATCAGTTACTATGATATGTTGCAATAGATCATTCAGGGTTGTGAGATGTGTTAAAGTGGTGATTTTCAGCTGAATTGTGAAACAGTTTGATACTAGATTTACAATTTTTTAGATGTACCAAAATAAAAATCAGCCACCTTTTGTTGCATGAGTGCTTACACAAAGAGTCTTTCATCATGGTTGTCAATCTCAATGCAAAAATAAGCTCTCACAACCTTAATGATCACTGTCTTATCAAGTTGTCCCACAGGTTAAGTGTAGAGGGGAGGGGCTGCTTTAGGATTGTGAGCAGGCTGTGTAGGAGCTGAGAAACGCTGTTCATTTCTCCTAAAATCTTTTTGCTTTTCCTACACTCTTTCAAGTAATGCCCATGTTTACCACAGTAGTGACATTTGCTGTCCCTCCTAAGACATTTATTCTTTTGTTGATTACCTATATTAGTTTTATTCAGTGTTGCTGCTGCAACTTTCACCTTGACTTTGACATCAGAGTCCCTTTCCCAGGTAGCTAACCTGCCTAAATTTTGTCTCAAAGTTTCATTAGACCATGTGACATCTAAGAAAGGAAGAGCATTCCTGTATTCTGATGAAAGGCCATCAAACCATGCACAGACTAGTGGTCCCTTGTCATCCAATACATCCTCAGGACTATTGACTATTCCACTGTAAGCTGCAGCTGACTGACAAAACCTTTCAGTGTATTCACTTACAGATTCATCCTTTCTTTGAATACAGTTAGTGACTTTAGACCAATCAACCTTTGGTCCAACAATGTCCCTTAATATTCTAAGAACTCCCTCTCGCAAGTCCTCTTTGCTGGCATGTTTAAACTCAGGAGTATCAACACCACTCTCAAAACATTTGAACTCTGATTCTGTTAAAACCTGAGACATAAGCTGGATGATTTCCACCAAAGACATGTCATAGAGACGCATTTTCTTTGCTAATGTTCCCCTAAATTCAGAAAAATGAACATGTGCTGAAGGCAAACTTTGTGCAAATCTCTCTATTGCTTCAGGATCTAGGTCTTTTGGTAGCTCGACCACAGGTATCACAGAATGTACAGTCTCAACATTTGATTTACTTTGAGCTTTTCTCTTTGTTCCACAAACCTCAACTGCATTAACTGCTTTGTTTCTCAAACCCGTATTGTCATTATTAACATACATATGACCTTCATGCCTAAGTTCTGACTGTGAGGCAGGATGAATATCTGACTGTTGTTTCGAGTTACCGGTTAGTGAAGCCTTGTAATGGCCTACCTTCTCTTTAAGAGAGGTCACATGATCATGCAAATTTTGATTTTTCTTCTCTAAATCCGCAATTCGCTGAGTATGCTCTGCAGCTAAAGCCAAATTGTATTCTTTGTAACAGCAGATAATGCCCTTAATGTTCTTTCTTTCTAACACAGGCACCAAGCACTTTCATGCATTCTTCAAGAGACCAAGTCTTATCTGAATCAATGCCAAACTTTTGTGTTAAGTTCTGTCTAACCAAGTCTGTCACTATTGTGTCCATGTGATTGACTAGCATTGTGTTAAACTCGTTGTCTGACCATAAAGGGGTAGCTAGTCCACCTTTCTCTGTTGTGGGAATTAGTTTAGCATGCCTTTTAACCATTTTGACTTTTTTGTGGATTTCTCTTCACAGACAGTTAATTCCTAATTACTGTTGTTAACTTCCCTACAAAGTAGAGGATATACCCAATTCTTCTCTGGGAAAGCAGAGGAAAACCTATTTGCTAATATGCATTAGTTCTTGACCGTCCCTGACAAAGCAGAGGATAAAGCAAAACTCCTAAACCAAAGTCTTCTCTGCCTAAACAGAGGATAACCCCAAATACTTTCCTGATAAACAGAGGATAACCAAAACTTCTTCTCTGCCTAAACAGAGGATAACCCTAAATTCTTCCCTGGTAAAACAGAGGATAACTAAACTTCTCTGCCTAAACAGAGGATAACCAAAACTCTTTTCTGCCTAAACAGAGGATAACCAAAACTCTTCTCTGCCTAAACAGAGGATAACCCTAAATTCTTCCCTGGTAAAACAGAGGATAACTAAACTTCTTCTCTGCCAAAACAGAGGATAACCAAAACTCTTCTCTGCCTGAACAGAGGATACACAAATTCTTCCCTGGTAAAACAGAGGATAACTAAACTTCTTCTCTGCCTAAACAGAGGATAACCAAAACTCTTCTCTGCCTGAACAGAGGATACACAAATTCTTCCCTGGTAAAACAGAGGATAACTAAACTTCTTCTCTGCCTAAACAGAGGATAACCAAAACTCTTCTCTGCCTGAACAGAGGATACACAAATTCTTCCCTGATAAACAGAGGATAACCAAACTTCTCTGCCTAAACAGAGGATAAGCAAAATTTGTTAACAGAACCCTGCAGCTGTTTTTAACACTTCCCTGGCATAGCAGAGGATAACCACATGTACTGGTCTGTAAAGGTTCTTTGGATAGAGTGATACTCACCAAATCAAAGTTGGGTTGAAAAATTCCGTCTGGAAAGGTTTGGAGAGATGAGGAGCTCTATCCGGTTCACGGCACCATCTGTTGGAAACTTTTTTCAGCGAAGACCAGGAGACTTGGATTTCCTTGAGCAGTAGTCTTTATTGTAGATAGCAAGTCTTCAAATCAGAGCATACTGCACGGGCGCTGCAGTCATCAAGTCTGATTTGAAGTCTAAACACATATATATATATAGCCATTTCAAGGGGCAGTCCCTTGAAATGGTAACAAAGCATTTAGGTGACAATAGAAACAATGGACAGAGAGGAAGTAGTAGACTCTCTTCAGATCCTGGAGTCTCACTCACCCTTACTGAGACCACTTCATTATCATAGAGATAAAGAAATGTTCACACCTTGAGCCTGTTGTCCCTTCCTGAGTTTTGACCTTTGATTGAATCATGAGCAAATGGTCACCAACTCAGTGGGATATGATGGGTAAACGTCCTAGGAGCCACCCCATGTTCCTATGTTCTTCCAATGCAATATATATCATTTTAGTAGTTGGTTTAAGGATGGGGGAAATAAAGAGAATCAGCTGATTTTATTTTACATTTCCACAGTACTATTGTTGCCTTCTTTTGATGTGTCGCTTCACTGTCTCCTAATATTAGTAAGTCGCGTCAGCTAAATGCCTAAATGAAAATGTCTCCCAGAATGATCTGTGATGCTGTGAAGCCACGCCCTAGCACCCATTTATAGCATCCTAGCAACCGATCCCATAGACTGCCATTATAAAGGGGCCAGACAGATATCTTTGCATCACAGTGTCATAGAGACATAAGGGTGGGCTCATTTTACTCAGGCAACCAATCAGAATCATCACAATACTATGAAGCCACGCTCTAGCAACCATTTAGAGCACCATAGCAACCGATGCCATAGACTGCCATTTTAGAAGCACAGATGGATATCTTTCAAGAACAGTATTATACCATCATGTTAAGACATGACAAAACATGTTAGCTGTATGCTAAATCATGCTAGCTTCATGCGAAAACATTGTGCTAGGGAAAGACTTGGCATCCACCGGTAATTATTCTACAAGTCACGAGTGAAACGAGCCCTGCCCTATGTCTCTATGATGTTCTGATGCAGAGATATAGGTGTTTTAAAACAGTTGCTAGGGTACTCTGGTTGGTTGCTAAGGAGTGACTTGGCATCCATCAGTGATTATACTCCAGGTCTTGAGTGAAACAAGCCCACCCTACATCTCTACATTGTTCTGATGAAGACATACTGTGTATTGCTTTAAACGGTTGCTAGGGTACTCTGTTTGGTATACACACACACACACATATATATATACACACATATATACACACACACACACACACACACATATATATATATATATATATATATATATATATATATATGTGTGTGTGTGTGTATATATGTGTGTGTGTATATATATGTGTGTGTGTGTATATATATGTGTGTGTGTGTGTGTGTGTGTGTATTCCTCTGTTGTCACTTAATGCCCTACCATAGTTAGTGCATGTATTTCATTACTGTTGAAGTTTAACCGGTATTTCATGGCAGATATACACAAATGAATGAATAACCATTTTTCCTACTTCACCCCTCTCACATGTGTGGTATCAAAATGATCCACAAATTATTTCCTTAATGATGATGCACAGTACATAGTCATGGCGTGCATCATACTCAGTTTACAATAAGTTTATGTGTTCGGTGCAAACAGGACATACTGCCATACCTATGTAAATCAAAGTCACGGGGAGAAACCAACGGCCCCTTGGCATTGGCCAGGTGACCTAACAGAGGCGTGGCAGCTGTGTCTTTAAGACCGACATGCAGCGGACAATTCTTCGCTCACAATAGTGGAATCGATCCAACCTTCGTGGGACCTACCCCTTCTTCAGGACAGACTTTCCGGTGATCTTACCTTGGCAGACTTCGTCACTTCTCGTGAAACTTTGCTCTCCGAACAAACTCCGCGAATCCACCGGGACACTCTCTCTCTCTCTCTCTCTCTCTCTCTCTCGCCGCGCACCAGGATTCTTGCCGACGCAACCGTTCAATGCAAGTATCCTATTTATCACCATTCAACAGTGCTTAAGCATTGCCCCTTTGCTACAAAGGTGAACTGTTTGTAGAGAAAACCCAGTGGTTTGTCCAGAAGTGTTCTGCTGATTTAATGTGCCACTCTTTACTCTTTCTCTGATTTTCTATGCTTTCTCTTGTATGTGTGTGAATGTGTATGCGTTTTATGTTAGTTAGTCGATATTGAATTTCAGTAGCATCAGAGGGTGGTGAAAACTGCCCAGCGCATAACAGGAACTCCACTTCCTGCCATTGAGGACATCCAAAAAAAACACTGTCTGCGGCGAGCACGCAGTATTCTCAAGGACTACTCTCACCCCGCCCACAGACTGTTCTCTCCCCTGCCTTCCGGTAGGCGCTTCAGGAGCCTACGGACTAGAACCAGCAGACTGAGGAACAGCTTTTTTCCTAGAGCTGTCTCCTTATTGAACTCTGCACCTCATTGACTTTACTACCCTCTCATATACACCTACACCCTACATTAATCACATTAATAACTGTTACACTCTTACACCATTTCATGCACTACTGGACTGTCTACATGCTCATTTGCACTCCGGATTATTTATACTTATATGTATACATTTACTGCACAATTTGCACCCCAGTACTATGTACTGAAAATTGTAACAACGCCATTGTGATGGGAATTTTATATACTAGTGTTATATGTTTTTATGCTACATAAGTAAGCTTGGGTGTTGTCATTTACACACCCTTATCCGTAAGCTAAAAACTGCATTTTAATTGTTTACATATATGAGACATTTATATATTAGAGTTTTGTAGCCTCCAGCTTAACTGAAGGATGACTATAGTACATGTTTCTTTTTCTGCACATAGCACTGAGTGAGCAAAGGTGGGGGCTTGTGAGATAGGGCAGGAGAGCATAGCACTGAGTGAGCAAAGGTGGGGGCTTGTGAGATAAGGCAGAAGAGCAGGAGGTGTGTAATAGAGTGAGTATAAAGAATGTGTGCTTCTGTGTACAGGCGCCTTCACTCTGCATTGACACAGAGCTGAACGCCTCTCATGAGATTAAACTTTTCATTGACTGCACAATTGGTGTTTCACATTTTTATTAAGAATATCCACAACACCATCCACTGCACTGTTTGCACTTTTGATTATTCACCGCACTACCTTGCACTACATTGTACTTATCCTCTTGTACATTTCTGTCTATATTTACTGCACAATTTGTAAACCTCTGTTTATAATTGCCATCTGTATATTATGTTCGCCATCTGTATATTATGTTCATAGTACATCCCTATCTTATCTGTAAATCTTGGTAAACCTCTGTTTATAATTTCTGTAAATAATCTTAACATGAAGCACAATCTATATCCTGCACTTTACTGCATTATGGCACTTCTGGTTAGACCTAACTGCATTTCGTTGCTCTGTACTTGTACATGTGTAATGACAATGAAGTTGAATCTAATCTAATCTAATCTAATAAATATTCATTTGTATTCACCCATGATTGTCTCTGCTTAATGCTCATAACATATCCCTTAAACTGTGCGATACTGTTACCGGCTCTGTAGTATTGCTGTATTGGGCACAGACCGTTATTCATCAATGCGAGAAGAATAATGCGTTCATTAAAAGTTAGCACACAATTGGTTGAACACTCGGCGGACGAGTGATCCAGAGGCCACCGTTGTTAATTTTACTGCACCAGGTAATGCAAAAAAATACGTAAAGTTAATAATCTTTATCTGTAAGTATTTGAGCCACAAATAATTATTCCCTGAAACAGAACAGTGTTTTAAACAACATCGTCCTAGTTTCACTTCACATCTCACCTCTAACAACACAGCCACATCCACATCTGTTTCCTTCAGGCGCAACCTCCGCTCCCTTTCCCCCAGCACACTCTCTGCTGAGGTGTCATCCTCTCTCCCTTCCAACCTCTCATCTCTGGATACCAATACAGCCACGGACACCCTATGTTCAACACTAACATCCTGTCTAGACAACCTCTGCCCTCTATCCTTTCGGACATCCTTCGAGAACATCGGACCAAACTTAGGGCAGCTAAGAGGTCACCGACCTCTGTGATTACCAGTCACTACTTTCATCCTTCTCTGCTGCTGTCCACACGGCAAAGACATCCTACTACATCACAAAGGTCAGTCATGCATGAGATTAAAAAAAACTGTTCAAAACCTTCAGCTCCATCCTCTCTCCACCCACCCCACCTGCCTCTTCATTATCAGCTGATGATTTTGCTAACTTTTTCACAAACAAAACATCACTGACCAGCAGCCAGTTCACAGCTCCTGAAACCCCAGCACACAAACATGTTTCACCCAGCTCGACTTTTTCTTCTTTCTCCACTCTAAACGATGCTGAAGTTACCAAACTTCTCTCCAGCCACCCCATCACCTGCCCACTCGACCCAATCCCCTCCTATCTGCTCCAATCCATCTCTAGCACAGTCACTCCATCACTCACACACATTATTAACGCCTCACTCCTCTCTGGCACTTTCCCCACCACATTTAAGCAGGCCCGGGTCACCCCGCTGCTTAAAAAAACCACACTCAACCCTTCCCTCACCGACAGCTGCAGACCCCCGTTCATCTCAAAGACACTGGAGCGAGCCGTTTTTAATCAGATTTCATCCTACCTCACCCAGAATGATCTACTGGACAAAAGACAGTCTGGGTTCAAGAGCAACCACTCCACTGAGACTGCGCTTCTGTCAGTCACTAAGGCACTGCGACTGGCAAAATTATCTGTCCTCATTCTGCTGGATCTTTCTGCTGCCTTTGATACAGTTAACAACCATCCCTCTCGTCGCTAGGGATCACAGGTACCCCACTCCGGTGGTATAAATCTTACCTCTCAGACAGGTCCTTCAGGGTGTCATGGAATTGGGGGCTGTCCAAAGCCCACCCATGGCCACTGGCGTTCATCAGGGATCTGTTCTTGCTCCACTCCTCTTTTATATCTACACAACATCCCTGGGACCCATCATTCGATAAAATGGCTTTGACTACCACTGCTATGCAGATTTCTTCACCTTCCAGCCAGACGATCCCACAATAGCATCACGCATTGCAGCCTGCCTAAAAGAAGTCTCATCTTGGATGACTGAACACCACCTCCAGCTAAACCTAGCCAAGACTGAGCTCCTGGTACTTCCGGCCTCACCTACAATGCAACACAACCTCACAATTCAAATTGGCAACACAACTATTACACCATCCAAATCCGTAAGAAACCTAGGTGTAATCTTCAATGACCAGCTGTCCTTTACCGAACACATCTCAAGGATATCACGGTCTTGTAGATATGCACTCTACAACATCAGGAAGATCAGGCCATATCTCACAGAGCATGCCGCCAACTGCTAGTTCAATCCCTGGTAATCTCTAGACTTGACTATTGCAATGTTCTCCTGGCTGGTCTTCCTGCACGAGCAATCAAACTACTCCAGATGATACAGAACGCAACAGCAAGACTTGTTTTCCAGGAACCCAAAAGAGCACATGTCCAGGAACCCAAAAGAGCACATGTCACACCTCTCTTTATTTCGATTGGTGGTACCCTCACAGAAGGGCACTAAATCTCCTTCTCTGTTCCTTGATTGTGGAATAATCTCCCTAACGCAATCTGATCTGCCACATCCCTCACCCCCTTTATGAAACTATTTTTTTCTTTCCTCTACAGGTACTTATCTAGCACTGCAAAACATTGTAAACTTAGGGAAGCACTTCTTAGTACTATTATTGCCGCTTTTGATGTGTCGCTTCATTGTCTCCTAATATTTTTAAGTTGCTTTGGATAAAAGCGTGAGCTAAATGCCTAAATGTAAATGTAATGTAAATGCATATCAGGAATAAATCAATAGGCTTTCCATTTATTTGTGAAGCTTAAAATGTGTTACTGATGGTACAGAGCTTGGCACACATACTTGGAACCAACTTGGTGCTTGGGACAATTTTTTTGTTTTTGTTGAAGAACTCTGTGTATCACTACGCACTTTAGAGTCACATGCCCCTTATTAAGGGCTCATGGAGCCTTCAATCAACTGAAATTCATCTGAATCCTAGTTAATTTTGTTAACTTTTTCTGCATATAGCACTGGTGTATCACTAGGTTTGATGTTTTGTAGCACAGGCCAAAACGTTGTAGCACATGTATAAAATGTTATTTCTAAAAGCAACCACAAGTGCAGTTCAGTACATCAACAGGCATGCAGCTATATCTCTGCATCAGAACATCGTAGAGACATGGAGTTGGGCTCGTTTCACTCGTGGCTTGGAGAATAATCACTGGTGGATGCCAAATGTCTCACTAGCACCATGTTTTCGCATGAAAACATTCATATTACATACCGTTGAATATATTATGACCACATAAAATTATTTTTTTCCTAAATCAGTTTTAGTTAGTTTTTTTCCTATTTCAATTTTTTGTGTTATTTCTTTCAATTTGTTACTATACAACAGCAATAAATTTACCCACATGAAATAATACTGTAGTATACTGTGGTATTTACTATAGTGAGCTGTAGTAAAAAAAAAATTCATTACTAGGTAGTATAATGTTTTTAAACATGACTATATCAAATATTATATAATATAGTATATATAATATAGTATAAATAAGTATATTATTTAGTACAGCATAATTTAAAAGTTAATACTACAGAACATCAGAATCTAATACAGTTGAGTATAGTGAATATCAAGCACAGTGTTTTTCATCTGGATGTTAAAGTTAACCAGACCTTTATTTTGAAAGCGATTGACTTCCAATGCGTGCCTGCGCTTTTCTCATATGAAAGGGTTGAAATAAACTTCGGAGGGCTGCTCTGGAAATAAAATGTATATGTTCACATACTACTCAAATAGTGAAACATGACAAATCCACGAGCCTCATATGTGTAGTACGTTAAACTGCGAAACACGAAGAACAAGCAGATAACACATTTTAACAGCAGACGAAAGTCCATAGTTATATTTTGTTTTCCAAATTTCCAAATCTTAGCATGCTGGAAGGCTAATGTTGTTAAAGTTGCCATTAATTGCCAGCAAATTGCCAGTAACAGATCTGAATGATATGAATGTTAAAATGAGAGACCTAGCACCGCAAAAGGACAAACAGAAGAGGAAGGGTGGACATCTTGAAGGTGGGTGGAGCCAGGAGCAGGGTAAAGACAAAGAGCCAGGGTGAACCATCTTGACCGCAGCAGGGAACTCAGGGGCGGCCATCTTGACCATAGCAGGGAACTCAGGATACTCAGGAGCAGAGCATAAACAATCAAGGAACTTAAGGACAGAGTCTAGGAAAACAGGGAGCTCAGCGACATAGTCAGGAAACTCACCCTCAGAGTCTGGAGTGTGAATCGATCTCTCCTCCATGCCCTCAATGTCAGGTGCACAGCAGGATCTCTCTTCCATGCCCTTAATCTCCACCAGCCCTCCCGCGTGCACAAGCAGTGTTGCCGGCTCACACATCTGGTCAGACGTCTGATGAGGCTCAGACTCCGGGGCGACGATCGGCTTAGTCATGTGGCTTCACTCTGGCCCTTGTGTCACGCAGGCTCAGGCTCTCCGTCTGCAGTCGGGTCGGGCACTCTCTCAGTGCGTCAGGATGATGGCTGGCTGGACTCTGGGTCAGGAGTAGAGCTGACGATTCCCTCTGGCATACAGCCAGTGAATCTACATCCGCAGCTCATCAGCACCCACTCCACAAAGGTGAGAAAACTTTCTCGAGGACCCTGCCTGGACAACTTTGGCTTTGTGGCAGTATTAAGACCCCCATAGTGGAAGGTACAAAGGCAGTTGTCCAGGAAGTACGTTTGTAGGGCAAGATATAATAAGTATCCCGTATGGTCCTTGGGGGGGGGGCGATCCCCCTGCTTCAGGCAGATAAGTTGATGGGCAGGGCTGGCCATGGTCAGGGTTCTGTGCGGTCAGGTCTTTTATTACGGATGAGGAATGGATGAGGCAGACACAGAATGAAGTAAAATGACAGTTGTTCTACTAGTAGTGCATACTCCTTTGGTACAGGTAAGTAATCCACAAAAGACAAAACAAACATCCACAGGTAGCAGTCACAGGTAAACAGGAATAATCCACAGAGTAACAGGTTGAATATCTATGGGTGTTAACAGCAAACGATCGGGCAAACAAAAACACGGTACACAACAACATGGTAACAAGACCTGACCACAAAACAGAACAAGGTTTAAATAGAGTCCGGGTTAATGGGTGATTGATAGCAGGTGTGACAAATCAAAATGGCTGACTGGAGGTGCAAGTAATGATGGGAGAAGGAGTCCATGGGGAGGTGAAGGCGAAATCGTGACACTTATGACCACAAAATAACAGAGTAATTACAGTGCCAGAATAAATGCAGGGCGGTTTCTTGATGACTATTGCAAAAAATACAGGTTGCATTTAGGTCTTTTTAAAATTTTAATAAGTAATGATTTGCTGGATAAAACGGTGGATGAGTTTAAAAAAGACTTTAACTTTATTGCTTATATGAAATTGTTGGGGTAGTAACCATACTTTATTCCAACAAATCATTTTGCCATTTAGTAGAGAATTCCAATAAGATATAACATATGGTATATTAGTCATTTCTTTCTGAAAAAATGCAAATGGCTCTTTTATTCTTCTTACGTATGTAACCATAGTTCCCTGAAGAGGGAACGAGACGCTGCGTCAGCGTTGTGACGCTATGGGAATGCCTTTGCATGACCGGGTCTGAAGCATTCGAATGACAGGCTGCAACGTCATAGGCGGGATGACGTCAGGACCAGTAAGTATAAAGCACCCCGGAACGATCACATTACTAGCTTCTAGGCCGAAGCTGCGTTCAGGGATGCAGGGAGTATGGCAGGGAGACGCAGCGTCTCATTCCCTCTTCAGGGAACTATGGTTACATACGTAACCTGAGACGTTCCCTTTTAAGGGAACTCGCGCTGTGTCAGCGTTGCGACGCTATGGGAATGAGATTCCAACGCCGCCATGCGAGCCAGCAGAGATGGGTGTCCAGAGGCTGTATATTCTAGTGTGATAGCCTCAACTATCCACCTGCTTACGGTTTGTTTGGACGCCGGCGAGCCCTTGCTGGCCGGGCCAAAGCACACAAACAACTGCTCTGACTTCCTACAGGAAGCAGCTCTGTAAACATAAGTTTGAATAAAGGGCGCGATCGCAGAGCCCCCTGGTGGTTTATGTAAGCCACCACTGATGTGTTGTCTGTGTGGACTAACATATGCCTGTGTTCAAGGTGTGAAAGGAACTGCCTCAGAGCCAGCCACACCGCCACAAGCTCCAGACAGTTTATGTGCAACATGAGTTGCTTGGCCTTCCATTCCCCTTGGGCAGAGCGGCCTTCCATAACCGCTCCCCAGCCCATGAGGGACGTGTCTGTCGTGAGCGTGACACGATGACAAGTTGACCCCAACACTAGGCCCTGGGATAAGAACCCAGGTTTCTTCCACACGGCCAGTGCTCGAAAGACATTTGTGCGAGACAATGATTGTGCGGCGGGGGTTGCCCCTCGGGGAAAACCCTTTTGACTTGAGCCACCACTGTAGAGGTCTCATATGTAGCAGGCCAAGAAGTATCATGTTGGCTGCAGCTGCCATGAGCCCCAGTAGATGCTGAAATACGGTGATGAAACTGGATCCCATTCATGGCCGACAGAATGGATGCTATGCGAGCTGATGACAGCCTCGCTCTCATGACCCTCGAGTCCCATTCTACACTGGGAAAGGTAGTTTTCTGACCTGGAGAAAGCATACTTTTCTTGCCGTTCAGCCGCAACCCCAACCTTTGCATATGGGCCAGCACAACATCTCGATGTTGAACTGCCAGATGTTCTGACTGGGCTAAAATAAGCCAGTGATCCAGATAGTTAAGTATGCGGATGCCCTGGAAATGCAAAGGTGCCAGAGCAGCATCCACACACTTCGTGAATGTGCAGGGTGACAGGGCCAGACCGAAGGGGAGAACCCGATACTGGTACACTACGCCCCCGAAAGCGAACCTCCGGTGTTGAGGAAGGATGGAGACATGGAAGTATCTGTCCTTCATGTCTACAGTGACAAACCAGTCCTCGGACCTGATTTGAGTCACAATCTGTCTTACCTGAGTGTAAGCATCACCAAAATAGGGCGCAAGCCCCCATCCTTCTTTGGAACAATGAAGTATCGGCTGTAAAAGCCTGCCTGCCTTTGTGCGGGGGGAACTATTTCTGTGGCCCCCTTTGCCAAAAGTGTTTTCACTTCCTGTTCCATGACCAGAGCCTGCTCGGGGCCCACCTCGGGGGACAACACCCCATTGAACCTGGGCGGATTTAGCCCGAACTGAATCGTATAACCATTTTCTATAGTTCGCAGGACCCAACGAGACACATTTGGCAGAAGTTTCCACGCTGCCAGAAAGTCTACTATGGGAACCAGTCACTCAAGGCTGGTGTCTGGTGGAACGCGTGAGGGTAACTCGGTGCCCTCGGTGCTGGCAGGGACCAACCCGAGAGAGTAATACGTGCTTGGCTGCACGTTGACGTCCGCAGGAGACATCTGTTCCCTGAAGCACTGAGCGCAGGGAAAACAGAGCCCCCCGTGATGGACGTCGGGGAGCACCGTGTAGGGAGGTGAATAATATAAAACTATTTGTGCTAATTAAGTGTGAGTAATCTAACATGTCCAACACCAACCTTATGTTATTTGAGATATGCCTAGATTTCGTAAATCTTAAAAATATTTTCATAATTCATTTTTGCTTTAGGAATCAGGGTGATTAGGCCTTTAGTCATAGATGGCGGTAGATTAATGTTTAAAAAACGTTTACAAAAAAACAACAAAAGGAAAGGGGCAAGCAACTCAGCAAATAATTTGTAGAATTCATGAGTGTGTGCGAGAGTGTGGCTATCAGAAAATGTGTTCCTCTTTGTGCTCGCTTCTTACAAGCAAGGACTCACATAGTTCTGTGTAGTAGCCTATTTTAGGGGTTTAACACGCCCGGTCGGCGCTCGGAAACGCCGACTGCGTGCATTGTGGAGCCCTTCCCCTCCGTTCTCATGGCGGTGCCGGCTCTGCCGAGGCGCTCACCGTAGTGGGGATTGCAAATAGATTTGTGTGAAGGCGGAGCTTTCCCTCTCCGCACGCTCCGCTCTCGGCTGGCTTGCTTCGAGAAGCACAGCCAGCCACGCGGTTCCCGTGGCTTCATTCCTGCCGAGGCAGAGTGATCCGTCGGGGTGATCGTGAATGGATCTTGCCATTAGGCATATTGAACTACATAGACGATTGGCTTATTCTGGCAGAGTCAGAAGCCTTAGCGGTCCAACATCGAGATGTTGTTCTCGCTCACATGAAGGAGTTGGGGTTACGGCTGAACGCCAAGAAGAGTTCACTTTCTCCAGTTCAGAGAATAACTTTCCTAGGCGTAGAATGGGACTCGAGGGTCATGTCTGCCCGCCTTACCGCGGTGCGCATTCAAACCATTCAGGCAGCCGTCAAGGGGCTCAAATTGCATCAACGAGTCACAGTCCTGCACTGGCAGCACATACTCGGTCTCATGGCAGCGGCAGCCAGCGTCATACCTCTGGGCCTGCTACACATGAGACCTCTCCAATGGTGGCTCAAATCCAAAGGGTTTTCCCGAGGGGAACCCTTCCCGCATCATTCAGGTCACCCACAGGTGTCTGAGGGTACTAGCGGTGTGGGGCAAACCTGGGTTTCTCTCCCAGGGCCCGACATTGGGGTCAATATGTCGCAGCGTAACGCTTTATGACAGACGCATCCCTGTCAGGCTGGGGAAGCGGTAATGGAAGACCGCTGCTCCAGAGGTCTATGGAGGGCCGCCAGCTCGAGTGGCACATAAATTGCCTAGAGTTGATGGCGGTATGGCTTGCATTGAGGCAGTTCCTTCCTCACCTCAGCAACAACCACGTGTTGGTCCTGACGGACAACACATCGGGCGGTTCGCGTACATCAACCATCAAGGTGGTCTGCGGTCGCGCCCTCTTTACAAATTGGCACACCAGATCCTGTTGTGGTCCCAAGGGAAGCTGCTCTCACTCAGAGCAGCGTACATCCCGGGACGGTTGAATGTGGGAGCGGACGCCCTGTCGAGGCAGGGGCCGAGGCCAGGGGAATGGAGACTTCACCCCGAGGTTGTGAATCTGATCTGGGATACCTTTCTCCCAGCACAAGTGGACCTGTTTGCGCCTCAGGAGACGCACGACTGTCCTTTATGGTTCTCCCTAGTACCTCCAGCCCCTCTGGGGCTGGATGCTCTCGTACATCCGTGGCCGAGGCTACGCTTGTACGCTTTTCCCCCGATCGCTCTGCTCCCGGGAGTCCTGGAACGGGTGCGCCAGCACAGGATTCGCCTGTTACTGGTGGAACCCCGCTGGCCGGCCCGAGTATGGTTCTCGGACCTGATAGCAATCCTCGACGGCACCCCGTTGAGGCTGCCGCTCAGGAAAGACCTTCTGTCTCAGGAGCAAGGCACTGTCCTGCACCCTTGCCCAGAGATGTGGAAACTGTGGGTCAGCTTCGTCGGCTCGGGTCTCTCGACCGAGGTTGTAGCAACTATCTTGCAATCCAGGGCTCCCTCCACGAGGAAGCTGTACGCCTTGAAATGGGAAGTCTTCTCTTCCTGGTGTTCAGATCGCCGTCAAGATCCAGTTAACTGCCCGATTAGCGTGGTTCTGGAATTCTTGCAAGATCGTTTTTCTTCAGGGCTTATGCCCTCTACGGTCAAGGTCTATGCGGGTGCCGTATCTGCCTTTCATAGCCTTGTCCACGGCCAGTCTGTGGGTCGAGACCCGCTGGTTATACGCTTCCTTCGTGGCACTAGGAGGCTGAGGCCGGTGTTACGTGCCAGAGTCCCCACGTGGGATCTGGCGGTGGTACTTCAAGGGTTGTCGGTGGCACCATTCGAACCCATTGAGGCCGTTCCGGTCAAATTTCTGACCCTCAAGTCTTGCTGGCAGTATCTTCCCTGAAGAGAGTTGGTGATCTCCAATCTCTCTCAGTCTCTCCTTCTTGCCTGGCTTTTTCCCCAGGCATGGTTAAGGCTTTTCTGTACCCTAAAGAGGGTTATGTACAGAAAGTACCGACCAATGTGCCGAGGCACATTACGTTGCAGGCCTTCTGTCCTCCTCCCTTCCAGGATTCGGACCAGGAGAAAGCTAATCTTTCGTGTCCAGTGCGAGCACTGGACGCCTATGTTCACAGAACTGCTCCCTTGAGAAAGTCTGAGCAGTTGTTTGTATGCTTTGGTCCTCCCAGCACTCGGGTGCCGGCGACCAAACAATCTCTTAGCAGGTGGATAGTCGAGGCTATCTCACTGGCTTACGGAGCCTCTGGACAGCAGTCTCCACTGTCTGTCAAAGCTCACTCAACTAGGGGTATGGCGGCCTCTAAGGCCAGGGGCTACGCTCGAAGATGTGTGTAATGCGGCCGGCTGGTCCTCGCCGCTCACGTTCGTGCGTTTTTATGTCTTGGACCTGGCTTCCACGCCAGGTGCCCATGTTCTGCAGCCCTGAGGGGCTTGTTTTCTATGAATGACAGCCAGGAAATCTCGCTGTGTATTCTATTTATTTGACTTGCGGCAAGTAGGGGCTTGTCTCTCGTCCTCTTTGGGGCCTGGCTCGAGGGCCAGGACCCCGTGCCAGGGGTTCCCATGCACCTCGGCCCTGAGGGGTCGACTTGTACTTGGACACTGGCCAGCTGAGTCTCGCCGTGTGTTTCCAGCATTGCGGTTCTGGCTCGAGAGCCAGCTACCTGCACTTGGGTTTCTGCTCCTTTGCACTTTCCCCGGGGGCCCGGTGGGGCCCTGGTGACTTCCATCGCAGTGGGTGAGCCCATGCATTTCGGCTTATGTGGTTACCGGCCAGTGAATCTCGCCGTGTATTCCCTGTATGTTCTTGTATCAGGACTGAGGTCCTGCATATCTTGCCCTTAGGGGCCTTCTCGGAGTAGTTGTAAACGGCCAGGAAATCTCGCCGTCTCACTCCCTTATGGCGTTCTGGCTTGCGAGCCAGGGTCTACGCTTAACCTGTCGAGGTAGTTCCTCTTATTGTGCTCTACGTATTCACACTTCCAGGGACTTGCTCGTACGGCGACGTTGGGATTGCGTTCCCATAGCGTCATTAAGCTGGCGAGCGTTGAGTTCCCTTGAAAGGGAACGTCTCAGGTTACGTATGTAACCCTTTTTCCCTGAGAGGGAACGAGACGCTGCATCTTCCGGCCATACTCCCTGCATGCCTGGGCGCAGCTTCGGCACTTTACGCTGAATGTGTGTGCGTTCCACGCTCTTTTATAGCTTGACGTTCAGTCTAGCCATTCGGCAATCTTGCACACGTGCTTCAGACGCGGTCACGCAAAGGCGTTCCCATAGCGTCATTCGCTGACGCAGCGTTGAGTTCCCTTGAAAGGGAACAAGGGTTACATACGTAACCTGAGACGTTTTTCTGCATCAGGAAGATTATTTGGCCCTTTATTAATATGATCAGTAATTTTATAAATAATCCCCTCTTCCTGCTCTTTTCGGACTCTAGCAAGATGACTACCAACACATCTGAAATATTTTGAAGCTTCAAACTTAAATAATTCCTAATTAGCACAATATTTTTTTTCATCGTCAGCCTTCCTAAAAAAGTGATTAATCAATCGAGTAATTTCCATTTTAACTGCCTTACATTTTAAGGTGGCTGTGCTGTTATAAAAAGCATCACGTCTTGGGCTGTATAGTCGTGTTGCTGGTGTGTGTGAAGCTCTGCCCTCTTCTGACAAAGGAGACTGCAGCACCAGGTCATTTGAATTTTATGGGGCACACACAGAAAAGTTTCTTCTCATGAAGTAAAAGTGGCAACTTTAACAAGCTATAAAAAGTTATCTGTGGGGAATTTTGAGCTAAAACTTAACTGTGGACTCTGTGGACATCAGAGACTTATTTTACATCTTGTAAAAAGTGGCATAATAGGTCACCTTTAACACTAACACAATTATAAATAATTTATATCAGAACTAATAAAAAAACAGATCTAATAAAAATTCTAAATAGTAAATTTAGTACATCGCTATAAATCAAAAACTGATTGCAGCTGTGATGAGTCAGAGGAGAAATGACCCTCCAAGTAAGCCTGGGTTCTCCCAAGGTTTTTTGTGTATATATATATATAAGAGCTGACCTTTACTTACCCTCACAATGGACAACTCTGCCATCAAACTTATCTGCATGGAGCAGTAGGACCGCTCCCTCGAGGACCATACATGGTACTTTTTATATCTTGCCGCTCAAACTCACTACCTGGACAGCTGCCTTTGTACCTTTTACTATGTGGGACTTAACACCTCCACAAAGTTTTGCCATCTTTGTGGAGTGGGTGCTGACGAGTTGTGGATGTAGCCTCACTACCAGAGATTTTTTTTTCATAAAGATTGAGAAAATGAAACAAAATCAGCAAATACTAATCAAAAACTGACACACTGATTTCTATATTTTTATTGCACTAAAATATTATATGTGTGTCCGTGTGTACGTTTGTTTAGTGCAAGTCTAAACAAAAATATAATATAAATACAATGCAATATGGGGAAAGGCAATAGTAAATGGCATGTAGTACAATTTGTAGAATAATGTAGTCAAAACAAATATAGAATCAAATATACACAGATTAAATAAAGTAAATAAAAATGTATTATATTAGCATATTATAGCATAGAATATAGGGCTGGGCGATGTGACAATGTTATAGTATTTCCACGATGTCTCTAAGTAGCCACATCCTAATTACAACAGGCTAATTACAACAGTTGCCAGACGATGATCGGCAATAACGGAAAAATCATAAATGATTAATATAGGAATTTTATAAAGGAACATTATAAATGTACTACATTATAAACAGTGCAGTTTTCCATTCGGTTACTTTTTGATGGATACGAGTTAAAGCAGATGCTGGTTGTGTTTATTTTTACCACGCATACACAGATTTTAGAACAAGTAACAAATGTGATGCAATCTATTGGCTACACATCTCTAGGAACATTACAGGCTATCTAAAATAATTAATAGAATAGAAATAAGATAATAGAATAAAGCAAGATTAATGTGAAAACCTGGAAAAACATAATGAAATTGCTAACGTTTAAAAGAAGAGAGACAGCTCAACCCTTTAAAAAATATTAATTTTTTTAACACAATGCTAAAGATATTCAATCATTTAAACAAACTGCATTTTATCAATACATCAAATAAATCAAATAGACAAAATCAAAACCATTAAATCAATAATAATAAAAATGAACAAATTAAATAACAATTTTGGACACAATTATTCCCAAAAAATAAAATACAAAGACTATAGAACGTTACCTCAATCGAACCTAAAATTTTAAAACTTTACGAATCTGGAAAACATTTCCACTTCTTTGCCAGAAAGAATTTGATGCAGACATGTCAGCATAATTAGAGTGCGGGGCTTCATCTGATGCCCTTACCACACAGGCTGCATCAGATCCTACCGTCACCTGTTCACGTTCCCATTCACCAGACTATTAGGACTGCACTTCCCAGAATCCCTTGCACCGCATCGCCGCCATCTTTCATCACCGTCACCTGCCACTCATCAACCTGGACTCTTTAAATACCTCATACATTCACTCTGGCTTTGTCAGATATTGGTTTTGCTACCCTTGCTATCATCTATTTGGTCCTTTCTGTCTCCCGCTTGCGGTCTCTCTTCATCTGTTTATATTGAATGTATTACCTGTTGTTTATGTTGCCATTGTTGTTTTATGTTTGACTTTAACTTAAGTAAAGCTCTGTTATTTGTTCAACTTGTTCTCAACTTGTGTTCACTTGGACCGGTCTGTGCACAAGGTTGGACATGGATGATATAATAATAATACTACTACTAGCGATATCGCTAGTTATTAACACTCCAAGAGTCTCGGTTTGATACTCAAATAGGTATCAAAATATTGTTATAATAAAAAAGTACGACCAAAAACGCAACTTTTGATGTGAAAGGTAATTCCCAAGACCTGTTTTGAAGTGTTTGTACATGCACACACAAACGAGGTATGGTTTTCTTTCCAGGTCACTGACTTGTCGATCAAACTCACACTAGCCAATAAGAGTGAAGCCCTGTTAAGTCCTGCCCACACAAGAAGTGTGTGCCAAAAGTGCGATTTCATTTTCGAAGTGTTTTTTATTTGATGTTGTTTATTTTTGTTTGTTTCTTAGAAGTTTGTGTTCATTTTTATTGCCACAAATCTAATCCCATAATGGAGCAGCTGTAGTGACAAGAATGTCTCAGATGTAAACAGATGCATTTCATGTGTTTTGTTGTTGGATGTAAGACTAAAGAGAAAGGTCTTCATTTACTTCTGACTGCCTGATCTAAGCAACTAAAGACACATTGGATTAGTGGCGCTCACGTGCACTCTTTGCTTTCTCTCTCCAGAAGCTGGCAGACACCAGCAGCTCACTCAAACACACACACAACAAAAGCTTTGCATACTTAATGAGCCTGAAGAATTTACATTTAGAGGAGGATATAATAAATGACCTATGGTGTATTTTGAGCTGAAAATTCACAGACACATTCAGTGGCACCCTAGAACTTATATCTTGTAAAAAGGCATAATAGGTCACCTTGAAAAAATAATGGTCTGTTCCAAAATGAAGCCACTTTTAGGTTAAATTGTTGGTCCAAAATATGTCATTTAACTGTGATTTTAGCCAGAAATTTTATAGATATTAGTGTTTTCCCATTCAAGCGGATAGGACTGTGGTTTTGCTATGATTTAAATATTTGTGTTGCAAACATGCAGACTTCCCTAAAGAAATCTTGGCAGTATCACATTCGAGAAGCCAGCTCAGACTGGTGATCAGATAATCTCACAGAACTGCTTATAGTTTTAAAAAATGTAAAACAACAACATATACAACAAATAACAACGTATGCCTGTTTACTAACATAAGGGTTAGGAGAAAGAAAGGAAGAAAGAAAGAAAATCTGCCCTCAATATGAGTGAAGGAATGAAATATGATACATCAAGTGGACAGAAATAGCCTTCCACCCTCTCAGCGTTTGTGTATCTCAGTTTTTGTGTGGACAAATTTCCCCACAAAGATAGTAATTTACCAGCTATTTTTAACCTTGTGGGGACATTTTTCTCCCTCAGGTAAACATCTTATAAAAATACAAGTGATGTTTTTTTGAAAGTGTAAAAATATTTGAAAGGTTTACATGATACAATATGTTTGTGCAGTTTAAAAGTCATTGTTTTGTGCAGCCCTAGGTCATCTAATATCCTTACTGCTATCCAAGTGGTAATTGAGGAATGCAATAGGGCAGTATTCCCCCACCATGTACCAAAGAGGTTTTTAATTTCACATGTGGCCTCAAAGTGTGACGAACATAAACATGTGACTGAGTCCTATAATATGAGAATATATTATATTCCTATAATACAAGATACCAGTCACTACAGAGTATGTACTTGTCACAAACAATGAACACATTAAAAAACACATCAATAATACAGATAATATAAAATAAAGAAAAATACTGTAAATAAGAAAAAAATTACATTGTGTCTGTACTGATATTTACCATTCACAAATAAAATACCACATAATGCTTGCACAGAAAATTTATACATGTGAATTCCCTACTCCCATGACAGTGAAAATTGCTACCCAATGTAATCTATTTACACCAGGGGGAGTACAGTACATATTGTATGGTACAGCTGAGTCTTTTACTGCTAAGCAGGAATAAAAATTTTTTACTTTTAGACATGTCTTTTATAATTTGTTGCATTAGTGTGAACTAATCAAGTGGAGAATCAAGACATGCAGGTCACAAGACAGGAGGAAAAGGTCAGCTCTTTAAACAGAATGTATCACCACATACCTAGAGCAGATCTGTTACTTGATATAAAACTTCAGCTTCCATTCCACTGTTTGTCTGACTGATTTGAAAAAGTGACTCAAACATTATAGAACAGATCTTTAATGCCATCTCCTCCATTTTTGTTATGTATTTATAACCTTTATTTTAGATTTTATCTGTCTAACATGGCAAACATTCATGCATCATTGCCCACCAGATGTCTACTGCATTGTACATCTCAGCATATTTGAAGGATTTCAAGACACTTCACAGGGGCGCTGTCTGGTTTCATCACCTTATGCCCTCTGTCTGTTACAAATGCCAGGATGTGTTTTCTAATGTTGAGTTATATTTAGAATTTTAACATACAGTATAGAACCTTAGTGGACTAAGTATTTTTTACAAGTTTTCTGTAAATGCACACAGCACTGTTATGGGATATCCGGCAGGGCTGCACAATATATTGAAATATCGCAAATGTGCATATCGCAATATGCATATCACAATGGTTTGCAATAAATGAGTGATTTAATTTTAATACTTCAAAAAGTAACACATGGTCAAAGGTTTAGGTCGAAGTGAATAATATAATATCTGGCACATGGATGTTAGTTTGGATATGCGCGCATGTGCATAATAGTGTGCCGTGAGCATGCTCTGATGCAAGACAGTCAACAAGCCGCAAAGCTTTCATAGCTAGCTGATGCTTTCTTTTCCATGAAATATAAAACGTATGTTGGGTATTTAATTATTTAAAAATATAATATTTTAATATAATTTAAATGTGCTTTAAAAAAAGAAATATTGTATCGGATATCGAATATTTGCATTATTTAGCATGCTATCGCATTGTGCATTTTTTTTTCAATATCATGCAGCACTAATATCCAAGTAACTGATCTCCTTCATACCAGAAAGAAAAATTCTTCTGTCTCACACCACAATCTCGTAGCTAGCAAGAAGTATGGCTATATTGTCACAATGTATAGTGAATGGTGTAGACTCAACAAAGTTTGTGATTAGATCTTAGTCTAATAAAAAACTTTATACTGGTCCTGAGAATTTTTTTTGTCATGTTTAAAATGTACTCTTTTCTGCATTTGGGTTTGGTATAAATCCTTACGAGTTAGTAAATATATAAACTGAATAGTGTATATTTACACTGTTTACACAACAACATTTTCACCAGACTTTTAATGTATTGTGTTGGCTTCCTGAGCATCACTAAATGTTTGTATGTTTTGTAATAGTTGTGTATGAGTTTTAACATCATACAGTCACTGCTGTACAGATATGCAGAAGATGCTGAACATGACCTGGCCAGGTATCATTTCTTTAAAAAATAATTTTCCTTCCAAGAAGATATAAAATGACCTACAATAATATCTAGAAGTTAAGATTTTATGTGAGTTGCATGTGGAGATCCATGCATTTCTCACAGTGGACCAAGCGCTGATCAACAGTATAGAGAACACAGGAGCATACAGGAGCTAAATGTTCTGGACTTCTTACACTGATATTTGGGGGTTAGAAGGTAGTTGCTCCACAGGTGAACCAAAACACTCCCACAAACTACAAATAACTGTTTTTTTTCATCTATAATTCCTTATGTTTGTTTTTTAGACATTTATCTGTATATGTCAGCTCTGGGAAACTACTTGATCTGGATCTTGCTCAATACTTTCATTCTATCTTTGGGAAGAGATCTGTTGACTTTCTAGTATATGGATTGGACAGCGCTGTTGACAGGACTTGATGTGTACACACCCTCTGCACTGGCTCACAGCATATTATTGAAGTATACCACATTAGAGCCTAAAACCAATGCATTGCTGTAACTCAATTATTTGCTTGTTAAATATGTGTTTAGGATACTGTCTAAGTCTAGAATGTCCTTTTACATAATTACCACTTATTACAGGCATGCAAGCTGTTACAGATAGTTGTTGTGTTTTATTTCTCGCTACTAAACATGCTTCATTTACCCAAATAATATGATTAAATTGGGACAAAACGAACCAAAGATATGGTGAAACGAACTACCTGAGTTCTTCCTCCTGCGACTCATCGGCTGTGTGTTCCAGACTAGTGGGGTCTTTGCAGAGTGTGTGTGGACCCGGCGGAAGGAACGTAGACAGTACATATAAGTAGAAAGTTGCTGTGGCTACTACGGCAATTAATCCCCATACTGAACGCATGGTCACAGGCTAGATTTATCTCAAGAAATCTCTCCTGCACTTGTTACACCTGTTAAATAGCAGATCCTGTGAGTGGGCAGTGTATACATGTTACATCTTCAGCCCATGGACATACGTGGACCTACTGCAATGCAAATAGTAAGTAAAGTCCCTCATGAGGGTGGACCTAATCTGTCACATGAGATCCCCCAAAATAAGAGCCGGTGTTCAGGGAACACTAAAAACAGTTCAGTGTAACCTAAAACACAAACATAGCATATGAAACTTAGTGACGTGTGATAAGGATCATGGCTGGTGAGGCACTCCTTCAGAGTCAGATTTACAAATATATGAGCCCAAAATAGTAACTTATTCAGTATTCAATTGAACAGTATTCAAAAACACACATAGGTAAAGTACATATTGGCTAAGAAAGAACATAACATTTATAGCAGCAAGAGAGAGAGCAGAGAGAGTGCATTTGATCTGCACCCTCCATTTGTTCTAAATTTGCCTTGCAATTTCACAATTAATACTCATTCAATACAAATGAAAGTATAGTGTGGTGTATAAAAAAACAAAACAAAAGAATATTTAATTTAAGTTTAGTTTTGAGAATTTTTTAAGCTTAGATATTTGATCTTTCATTCTGGCAGTCAGTCAAAACAAAACAAAAAACAAAAATAACTGATATCACTAACTCAACAGCCTCAGCTCTTATGCTCACATTCGCCCCCTTTGATGTAGTATGGTACTGTTTCCCTTACCAAAGAAAAATATATGTAAATATATTGGAAGATATGATGTGATTTAAAAAAGTAATAAATTTTTCAAGGAAATGTAGTGCTTATATTTTTCAATATTCTGCCATATATGCATGAACCATGTATAGCCATGCATTAGTAAATATAAAATATACATTTACCAATACGAAAAAAAAAAAACCTAAATCTTTACAACATGTAATAGCTTTATTGAAACACTCATACTATTTACTTTTCATTAACACACGGGTTTTCATACAAAATTAAATGTTTGACAAAAAACATGCCTATTATAGATTCAGGCAAATTAACATTTACATCATTTAACAGATGCTTTTATGCAAAAAAAGTGTATCTGTTTGAATGTTATCCAGCGTCTGTGTAAATGCTAAATCACCATGTTATACAAACTGTAAGGCAAAACCTAGCATGTTGCCTCAGGTCACACTTGTGATGACATTCCAAATTTGGTCTAAAAATGTTACAGCGTTCTGAAGGTAAAGCCTTATCACTGCTATGTTTAATGAATGCTATGTAAAATATGTTTGCATGTTATACAAAAACATGATGAACATGATGTTTGAGGAATCATCTTGAACTTTTTGTCAGCATGGCGTGAAGATGATCTATGGAAAGCCAAATAACTCAAAATTAAATAAATAAATAAATGCTTAAATACTTAAATAAATTGTTAAATATATAGCCTAATTAAACGGTTAATTAAAGAAAAAATAAATTACTCAAAATTAAATCAATAAATAAATGTTTAAATACTTAATTAAATAATTAAATTGTTTATTTAAATGCAAACAATTAAATTATTTTTAAACACACCAAACATATTGTTAAATGTACCTTTTGACAGTGTTTGCGCACATTTTTATTTTCACAATTTTTTAGATGTATTTTTTATTCTTGCCATTTCAGTTTTACATGATCTGAGCTCCTGTCATTTCATTATAATTTTCATGGTTATGGCAGTTTTTCATTTTTCAGCAGTAGTCTAATACTTTGGACTGGTTTGATAAAACATCAACCTACATCAACCTACTACAACCTACACCAACATCAGCCAATGAGAACATCTTAGAGAGTTGCTGACTACATCCACCTGCTTTGATTGGCTTGTGCTCATTCTTAAATGAAAAAGGTCCCAATGAAAATCGAGGTACATTAAATAAATTGACGCACATTAAAAATAATAGAAACATTACTCAAAAGTGTAATGCTTCTATATACTGTATATGTTAAAGAGCTAGAGCAGTGTTTCCCGATCCAGTCCTACACGGATAGAGAGTTGCTGACTACATCCACCTGCTTTCAACACCGCACGTCACTGAGTTTCATATGCTGTGTTTGTGTTTTAGGTGTGTTGAATATATGATGAATTATATGTGTAGCCAATATTGATATATTTACAAATATATAAATTCATATATGAAAATATATTAAATAGTAAATAAAATAATTAATAAAAAAATATATATATATATATATATATATATATATATATATATCATTTAATAAATATTCCAATATAAATGTAACTATATAAACACTTTATATGTTAATATGTATTCCCCAATATATGGAGAGTGACAATTCCTTATGTATTATTAAGTATATTGTAATATATTACCACAATGTATTATTCTATATAATTATATTATTCTACATAATTATTCTATGTATTATTCTATATAATTATCCTATATAATTACCAATATACATTCTTCAATCCCTCATATATAACAAAATATATTTTCTTTTTGTAAGGGTCGCCCAGGGTCAAGCCCAGCCCTCCCCGGTACCTCCAAAGAGAGGACTTCTGGTTCACCGCTGCTGCTGCTACTACTGCGCGTCGTCTAAGTTTGGAGCTCCGCCGAGCCGATCCTAAATCTGCTTAATATACTTTCTATTTACTCAATTTCAAATTGTCAATATTTAAATACTTGATTCATTCTCTTAAATTAACACTAAACTGGTTTATATATAACTTTGATAACAGTTAAATCATACGCAACTTACCTTTTTGATCAGCTATTCTAATGGCGGTGTGGTGACCAATTTGTTCCCCCCGAACAATTTGTTCCCCTAGGACCCCGACTGGTAGCTTGTTCAACTGCCTTATCCAAAAGTTGTTATCGCGATATCTTGTTGCATAGCTAATTCCAGCTGCGTTAGCTGTTGTAGTACCCTCCGTTAGCTTGTTGTAGCAAGCTAAATAAAAAATAATGTGTTACAATAAAGATTATATAATTATATACCTTACAATTAAAATATCTAACTTAATTTCTGGTTGTTAAGAAATTCATCTCTCAAAGGTAAAACTTTATTCAAACAGACATAATTGAATTAGTATGTTTTTAAAATATATTTAACAGTTTTTTTTACAGTAGATACATTTGTAATTATGATGTTATTATTATTTTATTTATACAACAACAAAAACGTTTATAAATGTTGTATGAAAAGATTTTGACTTTATAAAAGATAAAGAATTCTTATTAAGCAGCATATTTTGTTTCTCAATCTTTCCTGAAAAAATCCTTAAAAGCTATGTTTCGATTTTGAACTGGGCTATACCTTTTTTATTATTAATATTATTATTATTATTAATACCAAAGAGAGGATACAGAATGACAAGCTTTTATATGCCAGTGGTGAGATAAAAGACTATCAGTCTTCAGAGCTTTCCTAATAGAAGTGGAGGATATCAAATCTGGTTAATCAAATAAATAATCAAATAAATAAAAAAATAAATATTTTTTTAATAAAATAAGGTTAATAAAATAAACATATCAGACTCTTCTTTTTTATATTGTACAAAACCAAATATTACATGTTTAAGTCTAAGCCACAAACCAGGAAACAGATGTCACGATATCACCTGTCATCTTGTGTTTAAACTTCACTTCCCATGTCACCCTGCACCTCCGCACACCTGTTGTTCATCGTCATCACCATCAACACCAGCACCTGTCGGCAATAATCCGGACACTTTATATACTGTGTGTTTTGTTCAGTTCAGTGTCCAGTCTACTATTTTGTTACCCGGACTCTTACCTGTGTTAGCGATCGTCTCCCAGTGGATTTATCTTCGTCTCGTCTTCAGTGTGTCTCCTTCGTCATCTTCTCGTCTTCTGTGTTCCCCAAAGTTCATCTGCACTCCAAGGACAGTATTTGTTTAAGTTACTTACCTGTTTATTTATCATTCTGTGTTTCTGTTAAATTAAAGTTACCTTTCTGGCATCCGCTGACTCCGTCCCTTCTGTTCTGTGACAGAAGACTGGACCCAACAACATAATGAGTCAGTCGGATGCATTTCGGGATCTGTACGAAGCGGCTCGTCAAGCCTTCCACGAGCACTCCACCGCCGCTACTACCGCACCCAGCACTACCGTCAACACTACTCCTTCTCCGGTTGTTGTCGCGAGTCCCATGGCCCAACCAGCGCCCTTCTCTGGTGCGGCGGAGGATTGCAGCGGGTTTCTATTGCAATGTTCTCTCGCCATCGAGATGCAGCCTCACCTGTTCACCACTGAACGTCGCAAGGTCGGCTATATCATCCAACATCTATCCGGTAAGGCGCTCCAATGGGCGACTCCTCTTTGGATTCAAGAACATTCGATTACGCTCTCTCTGTCAAGTTTCATGAATCATTTCAGAGATGTCTTTGGCAAACCGGTTTGGGACGCATCTGTTGGTGAACAACTCTACCAGCTGAAACAAGGGGTGCTGCCCATCAACGAGTACGCACTTCAATTTCGGACTCTGGCTTCTAAGAGCGGCTGGAACGAGCGGGCGTTGATTACGGCATATCGCCAAGGCTTGAATCCCCAGGTGAGGCTGCAGCTGGCCACATATGACGACGATATGGATCTCAACCAATTCATTCAGCTATCCATCCGAACTGCCACTCGTATCCAATCGTGCCACGAATCTCTACCTGGAACAAACCCGCTCGCTACTACCCTCCGCCGACCAGCAGCCGTCAGCCCTCCAGAACCAGCCGACGAGCCCATGCAAATTGACACCTCCAGACTGTCCTTCTCAGAACGTCATCGCCGCCTGGCGAATCAACTCTGCCTCTACTGCGGAGGTCCGGGGCACGTCATCTCAGCGTGCCCCGTTCGACCACCACGTCAAATGGTGAGTGCAGCCATTCCCAATAGTGAAAATCTAAAGCCCCTTACCACTATTGTATCCCTTACTGCCTCCTCTACCTCCTTTTCAGTTTCCGCCCTCCTCGACTCCGGGTCGGCCGGCAACTTCATTTCTGGCTCCCTCTGCCGACAACTCAAACTCAAGACGTCCGCCATACCCACCTCGTACCAAATCTGCTCCATAACCGGATCCCCAGTTAGCCGGCGCCCGGTGACACGGAGGGCGGAATCCATCAGCCTCACTGTAGGGGTGTTACACTCTGAAGAGATATCCCTGCTGGTTCTGGAGGATTCCACCGCTGACGTTGTTCTAGGGCTCTTGGTTGGAGAAACATCATCCCATCCTCTCCTGGAGAACTGGTGAAGTCCTGAAGTGGGCGATGACTGTTTCAGACCTGTCTCTCTTCGTCCGTGTCCTGCTCCGTGTGGCGTCACTGAACTTCCACTACACTCCACATCCATTGAAAGCCCTATGGAGAGTTTCTGCGGTCAAGATGGCGCTTCCCGTCTTTCTGCCCGGCCAAGATGGCCGCTCCCCAGGGTTCTGACGTGGCCGCGATGGCCGCTCCCCAATGTTCAGTCCCGGCCAAGAGGGCCGTTCCCGAGCCTCCAGTCCCGGCCAAGATGGCCGCTTCCGAGAGTCCTGTCCCGGCCATGATGGCGTTCCAGAAGGCCCAGTCCCGGCCAAGAGGGCCGTTCGAGCCTCCAGTCCCGGCCAAGAGGGCCGTTCCCGAGCCTCCAGTCCCGGCCGTGATGGCCGTTCCCGAGCCTCCGGTCCCGGCCAGGAGGGCCGTTCCCGAGCCTCCGGTCCCGGCCAAGAGGGCCGTTCCCGAGCCTCCGGTCCCGGCCAAGAAGGCCGTTCCCGAGCCTCCAGTCCCGGCCAAGAGGGCCATTCCCGAGCCTCCAGTCCCGGCCAAGAGGGCGTTTCGAAGTTCCCCAGTCCCCGCCAAGAGGGCTGCTCCCGAAGTTCCCAGACTCCGCCCAAGAGGGTTTCCCGAAGTTCCCAGACTCCGCCCTAGAGTTTCCCGAGTTCCCAGACTCCGCCTCTAGAGTTTCCGAGTTCCCAGACTCCGCCCTAGAGTTTCCCGAGTTCCCAGACTCCGCCCTAGAGTTTCCCGAGTTCCCAGACTCCGCCCTAGAGTTTCCCGAGTTCCCAGACTCCGCCCTAGAGTTTCCCGAGTTCCCAGACTCCGCCCTAGAGTTTCCAGAGTTCCCAGACTCCGCCCTAGAGTTCCCAGACTCCGCCCTAGAGTTCCCAGACTCCGCCCTAGAGTTCCCAGACTATGTCCTAGAGTTTCCAGAGTTCCCAGTTTCTGTTCTAGAGGCCCCAAAGTTCCCAGACTGTTTCCTAGACTCCTCAGAATTCCCAGACTCTGTCATAGATTCCCCCGAATTCCCAGACTCTGTCTTAGATTCCCCAAACTCCTCATATGGTCAGCCCCTCTAATTACTTCCCATGCCATCTCAAGCGATCCCTGCCTTGCCTTCATTTAGTTCAGTGACTACTGCTTAAGCTAGTACTAGCAAGTTTTTCACATGTGGAAGAGTTTAGTCAGCCCTCGAGTGACACCAGACTGTCTTTAGTCATCACTCCAAGTCAGTCCAGGACAAGGTTCTCAACTTCTAGTGTCCCGGTGCAAAAGGGAGGTAGTTATGGGGATCTCCCTTGTCCCAAGTCTCAAGATGTTTTTACCCATTCAGGGAACTATCAGGGTTTATTTAGACCAGTTACTCTTGTTGCCGCGTCACCTCAAGTGGGACCTTCCAGTCAGTTTGCATCCTCTCAGGGAGAAGGTAGTGCGTGTCTAGATAGTCACTCCTCTAGGTCCCCAGTTCCTGTCTCCTCTAGGGCCCCAGTTTCTGAGTCCCCTGTTCCCGGCGCTTCTGAGTCCCCTGTTCCCGGCGCTTCTGAGTCCCCTGTTCCCGGCGCTTCTGAGTCCCCTGTTCCCGGCGCTTCTGAGTCCCCTGTTCCCGGCGCTTCTGAGTCCCCTGTTCCCGGCGCTTCTGAGTCCCCCTGTTCCCGGCGCTTCTGAGTCCCCTGTTCCCGGGCTTCTGAGTCCCCTGTTCCCGGCGCTCTGAGTCCCCTGTTCCCGGCGCTTCTGAGTCCCCTGTTCCCCGGCTTCTGAGTCCCCTGTTCCCGGCTTCTGAGTCCCCTGTTCCCGGCGCTTCTGAGTCCCCTGTTCCCGCGCTTCTGAGTCCCCTGTTCCCGGGCGCTTCTGAGTCTCCTGCTTAGCCAGAGCGGGCCGCCCGTCTGCACGGTCGCAAGCCAGCCTGCACCTCGGCGGTCACAGCCGCCGCAGCCTGCACCCGAGCGGTCACAGCCGCCACAGCCTGCACCCGAGCGGTCACAGCCGCCACAGCCTGCACCCGAGCGGTCAGAGTCCCAGCAGCCACATCCAAAGCCTGATCCTCCTGACCCCGAGCCTCCTGATCCTGACCCCGAGTCTCCTGACCCTGACCCCGAGCCTCCTGATCCTGAGCCTCCTGACGAGATCTTCGTCTAGTCTTCAGTGTGTCTCCTTTGTCATCTTCTCGTCTTCTGTGTTCCCCAAAGTTCATCTGCACTCCAAGGACAGTATTTGTTTAAGTTACTTACCTGTTTATTTATCATTCTGTGTTTCTGTTAAATTAAAGTTACCTTTCTGGCATCCGCTGACTCCGTCCCTTCTGTTCTGTGACAACAGAAGGTGTAAAATAACTTTTTCCAGAGAAGGTTTACATATTTTAAAGTGTCAAAACAAAATAAAACAAGTCCTCAGTTTAAAGATCAGAGAAAGAACAGTTTACATTTATAGCATCAGAGACAAATCTTTTTTCTGGGGTAACTGCAATGAACAATTTTATGACACACTTCTTTGATTTTGTTTTATATTACATCTTTCTGTGGCAAAGACCAAACTCAAAACAATGCCAGCAACATGGCATAAGATATGAAGCAAAACCAGGTCTGGGTATCAACATAAAGAGAAGTGAGAACATAAGTTAAACAAGAAAGGCCGTCAGCCATCAAAGAAAAGAGTTTTCTTTGTAGAGTATTCTCCACGATAGGTGTAAAATTATGTAAAAATCTACTTTTCTTATCCTTGGCAGTTACAGGGTAAACAACCTTATCCTTTATTGGGATACTATTGAACTCTATCATCAGCATTTGTAAAGGTCTTCAGCGGCGAGACCAGCACAAGGCAATAGCATCTTTAGCAGGGCACACAGATATAATCATTAACATGATTAATTATTGCTGATTAGGAAAGATTATGATGATAAAGAAAACCTTTTATTATGCAAAGAGTTCTGTGAAAAATGTAAACTTCAATGTACTGTCAATATATACAACAGGATGGTGAGAGCAATAGCAGTTGCTCTGAGATGTGTATATTATTCTATATGTACATACAGTATATGTTGTATGGTAAATACAGTTAAGAAGTCAAACTCTCTTAATAATGAGCTATAAGATTGTATTTTTTATTTTTAATAAGAAATACACAGATAAATACTTTAATAGTTATAGGCCTCTAATAATTACACAAAATTATATAATAAAAGTGAGGTGGAGCCACCCCTTCAATGTTATGATATGTTTGTACAAAGTACAAAAAATTACATACAAACAAACAAAATATTACATATCAAAATGTTCATATGGTTAACCATACAAAGCATGATGTAGGCCTAAAATGTGCTATAGGTCAACAGGTATAGAATATATAATGAAATATTTCTTTCAGTATTTATTATTAAAAAATATTATATTAGTTAGCCAACTTAATGCAATGGCACCTCACCCTAATTATGAGACAAAATATGTTAAATGTTTAAAGGTGAAATTGATATTCTCAAACACAGTTGTTGTAATAGACATATTAATGTTTTTTGTTCGTTAGAAAAAGAGACTATTGCCCATCTGTTTTGTACATGCATATATACTTTTTCTAACCTGAAGGGGTTACCATTGCAGCCAATGCTGCAAACTTACCGTGGTTAAAGCACATCGTATCTGCTTCCAAACACATCTAAAAATACACAAATATATTTACACATTTATTCAACGCCATACTATCTTTCTTTTTATGCGTTACATAAGGGTCTCGGGCTGCGTTCAAGATACGGGCATCGCTTCTGGACCCTATCTTGGGGTCCTACAGGGGGGAACAAATTGGTCAAGCAGATTTACTAAGATATCTGAGCAGCTTTGTCACATGTTTACACTCATTATGCATTCTATCAACAAGACGTGTGTGTTTGGCTTTTGCTTTTGTTGGCACACTTTTGTTGCGGATGTTAATAAGATTGTGTACTCACGATTTAATGTATTTCACTAGTGATCCTTCCTTTTTATTATAAATAATTTTGAAAAATTAATTCAATTAAATTAAATCAAATTAAATTAAATTTGGCCAATCAGATTAGAGTGTATGACTCTCTTGGCCATTACAAGTCTTAAGGTATTTACATGACCATCTTTAGGTATTTCATCCATTCAACCAAATTATAATAGGTTGTTTTACTATGGTTTTCTAAAATTATTATTTATTATTTAGCAATGCATTCAGAAAAACATGGGACCTCAAGAAGTGGACTGTGGAATACCCAGCCCAGTGGGGGCAGTCAGACACCTCCAACTGTGGAGTTTGCATTTGTACAGTAAGTTCAAAAATGTATGTTTGTAGTTTTCATTATGTGTATTAAATATGATTGATTAAAATAACATTTTACATTAGATGGCAGAAATGGAAGTGAGGGAGAAATGGACCTCACTCAAATCAGAGGTATTGCTGGCAGATGATCTGTGGCACCTGCGTAAATATCACGCATCATCTCTGTCAGCATATGCAGTTAAACATATGACGTACAAGAGGTAGGCCTATGTCACAAATCTGTGTTGTCATTATTATAAGCATCTTGAAAAGCCAACACAAGAAACATGCCATTCATTTATAATTTTCTAACTACAGGACATTGGAGGAGCTGAAAAGGAGAGGTATTGCCTCTCTTGTCAGTGAATCTGAAATACAGGTGTGTTAATATATATCAGTATATTTATATCAGTAAGTTTATATGATAAATAAAGAATGAAAAATATAAATACCTAATTTGTGATACTAATAACTTTTTTCAGGACATCGTAAACAGGATCCAAGGAGGAAGGCTACAATCAACGTGGGACAAATGGTGGCAATCGAAGACCGGAAAGGCTATGACAGTACCCAAAACATTTCATCCTGCATTGTCATCACATATGGAGGAGGTCGTAGAAAAGATTTGCAGTGTTCTGTTTGGGGGCAGGAAGGAACACATGCTTGAAAACATGCAGGTGGTTTTTAATGAACTGATCCCTGAGGTGAATTTATTTTAAAAAATGTATTACTTTTATAAATATATAAATATTTAAAATTTTACAAATATGACAAAAGTAATTTATTTTTTGTTGTTGCCAAACAGATCAGCTTACTGATACTGAGAAGAACGGAAGGTTTCAGTAAGTTTTGGGCTGAGCTGTCATACCTCGTGGAATGCGTAATCAAAATCGGGTAGTCGTTACTGTCCTGAAGGATTGTGCCTGGAATGCAATGTTTAGGTACATAGCATGTGTCAAATTTACATCCACATAAATGTTATTATTAAGAACCTGCATAAGACCTTAATTATTCTTATATTCTATACATAATACCAAATCCGAACAAGGTACACAAAGCTGATATTAATTAAAATTTAATTACACAGGTACTTAATTATAACATTACAACGTTTAAGATTGCTTAGGCCTTAGAGTACTGATATTTATTAAGAACTAATAAAACCTTTTTCTCTTTTTTTCCGCTGAGCAACTGTGAGCTGAAATATGATGAGTGTGAGCCACTTCCACCATGAAGGTCTTCCAGAATAACCACTCCAGCCAAGGTACAGAAATTCTTTGGTGTAAACGTTGTGATATTAAGTTATACTTAATAATAATATTACAAATTTTAAGGTTTATCAGGCATAATGATATTTATTAAGAAAACCCATGATGAGTTGTGCTAATTATACCTTTTTGTGTTTGGGGCTAACTGCTGAGCAACTGTGACATCAGCTGAAATATGATGAATTCTTCTGACCATTTACATGCATGAGGTCGACAATGTCTTATAGAAAAACAAATACAGTCAAGCAGTAAGTGATGTTACTGTACATATCAGAAAGTTAGTCATGATTACAGTCCCTAAACATAAATATTTTTTTTACACATAAGGTCTGTCCTGCCACAAGTTCCAAAAGAGACCAGCTGTGCCCGGGAGACCTATCAAGAGAGATGAACTGTTCCCAGCATCACTGCCCAAGAGAACAAAGGACTGCTAATTACTGCATTAATGCTATTTATGCTACTTAGTTTTTTTATTAAATGGCTATGTCAGCAGTTTAAAGTTATAGCTGCACTCAGCTACACTACACCTTATTGTCATCCACACAACATTCCTTTGTTGTATGATATGGACCACACTAACTGTAAACACAAACAAATTAATTATATGACAAATAATAAAAATCTACACAGCTTGAATTTGGTAAATTTAGTACATTACTGTAAATAATAAATTTACATTACATTTACTGATGCTAAAGTGTATTATTCAATAAAGGTTTATTTCAAGTTTAAATAAACTTTTATTAAATAATACACCTTCTATCAAAAGTACTGATTGCAGCTGTAACGTGTCAGAGGAGAAATGACCCTCCAAGTGAGCCTGGGTTCTCCCAAGGTTTTTTTCTCCATATATATATATTTATTAATGGAGTTTGGGTTTCTTGCCACAGTCACCGTGTTGGAGTGCTCACTAGGAGACTGCTGACATTAAATTAGTTTAGGGTTATGTAAATTCTCCCAGATTAAAAAAAAACAGAAACCATTACAGAACATGAAAACCACATAACATTACAAAAAACATTAAAACAATCAGACATTAACCATTAAAACAATAACAAATTCTGTAATTTTTTCTATTGTTTTTTAAACAGGGATTTTTTTTCTTACCTTTTAACTATTTACTTGTTTGAACTGTATATTTTGTACCATTTTTCTCTGTAAAAAATTGAAATAAACTTTTATTGAATTGTAATCACTATTGTATGTATGCAATAAATGCTGTTTACTATTTACATACTTTTTACAACTGTATTGTATCGTGTTAATGATGATATTTATGTTATGTTACATCCTTATAATAAGTGTACAAAAAAAAGATTATTGACCTCTTGGTAATAATAGTAAACAATTTAACATAATATACTGTTAGTCTTAACTATTATTAAATGCCTATATATTGCATAATAAAAGATCACTAAACAAACTATTCTTAAATAATAAAGACGAAACAAAATTGAAGATCAGGAATGTTGTTACTTGCTACGCTCTTTTATTTGTAAAAATAAATACAAATTCAAACAACAACTATAATAATAAAAAGAAGAACAGAACATAGTTATTATTAACTGAAAATTTGTTATGAATGTATATGAAGCTTAACTGGTATAAGCTAAGCTAGCGAGCCAAGTAGCCGTATGCTATGCTACCACACCAAAGCTAACGTAAAACAGTAAGAACGAGATTTGTTTGATTTCACTGCCCATAGCATCAGTTAAATACTAGTGTATGAATCATTTCATTAAAAAGACATTAACGGTCATTTTAGCACAGTTTAAGCGACATAAATCATAGCGTGATTTTATAGGAGTTGTATTCAGGCTTAAAGGAGTATCCGTTAGAGGAATCACGTGGGTGAAATCAGCCAATCAAATCACGCGGGGTCCTAGGGGGAACAAATTGTTCGGGGGGAACAAATTGGTCACCACACCGGCTCTGACTGCATTGGTTTAGCTTATGGGGCTGTCACGTGATGAACGAACGACTCAAACCCGAAGACTCGAGAGATGAACTAATCAATTCTCTTTCCGGCTCTGACTGCATTGGTTTAGCTTATGGGGCTGTCACGTGATGAACGAACGACTCAAACCCGAAGACTCGAGAGATGAACTAATCAATTCTCTTTCCGGCTCTGACTGCATTGGTTTAGCTTATGGGGCTGTCACGTGATGAACGAAGCGACTCAAACCCGAAGACTCTATAGGATGTTAGCATCGATGCGACTGAACGAATCACTCCCGGAGACGACTCGTTCTTCCCGAGTCACATTAAAGATTCGTTCTAAATGAACGAATCGTTCAAGAACGACCCATCACTACCTCATACTGCCGAACGGGAGGTGGCCGGGAAGTTTGCATGGGTTTGCTTCGAGACCTCAGTTCCTCTGCACGTAAACGGTAATAAATCTACTCCTTCACTTGTTATCGTAACTTGCATCTCTTGCCACATGTATAGCTTAGCTTCTTCCGTTAGCGATAAGAGTTTCACGTGTGATAAATGTTAAGATGTAGTAAGGCTGACGGAGAAGGTTACAGATTTAGAATTACGCATCCGTACTCTTGTTGAGGCTAGTGAGGCTATTAATAATAACTCTGACACTATTTCGGATGCGCCTAGCATAACGTGCAATAATTATGACTCGGTTCCGACTGTAGGCCCGAAGCGGCAGGGCAGCTGGGTGACAGTCAGGCGGCATAGTCGTAAAGAAAAGCAGCACCACTCTCCCGCTCTTGTTATTATCTCAAACCGGTTCTCTCCACTCAGCCACACACATGCTGAGATACCCGTGTCAAGCGCCCTGGTTATCGGTGATTCTATTTTACGGAACGTGGAAATAGAGACTCCAGCCACCATTGTTGAATGCATACCAGGAGCCAGAGCGTCTGACATTAGATCTAAACTGAAAGTGATGGCTAAGACTAAACGTAAATTTTCTAAGATTGTTATTCATGTCAGCACAAACGATATGAGACTCTAAAAATAATATTAAGGAGGTGTGTGAACTTGCAAAAACTCTGTCAGACACTGCAATTTGCTCTGGTCTCCTACCCGCATACCGGGGTGATGAGACTTATAGTAGATTATTGTCACTGCATGGCTGGATGTCTAAGTGGTGCCCGGAAAACAATATAGGCTATATAGACAACTGGAAATATTTCTGGAGGAGACCTGACCTGTTAAAGAGAGATGGCCTCCATCCCTCATGGAAAGGAGCTGCTGTCCTCTCTAGAAATTTGACCAATAGTCTTAAAAGTAAAATCTGACTATCCAGGGCCCAGGTCAGGAAGCAGACCAATCGGCTTAACCATCCGTCTGCAAGACGCCTTGACATGTCACATAGGCCACATAAATCACAGCATATAGAGTTTTTACAACCCACATATCAACATATAGAGACTGTGTCTGTTTTCCGAACAAACAAACATACATATAGCATACTCTAAACCAAAACACACAAATCTAATTACTATTAAACTAGAAAACAATCCACAAACAGACTGCAAATCGGCCTGCTTAATATCAGGTCGCTTTCCAATAAAGAATATATTGTCAATGAAATTATTACAGACCACAATTTAGATGCGTTGTGCCTGACAGAAACATGGCTTAAAACAGATGATTTTATCAGTCTGAATGAATCTACTCCACAAGACTACTACTACAAGCATGAGCCTCGTCTGAGCGGTAAGGGTGGCGGTATTGCTACAATCTATAGCAGCCTATTTTGCGTCAATCTTAAATCTACATAATTTAACTCGTTTGAAATAATGGTGCTAAATAAGTCATTTCCAAACGGTCGCAACAAACATTTGTCCTTCATCATGGCAACTATTTACAGACCACCGGGTCATCATGCAGACTTCCTTAAAGAATTTGCTGATTTTTTGTCAGAATTAGTATTCAATGTAGATAGAGTCTTAATCATTGGTGACTTTAATATACACGTTGATAACCCAAAAGATGCGCTATGTATAGCTTTTATGGATATCCTAGACTCGCTTGGTGTTAGCCAAAAGGTGTCAGGTCCCACACATAAATAACACTTTAGACCTAATTGTATCATTTGGACTAAATATAAATCACATAGAAATATTACCTCAGACTGATGCCATCTCAGATCACTGCCTCATATCATACACTGTAGCTTTAGATAAGCCCCCTCGCCCTACACACCGGTTTAGATCAAGCAGAACAATCATCTCTACTATTAGAGATAGTTTTATTAACAATCTTCCGAATCTGTCTCAAACCCTTAATGTAATAAATAACAATCAAGATCTTGATGCCATAACAGAAACATTAAACAAATGTGCCTTTTCAGGTGCTTTAGAAACTGTCGCACCAATCAGATTAAAGAGAATTAAAGAAAGAACGCCAGATCCATGGTATAATAACCACACCTCAGCCCTAAAAAAGGCAGCTAGAAAAATGGAACGTAGATGGAAGATTACGAACCTAGAAGTCTGGCGTGATGCATGGAAAGAGAGCACTAACAAGTACAAACAGGCTCTAAAAACCGTCAAATCTTCATATCTTAGCAAGTTGATCGCAGATAATCAAAATAACCCGCAATTTCTTTTTAATACAGTCGCAAAACTGACTAAAATCAAATCATTAACAGAAAAACATGCTAAACTACAGCACGATAGTAATGATTTTATGAATTTCTTTGCAACTTGAATCATTTACTGCTATTACAATGGATGAACTCACAAAAATAATAAATTCATCAAAATCATCATCCTGTATATTAGATCCCGTCCCCACAAAATTACCATTTTCTGCAGTATCGGAACCAGTGCTCACAGCCTTCAAAATGGCAGTTATTAGGCCTCTCATAAAAAAGCCTAATCTCGACCAGGGAGACCTAACTAACTTTAGACCAATTTCTAATCTCCCCTTTTTATCAAAAATACTGGAAAAGGTTGTGTCTAACCAGCTACAGACATTCCTAGCGAAAAATAGCATTTATGAAAAATTTCAATCAGGATTTAGGCCCCACCACAGCACAGAAACAGCCATGCTCAGAGTGACAAATGACCTCTTTCTAGCATCGGATCGCGGTGAAACCTCTCTTCTCATATTACTCGACCTCAGTGCAGCTTTTGATACAATAGATCATACAATTCTACTCGATAGACTAGAAAACCTTGTTGGCATTAGTGGTCAAGCTTTATGCTGCGTTCACACCAAAGGCGAATGAAGTGATTTACATGTTAAGTCAATGCAAAGACGCAAATAGACATCCTGCGGCGCGTTTCGCGCGAATGAGGCGGCGCGAAATGAGCGTTTGAAAAAGCAAGTGGAAAAATCTGAACTTCGCCGAATTCCGCGCCCGCGTTAACCAATCAGGAACTTGCTCTAGTAGTGACGTGATTACGAGTGGGACACGGGACAACAGGTCATCAAACTGGGACCGGCTCAGTCGGAAGTACCGCTGAAAGCGGCCGTCATCCAGGCGCAGCTCCTGGAGGAGTTGGTGAAACTCACCAAGCTGGGTGCGCCTCTGAAGTATCTGATGGACCCAGACACGGCGAGCGAATCTCACGCCGCGTTTTTCAGGCCTTCCATAGCACATAAAGCGCAGCTACTCTCGCAACGAAATCCAAGTCAGCCATTTTGCAACGGGAGACACGAGTTTCACGCGCGAATGAAGCAAATAAACTCAAAATGTTCACGCATCCAACTACGCGCAAATAGCGCGATTTATTCGCTTCATTCGCGTTTGGTGTGAACGCAGCATTAGCCTGGTTCAAGTCTTATTTAACTGATCACTACCACTTTGTTTGTGTTAACAAGGAAAAATCTTATTACTCTCAGGTAAAATACGGCGTGTGTGATGGGAATTTTCTTAGTTAATGTTTTTACTAATATGGTTATGTTCTCACATTTAATAAGTTGTCATTTATAGAATATGACTAACACTAGTAACCTGAACTAACAGAAAATATATGTATTTAGTAGTGTTTTAAGTAAGCAGATATGATTATGAAAGTAACCAGCTTAGTGAGTGAGTCGTACTAACAGAACAGGATGTCTGTGGTTAAAGATTAAATCTATGCAAGTGAGTGTATAAATACTGTAAAAGCAGAAGAGAAGACTGCCTTCTCTCTCTGCACCTCTGTGTGAGACTGAACGCCTCTCAGGAGATTAAATCCTTATCTGACTGCACGATTTGTGTCTCCTCTTTGGTAAATCTATCGTATCCAGCTAAAAATTCCATGACACGTGCCACGGATCAGTTCTTGGTCCTATTGTCTTCACATTATATATGCTTCCCCTCGGAGATATTATTAAGAAACATGACATCAACTTCCACTGCTATGCTGACGATACCCAGCTTTATATTTCCTCAGAACCTGACAAAAACCATTGTTTTTCTAGGCTAATAGACTGTATCAACGATATTAGAAAATGGATGGCAAACAACTTCCTTCTACTTAACTCCACTAAGACAGGTTTTGATTATTGAACCTAATAGCTCCAAACACGACACGATAGTCCACAATATCTCTAAGGTTGCAACATTGTCCCATCTTCCGCAGTCAAGAACCTAGGTGTGATTCTAGATAAGAACCTGTCTTTCGATGGTCACTTTTCCAATGTGTGTCATACCGCAGTTTTCCACCTTAGAAACATTTCAAAGATGCGCCACATACTGTCTGTCTCGGATGTAGAGAAGCTAATCCACGCATTTATGACCTCCAGAATTGACTACTGTAATTCATTACTGGGGTGTGTCATGCAAAGCAAATAAATAAGCTTCAGCTGATTCAAAATGCAGCTGCTAGAGTGCTTACAAGATCAAAAACGTATGACCACATAAGTCCACTTCTAGCAACACTGCACTGGCTACCTGTTAAGTATCGCATACATTTCAAAATATTGCACGGGCATTGCATTCACAAAATGGCGGTCTGTTAAAAGTTCCAAGGATATCAAAAAAATCTAAAGGTGGAAGATCCTTCTCCTACTTAGCACCAAAACTATGGAATGACCTTCCCAGCAATGTCTGGGACTCACTCGAGCAGTTTAAAACTAAACTAAAGACTTATCTCTTTAGCCATGCATTCAGAGCCTAACTCTCTAAGGCCGCAATAGTTAGCTCAACCGGAACCGGGCACACATACATATTACATATTGCATATGATATCACATATGATTGCATACATTACATATGAACGGCCGCTACGCTAATGTCCCCTTCCATCTCTCTCCTCCTCTCTCCTTTTCTCTCTCTCTATCCTCCTCTCCCTTTCCGAGGGATCCCGAGGAATGAGTTCCAGCTGGCACAACACTGCTCCTAACAGTCCTGTCCCACCTGATGCCCATCCTGGTGATGCTAAATGGACGACTGCCCAAGACAACTTCCTTGCACCCATGGCCCTGTTAAATTAAAATCACATCAACCACATTATATAATTCAGTTTTATTCACTCTCTTAAGTAAGTAAATGTCTGTGTCTTGTAACTGCATAGCGTGTTGTAGATGCGATCAATGGCAATTTGTGTCCTTTATTACGGATTGCACATGCTACGGATTGCAACCATAACACGTCATGTCAGGGTTTTTTTGAATCACTGACCACTGACTGTTATCTTTCAATACATGTAAAGCTGCTCTGGTACAATGATCTTTGTGAGCTGTACAAATAAAATTGAATTGAATTGAATTAAAAATTGAATTGAATTCTGTTTAAAGTAATTGTTCCTGACTCAAAGGGTCACA